>CM040481.1:1886387-1924035 GCA_022758105.1 Pangasianodon gigas
CCCCCACAGCTAAATACCCCCATCCACAAATACCTGCTCAAACAAATAAATACCTCCTCACCGACAACTTAATCACTTAAGCATTAAATAACCTTAGTATATATATGTCAAAGATTATTATTATTTTGTATGTAGTCAGTTTACTATCATTATGTAATCCCTCTCAGTCTGCTTGTATAACGGCTGAGTCGCAAATAGGCCACGCGTAATGAAGACCAAAATGAAATATTCATCACGGATTTTACCCCTCAGTGACTGTGCATATTATGCCTGTGAATGCTAAAGCTAAAAAGCTTAAAACCCATAAATAAATGGATCATTTCTCCTCTTGGATGGAGTCTTGCAGAATCAGTGCATGACGCTGAAAGTAGAACTATTTTTATAGGAATTTTTTGTAAAGGTGAGAAATTTTGACATCTAAGATGTCTGATGCTGTCTCGCACCAAATGTCGCCCTCGCTCTTTCTCCCTGCGGTGGAATAAATTGTCCAGCTCTTTGGCAAAGGACTTCGGCCCAGATTGGCACCATATGGCGCGGATCGGCCAAGCGGATAGCGAGGTGTCGCCTTTTTTATCTCCCCGCCTGTGCAGACAATAGATGATGAATGCTGGTCTCATCTCTGGCACACGGCCTGTATCACTTACACTGGCTTTGTCAGCACTTTGGGGTTAAGACAAAAACACTCGAGCTAAGTGCAGATGAATTAGCTGTTCGAGTGCGCTCGAGCGTCTGAGCTAGGCCAGCGCAGGATGTGCAGGACGGAAAAGCTAAGTCCATGGCAGTGGATATCAGCTCAGAGGAAGTGTGGATGGAGCAAGGCAGTGGGATTACACGTTCTTTTAGTGCAGTGGTGAAGGATGATCCTCCCTTAGTGTAGTAAGACTCCAGCAGGGATAGAAGCCCAATAGTCAGGAGCTCAGAGAACTTTTTTTTTTCTTTGTCATCTTCCTCTTTCTTCTTCTTTTGAAGGGCTTTTCTACTGACACTAGACGTGGTGTCTAATGTCAAACCTTTCTTCACATCTCCACCACATATAATCTGGTACTCAGTGAAATAGAACCTCCATTTTTTAACATTTACAAGGATTCAGTATTAATATTAACAATCGCTGCAAATTACAAGTGACCCAACTCCAATTTGTTTGTTTGAGAGACGTTCTCTTCTAGGAAAATAACCAACGCTAGCATGGCAAGATGAAGCGCAGTTACTCTTACCACCCTGCAGTTGAGTATTTTCCTAGAACATCACATCCTGAAGTGTTTTATTCCTCTTATATCACAGCAATTTTCCAACAGTCGTAATTTTTATTTATTAAATAACACGTCATGCTTTTTATCTGTGTATAGTTGCATTTAATGTTTGTGAAACTCGTTAGTTCCTGTTCTCACTTACGTTACAGCAGCTGTAAACAGTCGTTCTCTCACCAGCGTCTCTTTTTCTCTCTCTCTTGAAGTTAATAAGACAAAAAAGCAGCTTGTGATGTTACAGAGAAACCGCAAAACATAAACTCAGTCTCAGAAGTTACAACTTACCACTTTACCTCTAAGAGTTGACATTGGAGACTCCTTCCATAAATGCTAAATCAGCATCTCCTTACAGAATACTTCATCATATCACTGATACTTTTTTTTAATCTGTTTAATCTGTGGAGCGTCCACCAACAATAACGTGCAGCACTGCTGTTGTGGAAGGTGTAATGGTATGTCACCATGGTGCCAGTGGTTGCAGACGGTTGGTGCCAGGTACCCTAACGCTAGTTTGATAATGCGTCCGTAATCGTATCAGCGCAATGGCGTAATGGCTACATGGTGCTCGAATCTTCAGCCATAACAGGGACACATTAGCCTCTGGGTAATACGTCTTCCTGTTTACACTGACCCGGTGTATGCTGTAATTAACTCGTAATGCAGTTAGCGTGGCTGGTTATATTTTATAAATAACACGGATTATGGATGTAGCGTGTGCCACTTCGGTGACAAATGGAACGAGGTTTCTCCGGCTCTGTTTTTAGGTTTGTGATTAAGTTATTTTTTGCATTCGCTACAAGACGCAGGTGTAGGCTCTGAATCTTGTCTTACATCACCTGAAGCACAGACCAGCCACTTCCAGCAGTCTGCAGCCGTGTGTGTGTGTGTGTGTGTGTGTGTGTGTGTAAAGATTCAACCAGCTATTGTGTGCCTTGGGAACTGAAACATTGCTATCATTTCTCTGCAACCAGCTGCATTGCTGCGCTCATATCTTACAGTGCCATTCCCATAGGAGGCCATCTTTAATCACCTTTAATGTCTAAGGTTATGTTTGTGCTCCATTCCGACGTGATAAAGCCTGGGTGATACCCATGGCAGCCATTTCCTAGATAGCACACACATATCTAGTTAACGTTGGCATGATGTTGCATGCACATCATCATTTTAGATCATTAATGAAGATTTCTAATATTTCAGTTCCTATAGATTTGGACAAGTTATTCAGTAGCTAATTGTAGTCCGTTGTGTGTTAGTGAATAAATGGCACCCTAAAAAAGTTGAGTCGGAGAAAATTTGTGTGGAGGAAATCTGATTATCACATGGTTAGAGTGTGGTTCTAATAAATCATCACCAGCAGTGGATGCTGTTTTAAAGTTTAAAGTCAGGAAAAACTAAAAGAAAAGCATGATTTAAAAAAAAAGACAACTTTGTGCTGATGAAGTAAGCTGCATGCAGCGCTGTGGATACTTTGCACATTTGTCGTAGGGTCATCCCAAAATGCGTTGAAAACGTTCACTTTAAATTAATCCTTCACTAAAAGAACATGTCACTCCAGCCTTATACTTTGTTATAATAAATTGTGTTATTATTTTCCTCCAGACGAAATTGAATCAATTAATAACAGACAATTCAAAACAATCGGCTCAGTAAATTGAATCAAACTTCTCATAACTATATACTGTAGAAGGATTTATCTGATTATCTGCTCATCCTTTCATATTTAGAAACAGCAGTTATGTCCCGCATGTATGTGAATTGTGTCCCATGGACTTTGCAGCTTATTATTTAAATAAAAATGAACAGCATTATAGGAGTTTGAAAATATAAAACACATGATGTGTGAACTGGAAATTCATCATAACAAGCCATGTGTTTTATTAACTTCTCCAGTCGAGCAGTTACTGCATTAGTAGTGCACATTTTCTCATTTATATATTTATATTCTGGTCACATGATCAGTCTGAATGGAGAAACAATAATACACTCTGCATTACTGAGAGATTATTGCTTTTTTGGCTAAATATGCTTCTCTGCTTCCTGATAATAATCATTGGATGTGCCTACACACACACACACACACACACACACACACATGAACAAGGCAGTGCTTTCGGCAAAATACTAAAGAAAGTTAAACAGAGTGCTAAAAATGAAGAAATTAATTAAATACAGTTTGGTCTTAAATTTAATGTGCAGTAGAGATGAAAAACATCCATTTATTATATAATTATTAGTGCATGTACTAATCTAAGCTGATCCTATGTATTCTGCTAAATAAAAAAATAAATAAATGTTTGGAAATGATTAACAGAAAAGAGTGGACCACCAAATACAAACAAATAATTAAAAAAAAATAATAATTGAAAATAATCAATAATTATTCCATCTTGTTTACAGGAAAATACATTTTTCCAACAAGCCTTTTTTAAATGCAGTATATTTTGTACACTCATATAAAAAGGCTCTTCAAGGGCCTTTTAAGAGTTTATAGAATAATTATGGTTTCTTAAAATACATGCATTTTCTTAAAATACATGCATTTATAATGCTGTATTACATACAACAACTACATAAAAAGTACAGATACATAGATACATAAATACATGTGGATATGATTAACAGCAATTGTTGTATTGTTTCATTTTGAAAAAAGTATGGAGCACTAAATAGATAAATAAGTTAAAAGATAATATTAATTGAAAATAGAAAATAAATATTTTCCAGATTCCAGGATAATGAATAATAATTGAAAATAAATTAGTCAGTATATAATAATGCCAGAAAATCAATGTTTCTAACAAAGTTTGTTTTATATCTAACTCTTTTGACTCTATTGTAAACGCTTTCAATAAATAAATAAATAAATAAATAAATAAATAAAATGGGGGGGTTCAAGTGTTCTTTAACGTTCTCTGAATAAGTACAGGAGATAGATAGATAGATAGATAGAGTACAGTACAGTACAGTACATATGTGTACAGTAGTATGATGTACATGAGCATTTACTAATCCATTAAAATGTTGTTGAAGTTATTACATTGTTATTAACACAACATTATATTTACTACAGTAGATATAATGTCTAAATATAATATTGCAGTTCCATGTGTGAGTGTTTAATGGATCTTTTTCCCCTTCTCTTCATCTCTGTCCATTACCGAGTGACCCCACACTCGTCCCCCTGCACAGGGTCCTCTTTATGTCTCGGCCTGTCCATCGACGTGCCCGTCCCCTTTTCTGCTCAGGGCTTGTGGAGGAAGACGGGTCTTTGAAGTCCATTCTGACTCTCTTGGTCTCTTTCTGTCCTCTCCATTAGTCTGTGATCCCTTTCATGTTAGTTCACGCTTTCCATTTTTTTTTTTTTCATTTTTCTTTTTTAGCTCAGCTCAAAGTGTGAGGCTGTTTTCACACCTACACCACTTTCAGCACTCAAGTTTGGTTTGATTTCTAAGGTTCTGAGAGCGGGAGAGAAAAAAAAGATACTTATTTATTTTAATCAAGTTTTGATCTCTGAAGAGTCACACTGACAATTGAATTAATGAAAAAAAGAAAAAAAAAAGAAAAAGGAGGATACTCTTTATGCTCATAATTTCATCACATCACACTGCATCACATTCTTTATTTATTCCAAATGAAAAGAGACAATAATTTCTGTTAACCCTTTCCACATTTTATTTGTTTACTTCTTTATCTTTTATTTTATCCATACTTAACGCAATACATAAATGACCAAGCTAAAACAATCCATGGTTTACACCAAATTACAGTACGTTAGTAACAATGTGTTTACCAATTTTTTTTAACCTCCTTTGGTACTTTGCAAAAAGCACTGTGCTTTGTTCTACCTGTGAGCGAGTCATGTGATTATTATCAGGAAGCAGAGACACATATTTACCCAAAAAAATCTCTTAAACCCTCTTCTCTGCTGCACAGGAGACAACACGAGATGAATCGGTGTGCAGAATTATGAAGAGAAAATCCTAAACAGTCCACAATAAGTGAATAGTTTCTCTCACTATGAATTTCACTTGGGTCAGGACATGGAAAAAAATCAATTTCCTTCACCTCACCATTTCCAGTCACATGACCCTAAGAGTTCACCCATCCCTGAATAGATGGCATTAATGAAATATGTATGTTAGGAACAGGAAGGAGGGTTTGAGGGAACAAAATGCTGAACACCACATATTTTATAAACACATGCAGCGAAATGGCTTGCTGAGCTGATGCTGCAGCACCATGAGGGTAAAAAAAAAAAAAAAAAAAAAAAGACAAGCAGATCGATCGGTGTGGTTACGCATACGCATATAAACTGCTTCAAAAAAAAAAAAAACACATAATCTGTTAGTGGTATTGTGAACAAAGCTAATACGATGAATTTATTTGCACTTGTATTCTATATCTAACAATTTATACCACAGCAATGTTGAGTTGAATCTTACTGGCCAGAAGGAGTTGATTAATTATATTAACAGGCTTGTTCTAATATGTTATCGTTTCTATAGTAACAGCTCATTCACAGGGAATTGTACGGCTCCACATAAATGCGTATGATCATTGACACGGTGAAGTTTCCTGTAAGGAGACGTTATGTAATATTTATAGAAGGAGTCTCCAGTGCCAGTACTTTATAACAGTCAGAGGTAAAGCTGCAACTTTAAGTTTTCCGACATCCTTAGGACAGAGAAGTTTACGCTTTGTGGTTTCTCTGTAAGCTGCGTTTTTTTGTCTTATCAACTCTGTTTAGAGCTGCTGTAACATACGATATAACTTGTTTCGTGGATGTTGCAAAACATTAAATATAGCTATATAACAATTAAAATTTGATGTGTTGTTCTTTAATAAATAATTAGTCATAATTCCTGGCAATTTTCAGTAGTATAAGAGGAATAAAACATGTCAAGACTCTAATAAATCGCTGAAATAATATTGTACACATTTAAATAATTCGGCTAATATTTGAATCATTGGTTTATGTTATGAAGGATCCGTGACCTTTCTTTTTTACTGATTTGTTTATTTTTAGTTGATATAGCTCCACCCCTTTATAATTACAGCAGTGTTACAGTATCTAATAGAGCAAGGTCTTTTAAGATACCAGTATTGTAAATATTTTCCCACAATTTGACATTTATATACAGAACACACTGTTTGAACACACTGTCTCATTGTAGAAATTGTAGAATTGTAGAATTTTTTTGTAGAATATTGTTGAATTTGGATATGAGGTTGTCATACATTCACTAGCAGCGTTTAGCTGAAACTGGTGAAAATGCAGCTGACGGTAAAATGCTTTGCAAAGAAATGTTTATTGGATTGTTCTGTTGGTCTATTCAGCGGTTAATGTTTCATGCTCTTTCTTGTCATTTCTGTCCGCCATTTTCATCATGTGGTTGGATTTTGGCTGTCTTCCCTGACCGGTTTGAAGAAATCAGAGCAGAGGCAGGTGTTAATTTTAGTCTCAGAGACGAGTTCTGTGAGCTGTGATGGATGTCCGTGAGCACAGTGTTTTCGGGGCATGACTTTCGAAGGAAGCCACCTGCGGCCCTTCTCGCTCTTCATGCCTGGAAGCTGGCCCATGTCTTGAAGGCCTGCTAAGAAAATCAGATCTTGGCCTTCATGTTTCTGATCACTTAGACTGGATTATTTTACAGAAGATGTGTGAAATAAATCTGGGTTCTAAGAACTATTGGATGTATTTGGTTATCAAAAGTTTATGTACTTGCTGGACATGATGTTTGGATGCTGATTCTGATCATATAGATTGGTTTTCGGGTTAAATCTGTTGACACAATACTAACAAAGACAGTATGAAACTGGTTTTGGGCGGGGCTGTGTATGAGCTCCATTTGTGATGTCATTAAATAAATTCCATGGCTTTTAACCAATCGTGCCCACAATGCAAATGATCCGAGAATGACAATGAAATACCTGGATTCATTCATTCATTGCTTCATTTTCAACCTGCTCAGGCCAAGTCGAAAATGTTGTCATGGAGCCATCTTGTTGGATAACCACCACACAGGAGGCATGTGTTGGACAGTCTTGTCTAGATGGACTAGACCCTGGGAATGGAAAGGGTGATATTTTGACAAGTTTGGCTTTTCAGATAATGGATTCCCACTTGGGTGATGAATACTGTGCTAGTCTACTAGCAGTTAGCCGACTAGCTATGTTCGCTAGTCAGTGATATTAGCCTATTTGAAAAGCAGGAGGACACTTTGATGTTTTTAATGACGATAAAGTGTAGAGCTGATCGTACACCACTGCTGGCAGTTTATTGGGCATTATAAAGTAAACTATTTATATTGTTTGACATGAGGTCTTTTTTCATGTTTGATCAGTCTTTTTTCTTTTTCTTTTCCTTCACCTTAGCTCTTATCCCTGACTTCATCTCTGCCCCTCCTTTCTCTCTCCTTCTGCAGATGAATGTTCTGTTAGCAGCGTTGGCACCTCTTGATTTTCTATTATTAAACGGCGAGGCTGCGGTGGGGCTGTATTTCTCCGCCTGCTGCTGCAGTGATGGCAGCTGGAATTGCTCTGTTATCGCTGAATGGAATGTGTATATCATACCAATACTTCTGAGTGAAAAATCAATTCCCCTTGGCTCGTGCTCCCTGTGTGTGTGCGTGTGTGTGTGTGTGTGAAGGTTGGAGCTCTTCTATATTAACTTGGAGGAGAGTTGTGAATAAACTATATATCAGGCAGCAACATAACACATATGAAGGACTCCAGACTGAGTCCAGAACTCAATCTGTCTGTTCTTATCAAATCCAGCTGTTTTGAGACACAGACATAATTTCCCCGGTTATATGAATTAGAGAGACAGTCATCTAAAGACACTGATTTATACTGAAGCAACTGTTCAGAGAATCTGAGTAATGTGGTTCTGTTTTGTACTATTTTACATGAATGAATGGACACATGCTAGAGTGCTTGGATGGATGGGTGAATGGGTGGATGAGTGGATGAATAGATTGATAGATAGATAGATAGATAGATAGATAGATAGATAGATAGATAGATGCTTGAATGGATTGTTGAATTCAATTCAATTCAATTTTATTTGTATAGCACTTTTAACAATGGACATTGTCACATTGAAAAGAGAAATAGATAGCTGGATGAATAGATTGACACATAACTGATAAAAGGCTGTTTGGATGGATGGATGGATCGATCAATCGATGGATGGACTGATGGAATGGTGCGTGTATGGATAGATGGGTTAGTGGAGGCTGGTTTGATGCATAGATGATATGCATGGATAAATGAATGGATGGATAGATAGATAGATAGATAGATAGAAAGTTGTTAAATGGCTGATTGGATGGAAATGTATAGATGGATGGATAGATGGTAAGTGGCTGGTTGGGTGGACATAATGGTAAATCAGTGGATTGATGGGTAGATGGATGGGTGCATAGATACATGGATGGATGGATGAATGAATGAATAAATTGATGGCAAATGGCTGGTTGGATAGATACATGAGAAGATGGATAGAAGTAAGGACAGGTACATAACCATAAACCATAAAGTACAAAGATGACCAGGTTGGATTTTCTTCAATTTCATATGAATGAGTTACAAATTAGAATTAATTATTATTTTTATATAGAATTGCAAGTTCTATATAAAACCATTAAAACGTTTGTTCAGGACATTCGTTTCTGAGTCATTTAAGAAACTAGAACGTGTTGAAAAGCGGGTTTACGTAAAGCGATTGAGTTACTGAGCTTCTGTTTTCCCAGCCTGTTTGCTTCCCTCAACACAAAGAAGCACTGAGGCAGCATTGGGAGTACGCCGGAGCATCAGGAAGACGGGTAAACAAACAAATAAAAGAGCCTTCTGACTGGGGAGAAGGGAAGTCTCAAGTCAAAGCAGCAACTGGTTTGATCTCATTAGAAAGAGAATCTTCTTTTCTCGCTTTCTTTTCAAAAGATGCAGAACACAGGCGCACCTGTCAAAGCAATGCGCCATGCTGCTTTAGCTGGGAAAGTGCTGGACTAAGCCATTTCTTGAGGACATTTATTTGCATTTTTATCACAGCATGTTGCTGCACATAGTGTACAGACGCAGATTGTGCACCTGATGTGCATACGTCATCTGTTTAAGCCAATGAATTATGGAGAAGGATATGCAAAAGGTGAGGGAGCCTAAAAAAAGAGATGGCATGATAATCCTTCAGATGAGGCACCTTGCTATGTGCATGCATGAGAGAGAAACAGGAAGTGTGCATACAGATCCACGAAGTCACATTGAGGACACGGTTAATGTCTCCTGCTGTCTTCAGAAGAAATTGTACTTGGGTCTCAGTAAACAAAAGAGAGAGAGAGAGAGAGAGAGGGAGAGAGGAGTGCCATAGACGTAGGAGTGCAAGGCCAAGTGAAGCGAGGCGAATTGAAAGAGAAAGGAGGTTAGCAGAAGTGAAGAGGGAGAACAAGACGAGCCCGAGGCGAAGACGCACCAGCGAAAGTATCTTACTCAATTAACATCTTGGCACAATTGCAGCCTAATGGTGTATGGTTTTTTTTTTTCAAGCATTAATTAGATCTGGCATTTGTTGCAGATCACTTAGCCTGGCACAAGTTTTCAGTCCACTGTGCTGTCCTTGGGACTACCCAGCACCATGCTCTTAGAAGAAGTAAATGTCCTCTGGGCTCACTGTCTCAGTGGACATTTACTTCTTCTTTACTTTACTTTACTTTACTTCTGGGCTCACTGTCTCATTGGACATTTACTTCTTCTAAGTGCAGGGTGTTGGAGATTAAAGTAAGTTGAGGGACCATGTGGGAAAGTCGTTAGCAGAAAATGTCCATAGTGCTATTATACAAAGTGTTCGCCACTAGATATTTGGGTGGTTTCTGGGTGGTTTGTTCATTCGTTCATTCATTCATTGTTCAGTAACCACTCTATCCTGGTCAGGGTTGCAGTAGATCTGGAACACTGGGCAGGAAGCAGGAATACATGATTTTGTACAATTTTATAGAAAATGAATGGGTAGATTGGTGCATGTATAGTCAGTAGAAGAGCAACTGGATAGATGCTTGAATGGATGGATGGATGGGTGGATGGATGCAAAACTGGAATACACTCTGCGTGGCACACCAGTCCATCACAAGACACCATACACACACTCATTCACATCTAGGTGTAATTTAGCTTAATCAATCCACCTACCGACCAGAGGAAACCCACATGGACACTAGGGAACATGAGAAGCTCCACCTGAGCTCAGCAACACTACCTTCAACAACTTCAGTTGATTGTAGTATTCTGAGGTCTTGTTGAAAAGGGAAGAATGTCCAGAACTTGACAGTACTAAGTGGCTTATGCTTTATGCTCAGGTCTTTAAACTCAAAAGACACAGGTTCAGGAGTCATTAACTATCCCGATAGAGAGGGTGGAACAGACAAGAAGGTGGTGGGTGCCAAAACTTTGTCTTGAGGAACAAAAGATGGATGGACATCTCAATTTGGCTGTGGTAGATGTTTCGAGATAGTCCTTGCTGCAAAACCAAAAGTTCAGTGGGTGGAGCTGGACCTGATCCAACTCCTCCTATAACCTTAACCCAAACCCCTAACCCACAAGATGCTCTACACATTAACAACACCCTTATCCATCCTGAACCACACCATGTCATCTTCTGGACTTTTGGTTTGACTCTGCTCAGGTAGGAGGAGCTGGATCAGTTCTGACTCCAACCTCTGGAATTTTGGTTCTGCAGCGAGGGGTACTTCAGTGTTCCTGCAGTCGATAAAGCCTTTGAGCAGGTCACATATAGATATCTGTTGTTTTTTTTGCTATGTTTGGTGGTCTTTCATGAACTGGCTATGTTCTACGTTTGGATGCTCAAAGCTTTGACCATGTGTGCTGCATATTAGCTAATGCAAGTGGATGTTCATTGTTGTTGGTGTTTGATTTTAGTTCCTATTCCACGCTGTCCAGGAGACTGATAAAGTTAAGGTCCTGGACTTGATGGTAATGGATGGCTTGATTCTGAGATCCAATTGGAACTGTCAGATTGCTCTGTGATGCTAATTGACCATCAATCTTACAGTCCATCAATTCCTCTGCTGTAGGTCTGTCTACCTAAACTCTCATACATGCATGTAGAACTTTTAATAATGCATTTCAATGTTAAACATGAGTTTATTGACGCTAGAATTTCATGCCTTTGCTTGCCTGCTGGTCTTGATATCTAACACTTCTCAAACTGAGGTAATATAAGAAACTCAGGAGGTAAACATGGAATGAAAAAGCAATGACTGTGCTTCAGTAAGCCAATATTTATCTTATTCAGTGTTATGAGGAAGTCTAATGTAGTCAGTGCAGTCTTTTTCATTTTATTAATTTCAGTTTGTGGAATTTTATATAATAGGTTTTAGTGCCATTGTACTGCTTTGAATAGCAGCTATTGTGATGATTCTGGTGCTCCAATAGAAATAGTTGGGTGATTTTCTAGGATTCATATTTATAACACTCACAATAGTTTTGCTGTGACAAAATAAACCAAAGTACGAAGTAATACATGCTGTTTTTGTACTTAATATTTTTTTTTACTTCCACATTTTTTACTGTAATGTAGAGCATCTTTATACTCTCTACATTACAGTAGAGTATAATAGAGTCTTTTTTCAGGAATAAGTCTTTTTTCAGGAATTATATAAAAAATGAATGAATTGAGTCAGAAATAAATGGGAAAAATTGAGTCTACTGTAGCAGTCAAAACACAATTTGATGCGGTTGGCAAGTTAAAATCTAAAAACACACAACTACAATAAAGAACCAGGAAACCAGGATACAAGGGATAGTAGTAGAGCTCAGAACTATAATAGGAAGGTGCAAGAATTTTTGAAGAAAATGGTGGCATAGGAGGCTGAAGAAAGCAAGAATTATCAAAAAAATAGGAAAAAAATATTTTAAAATAAAAAAAAATAAAAAACTATGACATACTTTCCTACTACTGGAAAACTTGTGAAAGGTTATTAAATTTAGTTAGAATAATTGTATCCTGTATTTAGCAGCTCATTACTCCAAATTATACCAACATAACAAATTACACCAAAATATTTTTTTTTATTATGGCTTGTTTCAGTATGTCATTTTTCTACTTCATTTTAAAACCTCAGAAATTTTAATTTAATTTACTTATAAACTTATTATTTTAATATTTAAAGTTATCATGGGCCTGAACGATGTGATTTTTATTTTATTTGATCAAATGCTTTGTTACTGTCTGGAAACAGAACCATCCAGAATACTAGAGACTCCTGCAAAGACGTGGAAAATCATTGCTTGAGGGGAAAAAAAAACACAAGCCATCATTACACGCAAAATGTCCCACTTGAGGGCGTTTGTCGGCATTCTAGATTCGCAGAATGTGATAAATAGTACGACAAAGTGTAGAACCGAGAACAAACAGGAGTTGCTTTCAACAGCGAAGCAAAGTGCCTCCTCAGCTCTGGGGAGACGGCAGACACATCCTCACATCTGTCACTTCCTGCCCACACGTCATCAGCTTTCAGACGGAGGCGTTGCTGCCACTGCGAAATTTTTAATTAACCTCTCATTTCTCTAATGAAACTATGAAAAAAGGTGTTTCTTGATAAACCCACTGAAACGTGAGCATGTGCCACCGTGGATCTGCCGTGCTTCTCTGATGAAGATCATTTGAAAGACCTTCCGTATTCCATATTCCCTGGTGCTCTGGTGTGACGTTGTTAAGATTTTTACCATATGCTGTTCAACCTTGTCAACATTCTGATCTTGATAGGATTAACAACAAACCAGAGGATATGACATCATGTAAAGAACGTCACTGTGAGTCATTTATCAGGTGTAGTCAGTTACAAAGCTTGCTTACTTATAAGATTAAAATAAATTAAAATGTTCGGATTTTCTTTGAATTATGATCTAAATTATGATCTAAAATAATACAAAATTATTTCGTTTTTGCTCAAGGATAGCTCATTTCTCTTATATTTTCTTCTTACACTACAAAAAAAGGTTATAGTTAGAACCCTAATTTCTAGAGCACTGATTCGTCATGAACCTTTAAAGGTACAATGTAGAACCTTTGAAACATTTCCAAGTAGCACCCCTTTAGGATGTTAAAGAACCCTATCCAAAGAACGTTTGAGTAACCCAACATGAAATAAGAACCCTTAAGGAACCTTTTACCACAGTCTTATAAATAAAAAGGGATGAATCAAGAGCCATTAAGCGTACTTCAGTACTGTTTTAAAGAGTAGAATATAAGGTAAAATAGTAATAATTTTAATAATATAGTATTCTGGAACATTATTCTTGATGTCTATTGTGAACAAAAGAGTTCCTCAAGGGTTCTTTGGATGATCATTGGTTCTAGTTTTGTAAAGGAGTTCTCTGTGAAAGAGCTACAAATCTAGAACCTAGAACCATAAATCTAGAACCATTAAGAGTTTTCTATCTGGGACTTTCTTCACCAGAATGGGGGAGACCCAAAGTACATAAGAATGCTTAACTATCCAAAGAACCTATAAAGAACCTTTAAGAAACCCTTAAATGTTAAATAGTAAGTAATAATATTCGTTTGAATTTTCTTGCCTGATCTCTATTTTTAATGAAAGCATACCCCAAGGGTACTTTGGATGGTTATTGGTTCTAGTTTTGTAAAGGGGTTTATATATGAAAGCTTTTCTGAAAGGAACAAACCTATATAGAAATTTTAGGGTTCAACCAGAAGGGATAAATCAAAGAATCCTTTATGCAGAACCTTTTTTGCCCAACAGAAGAAAATAAGATTATTTTTTCCTGCTGTAACACATAAAGTATCTTACGCAACCAGCGGTATCTTTATGTACATGGTACAAATGACAGCCATGTGCTGGAGATCAGCAGCACTCAGTGTAACTGGAGGGTCGTTCAGTTTGGCCTCAGACCAGAACTCTAGTTCAAACATGTTTGTACAATAAAGGGGCCTCAAGGACTGTGTTTCAGGTGGAGATTAAGCCGAGTCCTTGACAGGATGACCCTTGAACGAATGCTGGTTTGCGGTGCATATAAATGAACCTGGAGAACGGCAGATCTAACTTCAAATGAACTTTATGATTTGTACTGCTCTCAGCTGGCCTTTTACAGTAAAGAGCTGAAGAATCAAATATACACAAAAGCATAACACTGTGTTTTGATGTTTTTAGAAGATCATGTTTTTTCCAGAATTTTGTCAGAATTTATGTAAGAACTTTTAATCTTAATCTTAATTACTAATTTCTTATTATATCACAGTACTGTTGAATTCTGGATTCTTATTGGTCAGAAGGTATTGATTAATTTTCTATAATAGCAGCTTAGTTATCATTTCTATAGACATGTACTGCATGCTGTAGACTTCCTATGCCAGACATGCCACATAAACAGATTTAAAATAGTGTGTAATTGTTGATATACTGAAGTATTCTTTCTAAGGAGATGTTTATGTAACATTTATGGAAGGAGTCTCCAGTGTCAGCACTTTGTAATGGAGGAAAAGCTGTAACTTTTCCAACATCTTCAGGACAGAGGAGTTTACACTTTTTGTGGTTTCTCAGTAACATGACAAGCTGCATTTTTTTGTCTAAATAACTTCAAGAGAGAAAAAAACAGGAACAGGAACTTGTTTCACGGATGTTCCACAACATTAAATGTGACTATAAATGGATTTACTAAAAAATGGTTAGTTTTGTCAAATTGCTACTGTATAAGAGGAATAAAACATTTCAGTTTGTGCTGTTATAGAAAATTAATCGACTTCAGGATGGTCACAGTAACTCGACTTGTTTTATAGCACCAAATTGTTGATTAGTTTCTGATAACTTAACATAGCCATAGTAATATAAGAGTACTTGATGGTGCAAATTATTAGATGCCCTGTAGTTCACATATTGTTGATTTCTGAATGTTTGGAAATGAATGGCAGCCAAAATAAAACCCATCCTTTAGTGCTTTTTATTAAAATAGAAAGAAGGGGTAAAAGTAGGTAGAAACATTAACGTGCCATTCCTCAAGCAAGGAACTGTTGCAGAATAATATTTGGGTCAGCTCTGAAAGAAAAGTTCAGTGAATTGCAAGCTGAATTTTTGAATAGCCTTTGATCGATGCTGGTAATTTTAAAGTTTGGCAACCTCTCAATCCTCCTGAGAAACTCTGAAAACGAGCTCCTAGGCTGGTTTCGTGAATAATTCCTCTCCCACCTCCAGCTCTTTTCTCCACCAGCAAAGATTTCATTTTTTTTTTGTATGTGTGTCAAGAGACTTGAAGCAAAACACACTTTATAGAAAGAACTGTGCTCTATAAAAATCTGAAATGCAGATTAGATGTAGAGCTCATATCTTGATCCTGGGTAAAGACAAGGCATACGTGATGTAAATTATCCAGATCTAAGAGAATTTTTTGTGGTCTACACTAGGGGTGAGCAAAATGTAAAAAATATTATAGATCGTGATACTTAAAGACATTACATACACTTGATATGTACAGTATCATGATTTACTGTATATATAGTAGGCTTGGTTTTAAAAAAAAAACAAGACAGCAAAACAGTAGTGTTTAACCAACAATATTTTTTATTTAATGGCTACAAAATAAATTATTGAACACTGAAAAGGAGAAAAAGTAAAATTTTTCTGATTTTCAATTCTCCATTTTAAATATTAAGTGTAAAATTTTAACAAATAAGCTCCATCCAATTATAATTATAATTATAACAAATATATAAATGGCTTAGTGGTTAGCACGTACGCCTCACACCTCCAGAGTTAATGATTCAAATCCCACCTCTGCCTTGTGTGTGCAGAGTTTGCATGTTCTCCCCGTACTTCAGGGGTTTCCTCCAGGTACTCGTGTTTCCTCCCCAGTCCAAAGGCATGTGTTGTACGCTGACAGGCATTTCCAAATTGTCCATAGTGTGTGAACATGTGTGTGATTGTGCCCTGCGATGGCTTGGTACCCCATCCAGAGTGTCCCCCACCTTGTGCCCCGAGTTCCCTGGGACAGGCTCCAGGCTCCCCGCAACCCTGTGTAGGATAAGCGGTATGGGAAATGGAGGGAGAGGTGGGTTAAAATGCACAAATGTATAATAAATTGTAAAGAAAAATATTTTACTAAATGTTTGTTGGTAATTGACTAAGCTAAATTTTAATTGACTAGGCTAAAAATGGCTGTTGATTTAATTAATGTAATAAAGTAGGCAAGCTAGTTAGCTAGTTAGTGCATTAATATAAACACAAATGAGTATATAAATTCCTCAATCATTATCCTTTTCTAAGAAAGCATCAGAGGTAGCACATCATATTTGTGAACTTATTCAAGTCTGGCTATCTGCAAGGTCAACTACAGTGTGTGTTGTGCTAGCAGGAGAGGTACATGATGGCTTTGCGTTCTGGTTTCATGATATACTGACGTGATCCTGATTCTGAAAATCATTGGCCGTTCATGCACACTAATTTATACAGTTAGTTAAAGCTGATGTGTGTGGTGCAGCAGGAGGTGGGAGCAGACAATTGCAGACAACTATGAATAAAAAACTAATAGCCTGGACATGAAATCTAGTGAGTTGTGCACCTACTCATTTGGATGAACTGAAAACTTGGGTAAATTTGCTTGGTGTTGATGTCAAACATACACTGATTTGAAACTAATCCTGCGTTATCTGAGGAGAATCTCAAAATCCATTGAATACAAGAGCACAATAAAATGAAATGAAAGAAGGACCATGTTGGAAATAGGCTTGGCTGATAAAGTGAGCTAGGGTTAGCCACACACGCACAGCATCCACACCAGAGCCCTGTTATCCTTATCCTTGTATGGATCACTGTATGAACCTGACACATTGTTACATCCTTTTCAAGTGTACCAAGTGTACATGTACCATGTGTACATAATCAAATCCATCACCACGGCAGCATGTGAAATTATATTTTTTTTCAATAGTTTTGAATAAAGGTCAGTTTATGACAAGGCCAGAGCATGTCAGAGGATTTCACCAGCTAAAATCGTGAGCTCGGTTGAGTGGGAATCCTTCATTCAAGGACCACTCAAGCTCTTTGTGTTCCTCTGTTCGGTTTGTCTCTGCAACCTGCTGACAAAATGCTCTCAAGACTTATTGAGAGTGCGTAATCTGGGGAGAAAAAGGCCCTCCGTTTTCCCACCTGCTTTTCACAAACCTGCAAATAGTAACCTTGGAAAAAATGTATCACCCTACCAACATGGGTTTGCAGGTTTTTTTTTTTTTTTTTTAGAATGTACTTAGTGTATTATATTGAGTTACAAACACTTCGGGTTAGTGGTCATAGCTTGTCTTATGACTTCCATGAAATCAGGGTTGCAGTGGATCATATTCTGGGAATACTGGGTACAAGGCAGGTATACACCCTGGACGGGATGTCAGTCCATCGCAGGGCGCCATTTACAATCGCCAGTCCACCTACTGGCATGTTTTTGGGAGCTGGGAGGAAATGTGGACATGGGGAGAACATGCCAAACACCACAAAGGCAGTCACCCAAGGTTGCAATTGAACCTGGGATCCTGGAACTGTGCACGTAAAACAGACAACAGTTTCTTCCAGTTTAGACATCGCCAAGTCACCATTTCTTCATTATCTTTCCTTACAGTATGACAGCTACCAATCCAATATTGGTATGGTTAGCATGTGCTGATCATAGAGTCCTACGTAGTATCGGCTAACTAATTAACCTAGATTTCTATCTAGATTAGATTTATTATAATCAGTATTGAAGATTAAATAAAGATTGGTATAACTGTGGTGATAAGGAGGTTGTTTGACCTGGCAAACCAACAAATAGCAAAAAATATATATATATATATATTTTTTTTTAAAACAATAGGGCAACTAACCAATGAAAGGATGAGGTGGAGACAGGACTAGAACAAAAACAAAGACACATGGCAAAACAAGCAAAGGCATGCTCAGGGAATTCCTGACAGGATTATTTTTATGAACACTTTAATTCATGTTGATTTTTCTTGCTTGGACTCCAACTTGTGACCTGATTGGTTGGAAGGTAACACAATGCCTGATGTCCATTTTTAAAAGAGTTCTGCATGCCTTGCTCCCACTTCCCATAGGATTACATGTAAAACCTGAGCCGTGGTTTAAAAAAGGGCTTCCCTCAGTTGGTAACTCGTAAATCGTAAAGTTTCCTTGCACAACCCTTCAACAGAGGGTATCCTATTCACAAAAGATTCCTAGTTGAATCCCTTTAGAAAGCTAGAACCATCACAAGGACACTTTGTCTTTCGGGTACACTGAGGCACGAACACATTACCCCCTATTCTTGCTTCACTACACTGATTACCGGTGCGCTACAGAATTGATTTCAAAACACTCCTACTAGTTTATAAATCTCTTAACAATCTAGCTCCTTCATACCTTACGGAGCCCCTATCCTTTCATAACCCCTCTAGAACTCTCGGGTTATGTGATCAAGTGCTACTAACGGTTCCCAGATCTAGACTGAAGCTTAAGTGTGATCGTCCTTTCGCTGTGGCTGTCTTGGCCCCTCCCCCAAGACAGCAAGAAGCTATGATATCTTGGACTTCCAGCCATGTATGATTGCTGTGGTATGTTCGGGATTCAAGCTTGTGATCTCTGAGCAATAGAATGAAACCTTAGGCAGCTGAGCCACATAGATCACTAGCTAATAAGGAGGGCTCTGTGGGAACATTTCACACTTTTGCATTCAGGAAGTAGTAGAAGCTGAATATGGATGTAAATACATTTACTGATCTACTAGCATATGAATGATGGTTCTCATTATCACATCTGTAGACCTAATGGCAACATTTTCTAAAAATCCAATGAGGATCATTTACTCTCAATCACTTTGTAATGGATCCTGATTCCAGTCATTTTGAGTTCCTCCTGGATTTAGAACAATTTTTCTTGGAAGTGAGTGGAATGAGTCCAACAGGGAGATAAACAGCTAAATGGTTTGGCTGACAGTGCCGACTCCCACCTGGTTACACATCTGTCTTTATTTAATCCAATATAAACATAATCAACTTACAAATCTGTAACAGCAAGTCATTTGATATGGAACAAAGGTTAAGGTTATGGGAAAGGTTAGGGATTGGTTTAAATGTTTGTAGCTTTTCTAACAATTTTTTGTTCACGCAAAGACATTGATCTCCCTTGTTCAAGTTTGTCCATTCTTTTCATGTCTTACACAATTTTTTACAAAATTACGTAAGACCTGAGACTAGCTATAAGGCTGAAAAGTAAACAATGAAAATAGACACTTTGTGTCAAGCAGTTATAGGAAAATAATTAACTATGGGTGTTGTGATGAAGTGGAATTACTGGTGGAATTGATCATTTATTATTAAGGCATTAGAATAAACCTGAGACTTGCAGCCGGACCTACTATCAGAGACAAGGTTATCTTTAGACCGGACTTAATCTGTGGTTGTTTCTTTAAGAGTTATCATCGCGGGAGCCAGCACATGTTGTTCAGCTTCTTTTTCACCAGTGTTTGCAGAAGCTCTCTGAAATGAGATTGCTCTTTATTAATATTGACCTTCTCCAGAGTGGAGTCGAGAAGCCTCCTCATGAGGGTAACTTCACTCTACAGCCATCACAAGAGAGTTTACGAGCAAGGTAGCAGATTAGACCCATGTCTTACAAGGAAGCTAATATCTCTCCACCAAAAAAAAAAAAAGTTCAAAAAGAAGTTGATTAAGTTCCAAACAGTTGCTTGCTAGAGGTCTAGCTATTCATCCTAGGCACGTTTTGCTTGATTCATACTTTCTATAATGCAGTGTCTAGTGCGAATGAGTTTACCGTGAAGGATAGCCTTCCACTGACCCGAGATAAGGATCGTACAGTTCCTGTATTCTACATCACTGGTACCATCACAAGCACCTCGTCCTCTTATCAGCTGTTATCCAGAAGACTGGGAAATGTTCCCCAGACCACAGGGAGTCGTATCTCCAGCAGAAAAAACTACACTTAATACTGGGTTTATTCAGAGGAGGAAGACTTGACAATATTTTTCAGGGGAAGTTGACAGTTTTAGAGTCTTACTCTTTATCACTCAGGACATCTCATGTTTCTTCTACATTTCCCCATTGCTTTCTTTAATCCCTCTCCATTCTCCTCTCTCTTTCTCTTGCTCTTTCTTCCTCTCCATCTCTGCTGGCTGGCTTGATGATTTATTGACTAGAGGTATTTGATGAAGCTCTGCAGCAGAATGCCACTTGATAGACTCTCCAAGCAGTGGAAACAATTTCAGGCCAACTTCACAGATAATTAGGCACTTCAGCTGGCAGACTTGATTTCAGCGAGCACAATGGTATTCCTCTGACATGGGAAAGTAATGGGAAAATAGGAAGAAGATGAGGAAAAAGAGGATGAGTCAACTCTTTCACCATCCCTTCACCACTTTACACAATATTCATATTAGCTTTGATCCCACACTCACTCTAAATGGTTAACTCTTCTTGAATCACTAATTACTTAATGCAGTACTAATGCTGTGTCTACTGTACTCCATACTCGGAAAGATCCCAGAGTTCCGATCTAAACACTTCTGCTCAGAAAAAAGCATGGCTGTCCAGAGCAAGGCATATTTCTATGGTTATTTTCTGAAGATGATCTACATGAATCATTTCTGTGCAGTTAGTGATTGTAGACATTCTCAGTGAGAATACTTCACATTTGCCAATTAATTGTCACAATGGTCTTATCATGTTAGTAAAATTGGGCTGAAATCAATGGAATTACATTTACAAATATAAATCTTTCACAACACAAAAGCTACATATCGAGTAAAATAAATTTTTTCAAGTATAAAGATGATGCAAAGGGAACTCACTTTAGTGCTGACTGTATGCGCCGCCATATTTGTTGTGATGTCAGGTGTGTATATGTCGGAGAACTCAAGCAACATCCACCTGACTGGGAATTCAGAGTTGAATGGCCAGAGTTGAATTGACAGTCTAATCATTTACTGAAAATAATTTTTTTAATTAATAATTTACTTTTCTGTCTATAATTTATTGTACTGTATGATGTACTGTAGGTTCAAAGTTAAAAATCACTGACGTAGGTAATCATATGAGAGCTACAACAACGATAACAAGCTACGTACATTTGTACACGAAGTTGGCTGAGAGTTCATCCGCCTTTTTTTTTTTCGAGCTGAGAGGCTTCAGAAAATATGACGTCATTTCCAGCAAGGGAACATAGTAAGCATCGATGCTCCCTGGTTTTTGCGGTGCATTGTGGGATTTTTTTAGGGAGCAAGCGTTCCAGTGCACTGGAAGGATTTTGCAATTGAGACAGCCCTTAAAATGGCCGACTCCCTGATCTACTGAACTAAGGAGCTGATTGAGATGCACCCTACTGTACTTTTCTTCTTCTCATGATCTTCAGGAAATTGCAATGATGCAACTTCCTGTTGAACATGTGACTTGTGGAATATTTCAAATATTAAATAGTGCAACATTAAATGAACTCATGATCATCATTAACAGTAACATAATCACATTTTTATCATCATTAAAGTATTTTAATGATTATATTTGAAGGTAAAAATGTAGTTATATTGAGCTAGGACTGCAGAACTATTAATAGCTAACCATCTTGGCTAATGTTAGAAATGAACAGTCTAGATTTGATTATTAAGGTAATCTTATATTTTGCTAATTGAGACTTAGATTCTGAAATCCCACCAGCTAGCGAGCCTGCTACCTAATATTGATGGTTTGCTATTTGTTGTGAAATTGTACATGCTGGAAATTTTAATCAAGTTCAACTTTTAGTAGTTTCTTCTGCATTTATTTTTCACTTCTATTTTTGGAAGCCCATGCCAATGTATTATCTCAGTGTGAGCAGAATTGTTTTATCCCTGGCAATAAATAAATAAATAGTAATTCCAGAGAGGGATGCATCTTTAATTGACAGATCCATTTCTTATATAAGTTGCTGTGACTGGAATAGTTATTAGTACTGACCCTTTAACCTCGAAATGATCACATCCTGATTTTACTGCAGCAAAATATAATGGGCCAGTTATAGTTCATCTAAACATTGATCTAATGACGTGGAATTATGACGCAGAATCAGCTCTAATATGTCATGATTTTCTGCTTCTTTTTTCCCTCATTCTCTAATAAGTATAACAAAAGTATCTTGAGGTAGCTTGAGGAATACAGCTGAAAGTAGTCCTTTATTATCCAGCCTCTGTAGTTAATGTGCCTGCAAAGCGAAAAGTGTGTGTGTGTGTGTGTTAGATGGGGCACAGTGTGAGCTAGGTTCAATTAAAATAGTAGTTGTTATCTACACTGTTTAACATGTGTAAATATGCTGCTCAACAGAGCTGCTGAGATTTTTATATTCATATGTGGTCGCGCTAATGGTGGGGTTATACCACTAAGAGAAACAAAGTGTGTGAGTGTGTGCGTGCGTGTGTGTGTGTGTGTGTGTGTGTGTGAGAGAGAGAGAGAGAGAGAGAGAGAGAGAGAGAAAATTGGTATGCTCATCTGCATGCTTATTTTCTCCCCCCTAATAATTCCATTACCTCTCTAATTTCATTAATGGGGTTTTAAAAAAGAGGAGGATGTCAGGGGTAATTAAAAGATAAGGTAAAGCACTAAAGGCACTAATTCCCTCTTCTATCAGAGCCAGCAGCAGAAACACAGCTCTATACAGAACCGGTTACTCCGTGTTCTTTATCATATCATAATGCACCGGATACATCAACGTTAATTCCACAGGAGCGTCTCATATACATTCTACAAAAAAGAAAAATGTAAACAGTGTCACGCTTTTGTTGTTAGTGTCAGTATTTAATTGGTTCATCACATTAGACTAAGTGAAGGAAGTGATGTCATGACATGACTTTTCTTTGAAAAGAATGACTGATGGTGACTTCCTGTTTCACTGCTGTTCATTGATTATACATAAAAGATGACAGGATGGATACATTCATGGTTGGATGGATAGATAGATAGATAGATAGATAGATAGATAGATAGATATACTTTATTGATCCCATGAGGGAAATTCTTGTGTTACAGCAGCATGGTCAGTAGCAAGATACAACACGTACACGTACATGTACGAGTCTGCTCATTCCCAAAAAACACACAAAATATAAAATATAAAATACAATAAGTTAACGAATACCATCCCAAATACCAAAGGGCGAAAACCATCGGATGGATGGTTGGATGGATGGATGGATGAATAGATTCATGATTAGATCAATGGATGGATTTATGGTTAGATGGATGGATGTATTCATTGTTAGATGGTGGATGGATGGACGGATGGATGGATGGATGGGTGTATTCATTGTTAGATGATGGATGATTGGATGGATGGATGGATGGATGTATTCATTGTCAGATGATGGATGGTTGGATGGATGGATGGATTCATGGTTAGATAAAAGAATGGATGGATGGATGCATTCATGGTTAGAGGAAAGGATGGACGGCTTCATGGATGGAAGTCTGAATAGATAGAGGGAAAATTGCATGCATGAATGGAATGTATGGACAGCAGGATGGATGGTAAAATGAATGGATGGTTAAATGGATGGGTGGATGGAAGGATGGATCGCTAATCCAAAAAAAATAAATTGTAACTCATATCAGTGCCGAATGATGCAATGTTGTGAAATCTAATCTGATAAAAACGCTGTTGGTTTGTCACAGATGATCTACTGGGTAGTTGAAACTCAAACTTTTGGACTGCATTCTGCTGAAGCAGGAACAAACTCAGAGCAGCGGCAAATTTTCACAGTATGAAACGAGTCTTGGTGGAATTCAAACAGCAGCAGGTCAGCACAAACACACAGGACTCCAGCGCCGTGCCATATTTCTGCACGACAGTTGACCCAGAAGAGCTTCTTTTTTGCAGGTTAAGAGGAGAAATAAAACCATTTCTTTCATGAGAAATCTGCAGCTGTGTCTGGAAAGAAGCTCCGTCCCCCTGATGTGTACCGGGGGTGACACGGCACGCTGCCTCGCCGCCGTGATTATGAAATATAAAATATGACAGGTGCACAATGCACATCAACAGGCATGACGCATGAACAAATGGAATATAAGTCAAGTACCTTCCCTTCTGCGGCGGCCTTGTAGAACTGCGGTTTCGAGTCAAAGTCCATGTTTTGAATTTTTTTCCTCCTCTGTGATTTTGTCTCTGGTACAGTTGAAAAAGAGCGTAATGAGAAGCGTTTCTCGCTGAAGTCGGCGAAGCGTGTTTGTGTTTGCGTGCACTCGTCACGTCTGAGATTCTGAGCAAATCAATATTCAAAGCGCTCCGTGTGCACGGTGCATCAAAAAGCCGAGTGCGTAGCTCGAAGGGAGACGCTGACAGACTTCATGCGTCTGATGAGCGCCAGAAGAAGAGCGCCATGTTCTCAGATTCTGACTTTTTCTACTCCACAGACTCTTTCCCCAGGCTAATATCTACTGTCATATCTATACATGTTGTCATAGAGTCATATCGTGGATGATGAGCTGCATAGTGGTGTACATGACATGACTGTAAATATGATTTCTGAATTTATTTGATACTCTTCCACTGCCATTTCAAAAGGTTCATAATTCACTTATTGTGTCAGTGATTTGAAGAAAAAGTGGACTATAATTTCCAGTCACCTCTTCCAAAGTCCTCCGGTGAATTAACGTCAACACAAGTTTTAAGGTTGTCTGTGAGTGACATTTGATCCCAAATCAAATTCAATCAAATCAAATTCCCAAATCTGCCAACTAGCATTTCCTGGATACTACCACTGCTGCAACAGGAAATTATTTAGAAAAGAGGTTATTTAAAATAAACTGGTTCATTCTTTTACAGTCGAGTCCATGAATATGTGGTCCTGTGAATTACTCTACTTTGATGATATATAGAAGATGACAGGATGGATGGATGGATGGATGGACAGGAAGATAGATGGACATTTGCATGGACGGATGGATGGATAGGAAGATACAGGCATATTTGTATGTGTAAATGGATGGATGGATGGATGATGGCATGCATTATAGACAGAGGATGGATGGATGGATGATGGCATGCATTATAGACAGAGGATGGATGGATGGATGTAAGGAATGGGTAGGTGGGTGGAAGAACAAAAGGGTAAATTGAGGGACATTTGCATGGATGGATGGATAGATAGATGGAAGGAATAGGTAGATGGAGGCATGCATGCATTATAGACAGAGGATGTCTCGATAGATAGATAGATAGATAGATAGATAGATAGAATAGGTAGGTAGCTGGAATAGGTAGGTGGGTAGAAGAACAAAAGGGTAGATAGCGGGACATTTGCATGCACAAATCGATGGATGGATGGATGGATGGATGGATAAGTAAAATCTTTGTGTAAGAGTGTAGAGTCTGATTTGGAAAGACATGTGCAGCTGTGTTTTCAGCCTGATGTGTTTTAACAGCAACAGAAGGTGTTGTAGCGGAAATAATCACAACCTCCTCGTCTTCTTCTCCTCTTTTCTTTCACCGTGATTCCCTCCTCAACCTCCTGACTGTCAGGGTCTGAATGGGAAGCTCTCAGATCAGCCTCACCAGTTCATTAAACCCCATTTCACCTTGATGAGCTGTAAATCCCGGCTGACAGTTAGAGCTGAGAAACGCTACGAGGAGCTGAATTGAGTGCAGAATAGATTATCTGCCTGTAGCTACATTTCCATCTGAATGTTCCGGAAACTAAACAACTTTCGGAAAAGTCAGTAAACTGCTTCATACTTCCATCGACCTGTTAGGATGGTGGTGATGAAACTGGAAAATCACTTAATAAATAATAAAATAATTTTCATGCCACATTTCCCTTATCGATAGTGCAAAGGTTTCAACCTCTCTCTCTCTCTCTCTCTCTATACATTTATATATATATATATATATATATATATATATATATATATATATATATATATATATATATATATATGTATTATTTTTTTTTTTTTACAGAAAAGGTTAGGTCTAGTAACCCGATTCTGTGATTTGTCCTTCTGAACCTGTAGAACCCTACAACATATTGTTTCTCTCTCAGAATAGGTTAACTTTTGACATTTTTCTATTACAATTTTTTTTATTTATTCATTCGAAATCAGATCAAGATTTGGGCCAATCAATGAAAACATGTCACTTTAGCAAGTCAGAAAGTTTTCCATCGAGCTGCTATCAGAGAAAATGGTAAAAGTTCTTATGTAGCATGCCACTGTGTCAAAAATCCATCTCGAACCCTAAAACAGAGGGGCTTTCCTTTTCATAGAGGAATCTAAGAAGACTCAGCTTTCTAAAGAACCCTGAGGAACCTTTTTTCCAGTTTTTGAGTGATTTGAGTGTGTCTAGCTACAGAGGTCTTTTACCTTTAATCACTCTAACACATCAGAGTTTTTCTTCCATGTTCCATCTCCATCTAAAAAAAAAAAAAAAAAGATGGCACAGTTTCACTTTCCAGTTTTCCGATCAAAAAGAAACAAATCCAAACACAATTACGGGTTTAACATGAAAGCTGATGGTGAACAAACTGAAATAATAAACCAAAATAAACTTTTTACACAGGCAACAGATGTTGAAATAAGCAACAAATATCTGCTAATCTAATTACAGCAGCGTCTTTTGCTGATGAAGGAAAAGCCAAAGCGGAGCTTTTTGTGGCTATAATAATCTTACTCTACAGTGCAGACTAAATAAATGCGTCTTTGGAGACCATTGTAGGGTACTACTGATATAAAAACAAAACATTTCCTGTTTTTTTTTTTCTTTTCTCATTTGTAAAATAAATGATACTGTAAATCCCACATGTATCTGACAGTCTTTGGGGAATCGTGTCCCATCAAGCCATTTCCTTTGTAGCGCCGCTGCCTCCTGCTGTGTTGGAGTCCTTGAGAACGACGCCGGAACGTCAAGATGCGTACACGCTACAGACATTAGCTCAGCCTGACAAACACACACCACATGCTAATGCGGTAATTGCACGTTATTCGGCTCCCACTGACTCGACTTGTCCTGCGCCGGAGCTTTTGGAATAAAGAATCGCATAAATATTTACGTGGCGATGTGAGGCAGCTGTTGTCTCAGTAGGCCGGGTGGACGTGGAGAGCGGAGACAGAAACACAGGAGTCGTTCTGCTGAAAAACAGAGCTGTGAGTGTTAGCAGCTCTAATGCAGCTTCACCACTCCGTTCACGTCCTCCACATCACCTCTGTATCGTCCACTCATCCTGTCAGCTCTTTTTTTTTTACATCATACACACCATAAACTCCTTAGCATGCTAGCATGTGGACTTATTATTGAGCATGATTAATAAATAGTATTTAGAAAGTAATTTTCTTGTTAATGGTCTGAATTGAGAACTGACTTTCGCTTTTTTCCTTGAAGTGCTTCTTGTAGTGATGCATTTTTTTTTTTTTTTTTTTTTTTTACGGCTGCTGCTACAGTTGTAAATCAGACGACACGGTTGGGTCTGCAGTATGGCCTGAGCCGCGAGGCAAATTTCAAAACACAGATGGTCGCTCTGTCTGGCAGAAGGGTGAAAGGCTTGGGAGGAAAAACAACACAAACGTGTTTATGTCTCTTTCAGTGCAAAAGAGGAACAAAAGAAGTTCACGTTTCCTGGGATGGATCGTACAAACAGTGAAGCGAAACGATCAGCATCGGTAGAACTCTCAGTCACGCGGCTTTCTCTCTTTCACATCCAGTGCGACGGGGATAATGAGCATCCCCCTGCTGTTTGCTAATTAGTATTGATGACTCTCTTTACATTGACCCGAAATTCAGTCGTGGCTGCATTACAGTTTGGTCAACACATGCACACGGGCTCTAATCCAATCAGCACGCAGCGTCCCTGTGTTTTATAAACACAATTACAGATTTCCCAGTGCTCCTCGGTCCATGCCGCGACTCCAGATTGACTTTAATGAATGCACGGAACCTCAAATGAAAGCGAATGTTTGCTTACGTGCAGTCACAGCAGATCCGGGAATCAGATTACGCTCGACATGTTCCCACTAATCATGCTGCGTTTATCCAGTTTATATCAATTTTTTCAAATCTGACGTGATGTTTGTTCCCAGTTTAGCGACCGTCTCTTTTCTTTTCGCAATAAGGTTCAGGAAGTAGAGAAATCATCCGGTAAACCTGTTCACGCACTAAATCCAACATTCCGCTTCATTTGATTGCAATCTGGAAAATATCACACAGCAAAACTATCAGCACGTGTCTGAGAAGCCATTTCAAAAACGTCGTCTGCTAGCATGATGGATCAGAAATAATCCTCAAGAATAATTGTCAAAACAACATTCCTCAAGATTTTAACACAAATCAGATCTTAGCTTAACGTGACTAGACATTTCAAACAGGTTGCAGTGAACTGGCAAACCATCCAAAACATATTCCTGGCTCATCCCCAAAAATAAAACATTTTCAGCATCTAGTTTTACAGTTTTAGCCCTTCAAATGTACTTTTATTTGTTGATGTGTTGAAAGGGTAATGAATTAAAATGTATTAGATAGATAGATAGACAAATAAATAAATAAATAAATAAATAAATAAAGGAAATAGAAATTTTTGGCCTGCAAAAAATTTTAGATTTTGCTGAATATGGATTTTTTAGCTGGTTTTTTTTTTTTTTTTTCAGTAAAAAAGTAATAACAAAAATATAACAAAAATAAACTAATAATAACAGCAGCAACAATCTTCTTATTATTATTATTATTATTATTATTATTGCTGTTGTTGTTTAAAGACTTATTTCTGTATAGATATCTATTATAGATATTTATTATTTTAGATATTATTTAGATATATTCATTTTTCATTTTGATTCCAAAATCAGATGCTTTACACAAACAATGAAAAAAATCACAAACAATACATACAAGGGAAAAAAAACTCAAAATAAAATTTAAATAATAACATTATTATTATTACTATTATATATGAAGATAATTATAAGCCAGATATATTTACTGGCATTTGATGCATTGTTATTGTTTTTTATCACCTCACATGAGTTGTGTTTTTGTTACTGTAAGAACTGCAATGTTGAGTAGCTCTCGCTTCTCTTCTTCATTCATCACAGCATCTTTCTTCGATTTCTCGTCTGTCTGCAGGAAAAGGGCCACGTGGCCGTGATCTTCAACGTGGGCACGGACGACATCAACATCGAGGAGAAGTCCAAGTTCGTGAACGATGGCAAGTACCACGTGGTGAAGTTCACCAGGAGCGGGGGTAATGCCACGCTGCAGGTGGATGACCTGCCAGTCATTGAGCGCTACCCCACAGGTACGAACCCCGAAAACACCTTTCCTTCCACTCTGCAGATCTTCACCTCTCAGAGATGCAAGGCTGCCTTTAGGATGCTGGGAGGTTTCTGTCAGTGTTTGCTGCATTGTGGTTTTTTTTTTCTCTTTTTCTTTTTATGCTGATGTTATATAACCTTTTAACCATGTAGTATTTGTCTGTAGGGCCAGATTCTGATTTGGGGGTGCAATAGCTGGTTACCATGACTACACGAAAATTCTTTATGTTCCTGCGGAAGTCTAGACATCCATGTTATCAGCAATCCCCTGTCCAACATCAACAGTAGTTCATCAAGCAACACAGCACTCTCAGCTACTTCACACTAAAGTGTCAGATTTGGTGCCTGTTTTTTCACCGCTCGTTCAGATGTTTTCACTTCATAGTGTAAAATTTCCAAGCCTGTCAGGCTGTATTCACGTCACACACATTAGCAAACACACACCTGCAGTGCACACACAGGTGGTCGGTTTTACAAATATAGAAAAAAGGTCAGATGTACCGCATGGAACAAATTTGACAATTCAAGTGGAAAAAACAAACAAAGAAAAAAACATGGTGGTGGGTGCATAAATACACTGTGCTTAACAACTGTTCTGTCATTTCAGGCAAGAAATACCTGTTTGCAATTTAATTATAATAAACACATAAATCTCAAACATAGAGTAGTTTAAATGTAATGAATAAACTTAAAAAATAATAAATAAAAACAATTAAGTATATATGATTATACAGAACAATCAATGAGTCACTAGTGTTTATGTAAATTAACTTAACAAACATTAACCTCTAATTCCAATATAAAGTTGATTATCACATACGGGTCCCAAAAACACATTGTTACTTTTAATTACGTTGCTACGTTGGAATATTGACCATGAAATATTTTTGATTGTCGTGAATCTCGTAGTATTCACTCACTACTGAAAAAAAAAAAAAAAATCTTTTCACGGGAGGTAAAAATAAAAAAGCCCTTGACTTCAACCGATGCTTTCCTGAAAATTTTTCTTTGGAAGCTCTCATGAGAGGAAAAAAGTGCAAACAGCGGAACTTTTTAAAAGTGTGCAAATTACATGTTAAATATGAGCTGATGTTTGAGGGGAAAAAAAGTGTTAAACAGTCTTCCATTAAAAATCTATTTAATAGATCCCTTAGTGGACCATTTAAAAATCAATCTAATTGCAAAAATAAATCCACACGAGCAGACGTACCGTCACTCCAACACGTTTTATTTGTCTCATTTGTGCCGAGTCCCAGATTGTAAATGATTCCAGGCCAAATATGGCTGAGTTTAGACAAATTACGCCAAAATCAGCTCAATGTTTCAAAGCATTTGTAGTCTGGACCAAAAATTGGCCATATTCAGCCGACCGTTTCTAATGATTTGGGTCGAAAGTGGCCAGACTGTACGTTCTGCTCCATATCACGCCAAAGATACGGCCATATAAAAGTGAGTTTGGCAGAGAGATTTGGATGAGTTACTTGCCGTATTTTCCATGGCGGCATGTGAGCCAGATGAAAGTATGAAGTGTGGGCCGGCGCTGAGCCATCACTCATTCTCTATCCAGGGTATAATTACTCTCTCTTCATCCAGTTTCAGGAAAATAATCAACAGAATTATAACCTGCCCTGTGATTAATATGATTCGAACAACGAAGAGCACATGTGTGGCCGAAAGTAGGATGTGGAGAAATCACTTCAGACTCGCTTGAAAGGATCGAATAAAAATATTGGTGTTTGCTGCTGCCATAAGACCTCGTAGCTCTTTTTCTCTCAGGATGCTCGGCGGAAGGTTTCGAACATTGTGGGAAACTTTTACAACAAGTGGACCAATGGAATGAATCCAAAATTATAGAATCCAAAATCTTAAAAGCCTATTGGTTAAGAAATCTGTCCGTCATTGACTCAAATATCAGCAGTTGACATCCGAAAAGTGCAGAAAGCTAACCTGAGTAAAGAATTCGCTTTGTTCTTAAAACATTACTTTTAAAGAAAATAAAAAGATAGAAAACTACTTTTAAACAATTAAAATGTCTAGCTGTGCAATAGTTCTGTGCAATTATTTTTAAACAATTTAGTTGTTATGCTAGTATGTGCACTTTTTTCCAATTACTTTAGCTAGCTAGCTATGATCTCCTAGCTAACCTTATCTTTAAACCCCCGTAGCTCTACACAAATTTTTTTTTAAAAAACTACTTTAGCTAATCAAGGATAGCACAAAAAATAACATTAGAAAAGAATTCAGCTATAAACTTTCTTTTTAAAACCTTTTTCTTGATCTTTTTTTTTTTTTGACTAGCTAGCAATGATCTTCTAGCTAGCCTTTAAACTCAAGTTAAAACCTTGTAGCTACTCGTAGATAGGGGGAAAACACTAGCCATATTAGTCTTCATCATTGTTAAAATGTTAGTTAGATTATTGTTGAATACTTTCTTAAAATATCATCTTTTAAGTCACTTATGGTCACTTTAAGTCATCTTTGGATGCACACTAGCTTTTTAGTTAGCTAGGCAGTGTTAAACTCTCACAGCTGCACATAAAAGACAAAAATAGCTCTTCTCTCATCTTCTTTTATTTCCATTAGGTGGAATTAGTGCATTTTTGAGTTTTACTTTACTAGCATCTGCAAGCTAGTGTTATTCTCAGGTTAAAATCTTGTATCTCCACATCCAATCAATAAACCTTGCTATTTTAGCTAAACTCAGCTTCCACAGCTTCTTTTAATTTACACTAGCTGTATATTATTAAGAGTTTTAGTTAGCTAGCTAGGTGTGATCTCTCAGTCAAGTCACTTTACCATCATGTGCACAGAAGTGTTATCTATATTCTCAGCTTAAAACCTTAAAAACTCCACAATATTGTGTATCTGGTTTAATAAGCTTAATGTATTTCTGTGAACATTTTGCACCTTTTTTTTAATTCTTTAATAAAGTTAGCTTTGGAGGTACAAGGTTTTCTCAAAACAGTGACAATTTATCTCTGAACATTTAAATATCCATATTCAGCCATCTGTTTATAAGGAATTCAGTGTTTACACACCTGATGAAGATCTCAGACAGATTGGAAAACTGTCAGTGGCAGGTTTCCAGTCTGTAATGGAAGAAAAAAATACCATGCTGACGTTTAGGTAGCGATAATTGCTTTTTCAAATATGCTCTTAATCAGCTATGCTTGTTGTTTCTGAAAAAGAAAAAAAAACTGAAAGACATAAATAACATCATAAATAAGATCTTCAATTTCACAAGCAACACTGACAACTGTTTTTTTACAGAGATTTTTTTTTTAAGGAATAACAGCATACTGCATACCTGGGTCTTACTGAGAAGTTCTTAAATTCAAAATGGCACCCCAAGTCCGGATCTGGCCCTACCTCTGAAACGGCGATGTTTAGGTTTCTTGGTTCAGTAGTGTTTTAACATGCAGAAAGGTTTTGACAAAAGTGGAAGAGGTTTAAAATTGGTGCACTTGCTTTGATTGCTGCTCGGTGGTTGTCGAGCCTTAATAAGGAAAAAGTCGATTATTGGATGGAATCTGATCTGGTTTAAGGTCACTGTTGGTTGGATAAATGGTTTCTCAGAGATGCAATCATGAACACAATGATCACTTACTTCTTAATACTATATGTGCAATAAAGGGTTTCATTTTTGTTTAATAAGTCAAGGGACCATAGTGATATCAGTGGAATGTTGATTGTAAAACCATTGACTTTTTTGTTTTAATGATAATTTTTAATATATTAGCTTTATACAGCAGTTTACAGCTCGCTAAAATATCAGGGATGAACCGAAAACATGCCACAATTCATCGTTCTACGAGAACCCATAATGGTTCCTTGTAGATAACAAAGCAAAGTGTTTCCAGATCAGAGAGTATGCTGGAAGAACCTAAGAACCCTTAAGGAACCCTCGAGGAAATTTGCTAAGAGTGTCAATAATACTGTAGGAAAACTGTTTTTTTTGTTGTTGCTGTTGTTTTTTTTTTTTTTTTGGCTTTTTGTTGAAAAATGTTCACGAATGACCTTTTTGTCCATCATAAAAATAAACTGAAATATAAAAATGACAAATCAAAATCATTGACAAAATTTTACGAATAAAAACAAGAAGAAAATGTCAGAAGCAATCAATTGGACTGAGGTGGAACATAAAGTTTGTTGGTATTTACTTGAGTTTTCACTGCTCCCATGCTAACACTATGACATACTTTTTATCCATTTATAGTTACAATTAATGTTAACAGTCAGCTTTTCCACTGACTGTTGTTCCACTGACACTGGAGACTCCTTCCATTAATGTTATATAAACATCTCTTTACAGAAAACTTCACCATATTAATGACTGAACATGTGTTTTAATCCTTCTATGTATTAGAACAAGCGCATTAATATAAACCTGCACTACTGTCAGAGCTGCTGTTATAGAAAATGAATCAACACCTTCTGACCAATCAGAATCCAGAATTCAACAGCGCTGTGGTGTAGTAGTGCTATTTATAGCACCTTCTGAAAAAGAGAGATGTTTTATTCCCCACTGTTCATATCTTTGCATACATGACTTGACATTTTTCTTACTTGTGAAAATGAAAGCCAACGCTCGTTGCTATAAATTACATTTCTTTACTTCTCTCATTTTATCCTGAGGGTATGCAAACTTTTGCACTCGCGTGTACTCGTCTAGTTTCATGCGGATGTCTAATGAATGGTAATGAAATAAATAGCATTTTAGATTCAATGAGCTGGAGGAAATGAGGTCCAAACATCGAATCAGGGCTTTATGACGTATGGTATGCTTAATAACATAAGAGCACGTTTCTTTCGAGTGAAAAATATAATGTTTAACCATCAGCAGCCTGCAGACACTCAGGGAAGAAAATTAAATTTTTGCAACCAGGAAAGAGGCTATTATGCACCATAAGATTTAATCAGGGAGAAATATAGGGGGAAAAAGAGGTGCTTTATTCTTATTTGCGGTTTCTGTGCATCCGCTAAGTGCTGCGTTGAGAGAGAAGATGTGTAGCTGTAACAGTTTTGAAGTGTACACTCGGATTTCGGCCCAGGCTGTTAACCCTGAGGTTCGTTCCTCCGCATTTTGGCTGCCTGTCCAATGCCTTTAATTCCCGATCCTACCTGAGGCAAGCAGCAGCCACGGAGTCTCCGTCATGAAATGCTCTTTCGGTGTGATGAAAGTGACATGCATGGCTGAAAAGGTCAGCAAACATCGCAGGACGAAAGAGGACGAAACGGAGAGACAGCAGATGGACAGCTCTCATTCAGTGATAATGATAAGCGCATGGCAGACGCTGGAATATATATATATATATAAACGACAAAAGATTAACTGAATCAAAGAAAGCTAAATATTGTAGTCTGTTTCTTAAATATGTCCCATATAGATTCTGTTTTCATTAATTTCCCATAGTTTCTACCACCTCACTGTTGAATTCTCAATTCTGATTGGTTGGAAGATGTGTTTTAACTTTCTATAACAGCAGGTTTATATTAATGTGCTCCTTCTAATACGTTTCTATAGTAACGGCTCATTCATAAGGACTTGTATGGTGGATGTTCCACATAAATAACTTGAGTAATTATTGTAATATGGTGAAGTTTTCTGTAAGAAGATGTTTATTTACCTTTTACGAAAGGAGTCTCCAGTGTCAGTGCTTTGTAACATTCAGTAAGTTTTCCACCACAGGAAAGTCATCAGGTCAGAGAAGTTACACTGTGTGTAACATGACGAGGTGCATCTTTTTTTTGGACTTATTAACTTCAAAGGACAGAGGAAAGAAAGGCTGGTGAAGGAAATATAGCTTAACTTATTTCACAGATGTTCAACAACACTAAATGTAACTAAAAATGGATAGAAAATTACAGTGTAGCATTTTTTAATAAATAAAATTTTAGCATCTGCTGTGGTTTAAGAGGAATAAAACACTTCAGGACATGCTGTTCTAGGAAAATAATAAATGTCAGGGTGGTAACAGTAACTCCGCTTCATCATAACACCTATCACTGATTATTTTCCTATATCAGCCCCCTCTAGCCTAATGCCTGACTTTACCTGTAATGATGTATGGTATGAGTTGGTGTCTTGTTGCAGGATACACCTAGAAATTTTGATTTCTAGCATTTTTAGTTTTATGCTTTGTAGATAAATTGTAAACTAAACGTACATTGTTGTTTTTTTCCCCATTCAAAATACACGGGGACACAAACTTTTGCACTCAACCATTTGGCAGCTTATTAGGGGGGTTTTGTGTAAAATACAGTCAGGAAAGTACGAAAGAATGATAACCAGCAAAAGGTTGGTCAGCTTTCTCATTAGTTTGGTTTCAATTTGCACGGCCGAATAGTCTCAATCATTCCCTTCGCCGAGGGCCCTGTCTCAATTTGAAACTCAACATGCGGGTCAAAACGGGAGGACTTCTTAAACCTCCAGACTCTCTGAAGAGCCTTTAATAAATCCTGTCTGGAATTGACTCGACACCATTTTCCGAAGGCAGTTTAACAAATCTTGCCGTTCTTTTGGCACTAAACATGGCTAAAAATGGCTGCTCGTGTCGACACATAGTAGTTTTGTTGCTTTTTTTCCCCAAACAAGCAATTATCGCATTCAATGAAAATCAGGTAAAAGGAAGGCTAAAAGGTTTAAAAGCATTTTCTCACCATATGGTTAAGGATCCAATAAGATGCAATTTCAATTAAACCATTATGTGTAGAGAAACATGGAGTGTATTGCTGTTTAATTACAGGGTTATGTGTTTGTAAAGTGCTTTAATCACCAAAAAAATATCTACAAAGTGTTCCTGAGGGTTTCTCAATATACGGCTGATGAAGAGAGATGCGTTAGAGGAAGAAGTCATGACCACTTCATGATTCTCGCTATTTGATCACCTCTTCAGCTAAAGAAAGCACAAAAAACACCAATTAATTATAATGTTTAATGTCGAGAGAGTGGGAGTAAGATGGGGACTTGTTTGAATCTCTGGTAATTATATATGCACTTGTATTTTCCATCATATTGAAAGTTAAATGTTGATTTTGGTGTAAATCATAAATGAATTTGGTGTTTGAATTTGGTGAATGAATGAATTTGGTGTGAATGAATTTGGTGTTTCCTGTAAACACCAGGAAAAAATTATTTGCTTGCAGACAAATTAGGTATCTAGGAAAATGGTTTCTCTCTCGAATTGTTGAAATATAATGGATTTTTTTTTTTTTTGGGAAAATGTGCAACAGTCAAACCCGATATCACACCCACTGATTCAAGTTGGATATGAATGAAGTATTGAATAAAACAATTATGGCATTCTGTCACAGGAAAATAATCAACAGCAGGGTTATTGTTACCTCAAAGTTCTCTATAAAAACATGTACTGAAGTGTTTTATTCCTCTTATACCACAGCAATTTGCCTACAATTGCAGGGTTTTTTCTTTGTTTGTTTGTTTATTTGTTTGTTTTTCTAAAAAAATATATGTTGTACGTTTTATTCATTTATATAACATATGGTTTGTAGAGCTGTCTCTTTGGAATCTAGAAACTGAAAAAATAAGGTATTAAAAAAACTCTCAAAAATATGCCTGGTCTATAAACGTTTACTATTAAAAGTAATATAAAGCAGAAATTCCAGTAAGAAATTCACCTGGGATTTTTTTTTCATATTTACTTACCACAACATTACTGTGAGAGATTGGTTTACATTAGCTTCAGGTGTTCAATGATCCAACAAATTCATCAACTATGATGTGAACATATAAATTAAATGGCTGCAAGCTTTGGGACCATTTGAACTCTTTAAAGTATCTGAATTGCAAATCTCTTTGAGATATATATATATATATATATATATATATATATATATATATATATATATATATATATATATATATATATATATATATATATATATATATATATATATATATATATATATATATACATACATATATGGCTCATTCAGTGGCCATATATATAGTGGCTCATTTTGAGATAATGACTTTGATCTTATCTGATCAATTTGTGAGCGAGGAGGGGCCGAGGGAGGAGGATGCTGGATCAGTGTTTGATCAGAAAACGAT
>CM040481.1:1924135-1969900 GCA_022758105.1 Pangasianodon gigas
ACACTACAAACTGATGTGTGATTCTGTAGTTGCACATTTCTATAACTTTTTTCTTTTTTGGTTGAAACATCTTTTGTATGAAGCCAGACAAAATCCCAGCTTTGTATTGACGGCTGTGGCGATACCCCTGTATGTTTTTTTGTGTGCTGGTGCTGCCAAGTCTATGAAAAAAAGCTTATACAATTTTCTTAAATTCTGCCATTACCCTTTTGTAAAGGAGACACACATACACATACAAATAAGCTCCAGCTGGCATAAAATTGTATGTTAAAGTAACAAGTAAACTTGTCAGGACAAAGTAAAGAAAGAGGGATGGAGATGGAAAAGATGGGGTCCACAAGAGTCAAGGAGTTCACTTTAGCATCAGAGTTCAATTCCTGGTAATATCACCCCTATCTGTTTCCGGGAGTCCAAGACAGCATAACTGGCTCTCTGCCCTCTGGGTGGGAAGGATGGCTTTCCTTTCTCTTCTGTCAATTAGAGTGACGCGAACCAGTCACATGTTAACTGCTTTTTTGTTCCTTAGGCTGGCACATGCCATAATCAAACATGGTCTTAAGTCTAAATATCTAAAAACTGATAAAATTAACATGATATCCTGATATAATATTTGTTGGAATTCTTTTTCAAGAGCCAACCTGAGGGCAAAGGTTAGGTCTTAACTTTTCTTATAGCTCTCATTTTTTCACCTCCACCTATTAAAATACCTGTGGATTTTACTGAAATTAGGTTGACAAGCCTTGACTTTAAATTGACTCAGACTCTACGGTTTTGGACTTTAAACTTTACTCAGACTCTATGGCTTGAAACTTTGGTTTCAACTCATAGGTTTAGGACTCAACTCATGCCCTGTCCCAAATGGTGCTTTAAGCCCTGCAATCCTCTTTCATGTCAGCACTCCTCTGCTTTGTCTGCTTCAACGTGGACATCACCAACAAGTGCATAGATGGCATGCATGACCCTTTTTTTTGGAATGGACTGCAAGGCCACAAGTGCACCATTTGGGACAGGACATTATGGCTTGAGATTCTCATCTCAGCTCAGACTAGGAATTAACTCAGACTTTACAGCTTGCAATTTTGGTTTTGACTTGGACACTGTGGTTTCAGACTCTGGACTCAACTCAGACTCTACAGCTTTTGATTTTGGACTCAATACAGACTCGACAGTTTCAACAATTTGGCTTGGGACTTTGGACTAAAATCAACCTCTATGACTTGGGACTCTGGACTTGACTCAGACTCTACAGCTCAGGACCCATTACTCTGAACTGAACTTGACTTTCTGCTTAGAATCTCTAGATCATACTCCATCTCTACAGCTCAGGACTTTGGACTAGACTTAAACTCTACAGCATGGGACTCTGCATTCAGTCTCTACAGCTCGAGACTCAATTCAGACTCTGCAGCTCAAGACTCAGAACTTGACTCGGATCTTACAGCTCAAGACTCGGAACTTGACTTGGATCGTACATCTCAAGGCTCTGAACTTGACTTGGACTCTGGCTGGAAACTCTGGACTCAAGACTGACCCTACAGCTGTATTTGATGGACTCTGAAAGACTCAAAAATTTACTTCAGCAGGAAATTAGCAACAGCACAGTAAGATGGTGGTATAAGTTCTATAAGTTGATTCGCAAATTACGCGAAATAATTTGCAGCAATTGGATTTCAATCCCTATAACCAGAGATGCTTTGGACTACAAGTCATTAAAATTTTAACAGAATACAATCCAGATATTTCTGTTGCTTGCTTCTTTTAACGTCTTACAACATGATACTATACATATTTTATACAGTTAAACCTTTAAGTACACATTAGTAAGCTTGTCATGTCAAGTGTTATTGCAGCACAAATGTTGTGTATTACCATTGCATTCACGGCAGCGTTATTACACCCAGTGACATGGTGGGAGCAACGGGGCAGCCTGTTGACTGAGTTTAAAGCCTGAGGGCTTCTGCTCTCTCTTACACAGCATGCATAATTAGAGAGTAATAACTCTGAATTCATTTGCTTCTATACACCCCCTCCTTCCTGTTTCCTCTGGCTACGGCACTCTGTAGTGTTGTCTAACCTCCCACCTTGTGTGCGACCTCTCCGCAGCGAGGTGTTTTGCGTGTCAGCAGGTGGCTGATGGGATTGAGGCAGGCCTCAGGCCTACCACACTTACCCAGATATGAAGTGACAAGTATTTATTACACTCCGCACTGACACCTTCTTTCTTTGCTTTTTCAATTCCCACCTGCTATGCGATAGTGAACATGTTTCTTTAAGCACGCTCTGAATGTTTTCCCATTATTCTTGGAAGGCAAGGATAGGAAATGCTTGCCAGATACTCAAAGAAGTTCTTTTTGCTTTCAAATAAATAAAAGAGTGTTTTGCTCAGACATAAAAGCCACCTCAACTGAGCCATTCTTCAAACTTTATCTGTTCTGCAGTGCCTTTGCTGTTCTTCAGAGTCAGAACAGTTATCTTTCACTGCTCTGCTTGCGAGTCGTTGGCCTAGTTTACATGTTAAGCCTTCACAATGTCAAAGCATATGCTCTATATCAGAAAGAAAGTAAGACATCTTTCTACTTTTTTAATCACATCTTGAATAATGCATCATCTGATCCGTCCTCAGATCACACTCTGAGCTACAAGACTGTGGTGTGAATGTTTCTGAAATAGACCTGAAACATTGAAGACACTGTTTTTTTCCCATTTTCTCCCCAATTTAGTCACCTGTCAATTCCCACCCACCAGCCAGCGCTCCCCTATCATAGGACAGCTACCAGTCGAGGAGGGTGAAGTCTAACACATGCTTCCTCTGAGACGTCTGAAGCCAGGGATTCATACTTGCAAACTCTTGAAGCTTTTCTCACCATGAAAACGGGAGCCCATTTTCCCTAGATTTTTATACTATTCAAGCAGTTTTTTGGGTTCCTGATGTTTTCAAAAATTGCTAGAGGATAGGTGGGGTTAGATTTGTGTCAAACTCATAATTGCCTCCAAAGCAAACTCTGGGACATAGTCCTCAAAAAATATGGAGCTGCTTTTATTCACAGCATTTTCTGTTTTCGTTTCCTGCTTTAATGCTTTACTTAAAAAAAAAATACACACACACACAAAAAAAAAACCCTAAACTTTACTTTTGCCTTGAACGGTGGTATAATAACACCCCACTGGCTTTGCCAGGAAAAGCCTTTCCCATGGAGTCAACACCTCCAAACTTTTATTTTTCTTTTACCGGTTATTATCAGTTCTATCTGTACACCAAAAAGCTTTGCAAATCCCACCATCAATCATTAACACTCGTTAGTTTCCTCACAGGTTATTTCCAATACAGCAAGCTGAGATCTGACACATTTTATACCTTTTTTTCTTCTCACTTTTCTGGATATTTCTGTAAAAGAAGAGCAGCAAATTGGGTTTTATTTTCATGGAAAACAAAAGCTTTTGTCAAAACCTTGATCCACTTGTTTACTTGTTTACTTCTCTGGCGCTTGTACTTATTTCATGCTCTGTCTCTTAACCTTCCGAATACTGTAACCACTGTGTTCATGGGTAGCATAATTAGCAAGATAAATAGTTTTTTTAAAGTAATTGGAAATGAAAATGTGAGTTATTTATATTCACATATTTTTATTTTAGATATTTGAATGCCTTCGAACTGATAATTAGGCGTAAAAAAGAAAGAAGGAAGGCATTGATAAAATGTTGCAGTAATGTGTAACTAGAATTTAAAAAAAGAAGAAAAGAGTAAAAATAAGTATTTTTGTGTAAATATAAAGTTGTCTCATGAATATTGGTAGAATTGGATGTGTTGTTTTAGTTTAACTTTAGTTTATTAATCTCGATAATTTACAAATTATGTAAATTAATGTTCACGTAATGTAGCACTAAGATAAATTAAAATGATACCAGTTAAAGTTGGTTTTAATGTTTTTAATCATCCTAAATTTTTTCCTAAAAAAAAAAATGAAATTAAAACTGTGCAGTTGTATAGTTCAGGCTTCTACCATTTAACCCTTGACCTTTCAGATTGTAACCAATGAAATGTCTCTTTAAACTTTAAAGGCAACATTGATAACGAACGACTGGCGATCGCTAGGCAGCGAATCCCATATCGACTCGGTCGAGTAGTTGACGAATGGCTACTCGACAAAGGTAAAAACCCATGATTAAAACTTAACCAGTAATTTGAACTTTAAAGTAATATTTTTTAGCACAACTAAACTAATAAATTAAATGTGCAGTTAAACAGATACTAATAACGAAGGTTTAAAAGCAGATAAATGTAGTTTTAAGTTAATATAATGTATTGAAGTGATTTATGAGGGGTTTTATATATATATATATATATATATATACATATATATTTTATAGATATATATATATATATATATATATATATGTTTTCTGTGAATTACAGGTTAAAGGGACTGTAATGTAATTCTAATTAGTTTATAAATATATATATATATATATGTAAATCATTAATCCAAATATTGTATTTTTTTAAACGCTTAAATGATAATAAGTTTAAATTAGCATTAATTTGTTTGTCATGTAGTTTTTGTACTTTGCTATGAGTGTTATATTATGTGTACGCATGTGTACTTATTTAGTGTGTTTCTGATATTAAACTGATCTCTATGCTAAATAGATTGAAATTAATTGGCATCAGAAGTCCCTTTAACGAATATGTTAAATGTACGCAAGACATAAAGTAAAAGATAAAACAGCGAGAAATGACGTTGCATGCTTTGTGTTGTTGGGGTTTTTTTTGTTGTTGTTGTTGTTTTGTTTTTTGTTTTGTTTTTTTAATAAATGTTTGGGAAGAAAAACAAACCTCCCGCACTGAAAATGTGCCATTTTTGTTCTGTTATCAGACTGTTCACATTTTTAGTTCCTTTTATTATTTTTACTAAAATCAGATTTATTGTCTTTGTCGATTTTTTTCTCCACGTTATAGTTATATATTCACGGTTATGTGTTGTGAGACGTAGTAAAATTTTGCTAAAAGGGTGTCTACGGTTATAAATCAGATCCTCAGCTGAAAGATCTTGGATTTCACTGTATATAGCTGTATTCTGATACAGCGCTCAGTTTTAAAGAGTGAACATCTTGTCTCCGAACGCTAATTGGCTGACAAAGCGGAAACATCTGTTTTCGATGCCGCTACGACATTAGCCAACAAAAAATCTCTTTAACCGCATATGGAGAGTTCATATGGAGAGAGCACTTTTCATGACGCCTTCATTAATTCTGACAAACGATTCGAGGGTTAGAGTTTCGTAAGAGACTGTGGGAGTGAAAGACACACTGTGAGAAGTCTTCAGCGTCCTTTTAGCAAAAAAACAGTGCTTTTTTTAAGTTTATGTTTATCGCTGTTTTGCCATTACGTACATCTTTATATATATTTCATTTCATTTCACGGGCACCCTCATCATCATAACGGCAGATAAATTACAAGCCGCTCTGGCTGGCGATGGATAATTTATCCTGCTCATTACCCGCCGGCCAAATAATCCGTCTTTTTTCCCAGGCGTGATTATTCCACAACATTCTTCCCTACCATTTTTTTAGAATGTATGTTGTACTGAGCTTGGGCGCTCGAGCAGTGCCGTCCATTGGAGCTGTATTTTTTTTCCCTCCTTCAGGTCGGCAGCTCACCATTTTTAACAGCCAGACTACAATCCAGATCGGAGGCTGGGAGCGAGACCGGAGTCGCGCCTTCCAAGGCCAGATGTCGGGCCTCTATTACAACGGGCTCAAAGTGTTCAACATGGCCGTCGAGGGCAACCCAAACGTTCGCGTCGAGGGCAGCGTGAGGCTGGTGGGCGAAGCGCCTTCCTCTTCCTCCTCCTCTTCTTCCTCTTCTTCTTCCTCCTCTATCACGCCTCAGTCCAACGCCTCCACCTCCATCATGGAGACCACCACCACCACCACCAGCAGCACCACCACAGCCTCCAGCCGCCGAGTCAAGCAGACCACGCCCAGAGAGGCGCAGCAGGTGAGGCGCTTTCTTTTTGATTTATGTGTTGGTGTTGTACGAGCTGGTGCTTTACGTATCCATCCTGTAAACATTACGCTTGGGATTTTTGTTTTTTTAATATCTGCCCATTTCTTCTTACACTCTGGTCGCTTTAGTGTGATTTGCAACACCAATATTCAACCAATAAGGATCAAGATACGTCACATGCAATTGTGTGTGTGTGTGTGTGTGTGTGTGTTTTTCGGGGAGCTTTATTTGTTTCAATTTGAAGCAGCTATAGCTTAAGCTTAAATTAAAAAAAAAAAAAATCAATTATAATTTTAAGCGAATTTCCAAAAAGGTAAAAACAATTTTCCTTTTTTTATTTTTTATTTTTTTTCTCCCATATTTCTAATATTCAAGCAGATTTTTTGGCAGATGATATTTTTTGATGTTATCAAATAAATGGCATGAGGATGTACGGGATTAGATTTGTGTCCAAGGCAATTTTTTTTTAAAGTATGAAATCAAAAACAAAAAAAAACCATCTTTAAATGTGCTCTTGTTTCGCTGATTAATGATTGCTTATTCGCTGCCAAATTTTTTATTTATTTATTTTTAAATGTACTTTTTAGCTTGGTTTCTGACTCCTGACATCTTAAGTGGGCTCAGGAATTTAACCTTATTGGGGTTCTAGAGGTCCTGATGTCCTATAAGTGACAGGTCAGTTTCCTGGGAGTAAATCGTCCAACGTTTAGTAGTAAAAAACCCAAATCTGAGTAGCCAATGGGATTGGGTGTGTTTATTAAAATAGTCAGATATCTGAACTCTTCTCAGTATCCATTTATTTAATCAGGGGTTTGAATAAGGCTTGTAGAATAAAATATATATATATATTTTATGTTGTCTCACATCAAGCAAAATGGCAACTTCTAAGGAGAGCTAAATATGGAATTTCCTGGTTGGTTTGAACCAGTTTTGATTTCATGCAATAAACGAATGTTAAAACCTCCATGTTTTTTTTAATTCATGACACTATAGAACATTTCCTCACTGCAATATTTGAATACTATTTGATTAGAAATCTGGATATTCCAATAGCAAAAAAGGTTCAAATACCCAGTAGCCAATCAGGGCCAATCTCTGTAAACTCCGCCCACTTGAGATGGTGTCAGAAATGTAACTGAAATTTCCAGCAGCAATTCCTGAAAACGGAAACCGACTCTGTCTCAGATTTTTCATTTTGAGGTCTTTTTTTCCAGCCTTGACTCTCTTTCACATATCCATCCTGTATTTTTGACGCAAATTTAATTCCATTAGGATGGAAGAACTCTTGCTTTTTTATATAAAACTGATGCTCCAATTGAAAAGGAAAATAGGACACAGGCAGGAATTTGGCACTGATTTTAGCACTCATGGCTCTTACACACACCAGTGTTATTAAGATGGCATGCTGATAGTGACCATTTTGTCATTTTTTTATACGAATGAATACAAGAAGATCTGAGCAGAGGTGCTCAGAAAAAATCATAAGCATTAAATCATTTGATTCGTTAATATCTGGCCTTGAGTGAGTCACATTCAATAGAGATGGTTGTTAAGAAAAAACTCTTCCGTCTGTCCTTGTATTAAAAAAAGGAAAAGAAATAAAATATTCAAATTTTTTGTTCTTTACAGAGCAGAGACATTGTTGTCATGGGTTTGTCCTGGGTCGGTGTTAAAAAAAAAAAAAAAAAAAAAAAGCCCACGAGTATGACCTGCTTTATCTCAATGCGCATGTTTTTGTGCAGAATCACTTCTTTCATTCACGCGATTGTTCCTGAATAACGGTTTTATTTGCTGGTGAGCCGGTTTTGTGCTGAGAAAGTAAAGTGGTTTGGAGGAGAAGACCTCATTCAGGTCAGCTTGTTATCTTCCGAGCGTACGGTCTTTAAGTAACATGGCCTCCAGGTCCTTTTCCGACCTCATGCTTCAGAGAGCACGTATGAGACCCGGAGGCGACCAGAGCTGCGATTGTTTTGTGCTCATGGCCCCCTCGCTGTGACTGCACATTCAGGAACAACAGAGAAGTCATTTTTTGGTGAAGCGACGAGCAGCAAATCACAATGTGTACTGAATCATGCTCGTACCAAATTGGTGTGCATTGTGTGGACCAGAGCACTGAAGCTCTCGAGGTGAAATTGCAGGGTTCCGCTTGATCAGAACCAAAGAGTCAGCAGCACTGCTATTAAATCTGGGACACTGTATAAACAGCATGGTCTAACATAACATTTTCACTGAACTGTTTTTTTTTTTTTTGGTATTTATATAAGTTTAAACCAACTTGCAGGTTTTTTTCTCAAGAAACTAGACACTTTGCACTAATTAGAAAGCACCAGTTTGTAAACGTGAACCTTTTCCTTCCATCCTCAAATCCTGAATAAAGTTATATCACAAATCCTGCTACGTGGAAATCTATATTGTTTTGTATATAAATCTGTTTTCATCCACCATTTTTCTTAGTGACGTATCAACAAAAATGGTGATTTAGGCTGATCACTGATGAATAATTCAGCTGGTCAAACTGCTGGACGATGCTAAGTGTTGGTAGAAAGGCACCAGTTTTTGGGCAGTTTTTAGAAAATTTTAGGCAATTAAATTTTGGCTACTAATGCTACATCGTAGACTTTAACCAGACTTTCTTAGACTTTCTTATTTTAAAAAAATAACAACTAACAAATGTTTATACAAGATTTACACGAGAAATAAACGTACCAGCTAGCATAGACGGTCTACCAGTTTTGATAGTTTGTACCACAACCAGGCAGATATTTAAAAGCCAGTTCAGATGTACAGCTTAGCATAAAACCCTAGCTTGTTTTATACAGTATAATATTTCATAACATTACCTAACCTAGTATGCTGTCTAAACACAGCACTGTGCTGTTAACTAGCTCGACAGCCAACACAGATGATGACTTTAGGAGCTAGTCAAGTTCACTAACAAGCTACCGTCAGGTTCACACTACTGTTAATTATGCATTGATAAATAAAAAACATAGAAGTGAAGGAGGGTGTAATTTCTTTTTCTCATGACTGTAGATGACTTTAAATTAGCAAAAATTACACAATATAACAGTTATCAAACTAGCTGCTGCTAATAATAATAATAATAATAATAATAATAATAATAATAATAATAATAATGATAATAATAACTGCTAGCAAACGTAGCCACTGGTTTAAGCCAGGAAAGAAAGGGAACCAAATTCAGCACGGGTTACGACCCTATTGCTAATGGAGCTATTGCTGAATTCTGGATTCTGATTGGTTGGAAGCTGTTGATTCATTTTCTATAACAGCAGCTCTGACAGTAGTGCAGCTGCAAATTAATATAAATGCGCTTGTTCTAATAAGTTATCGTTTCTATAGTGACAGCTCATAATCAGGGAGGATACGTCACATAAACGATGAAAAAAAGGTGAAAATACAGTGTTTATTTTACATTTATGGAAGGAGTCTCCAGTGTCAGAGGTAAAGCTGTAACTTTAAGTTTTCCAATGTTTTCAGAACAGAGGAGTTTACGCTCGATAGGACTGTTTCGTGAGAACAGTGAAAACAAGAACTAACTTGTTTTGCGAATATTAAATGTAACTATAAATGGATAAAAAGTCTGACGTCATTCTTTAATAAATTTTATTCTTTAATAATTGTACTCCTAAGCAAACTGCTGTTGTATAAGAGGAATAAAACACTTCGGAACGTGCTCTTAAAGAAAATCATCAACCTTGGGCTTGGAATATATTAAACCACTGCAACGTTGATTGTTTTCCTATAACAACATGTCCTGAAGTGTTTTGTTCCTCTTATACCACAGCAAATTGCCTACAATTAAATATTTTTTGTATTTTTTCAAGAACGACATCAAACTTTTTATCCGTTTATAGATACATTAAATGTTGTGGAATGTCAGCAAGACAAGGTTGAATCTGAACTTCGGGAATGTTTTTCGTTTTGTTCTTATATCAGCTCCCATTGGTTAGTGTTGTGTCACATGGCCAGTCTGATTTAATAATTTTGTGCGTAATTGTAACCTCGGTGTGATGTCACTCCTGCTTTTCGAGACATTTTATAATTTTATCATGTTGTGTGAATGGTGTATGAGACTGTATAAATAATGTCGTTCTCGTATCCATTTCTAAATCTTTCATCTGTTAATGGAAAAGCTTGAGCAAATGATAACGTAGAACTGACTGTCTGGCCAACAAAGCTTTTTGGTTTTTTTCTTGAGGCTCTTTGTATGTCTGAATAATGCAGCTGGCGCTTTTATCTCTGTCTCGCATTACATGTGACTATCAGCTTATTCGGTAATGCGATTTCATCCTCGGCGTGGCCATAATTCATTAGGCCTCTGCCGGGATGGGATATCCTCGATAAAAACATTCTCTTTATGTGGTGAATTTCATGTCATCGGGTCAGGAGACATCGTCCCGGCAAATTTGTCATTTTCAAACAAATTCGTTTTCAGTCGTTTTCATTTTAACAATCCTGTTTCTCTCTCTTTAAAAAAACCCACATGGTGGTGTGAGCCTGGAGTGTGATGAAAGCTCGCAGCTCTCAGCTCTCAGCTCAGAGAGAGCGCTCGAGCCAGAACAGAAGTCAGGAGGCAAAAAAATCTTAATTGCTTATTGTTTCACAGCTGTGTTACAGCGAGGTGATTAAAAATTAACCGAAAAAAAAAATCCCCACTGAGCTATGCAATCCCCACAAGAGCAATGCTGAGCGCTTATAACACGTAAATAAGCTCATAAATCAAACCTAATAACAGATTAAGCAGGTGACGGAGACTGAATGCAGAAGTTCAGCTCATTCACAGATTTACACTCAGGTGTGTTTCTATATTCATATATAATGCTGCGGATAATAAAAGCTGATATTAGACATGTGATGCTTCTTCATGTGATGCTCCTCGTTTGATATTCACAGCCATGCCAGAAACTTTTATGTTGTAAATCCCATTTATTTCAATATTCATCAGGTTAACTATTAACTTGTTTATATTATATATTATATTTATATTATGTTTTATATATAAAGAATGTAAACCTACTGTAGGTTCTTTACAATATTATTCAAATTATTTTAATCCTATTTTCTCATTTTCCTCATATTAATTGTAATTTAAGTGCTGCTTATATTTCCCTTCTGGAACAAATGAAGTAAAAATTACAGGAAAAAGGCAGAAGAACGACAGAAAATTAATAGAAAATGAGAGAAAAAGGTGAAAGAAAGGTGGTAAGAGAAAATAAGTAAGGTACAAAGAGGGAAAAGGAGGAATAAGGAAAAATAGGAAAATAGGAAAAGCCAAAAGAAAGAAAGAAAGAAAGAAAGAAGCTATGGGAGGGGTGAAAGAAAAAGAGAGGATTTGGTTCGAGGTTTTGAGAATTTGAAAGAGAATTTGAAAAAATCAGGAAAAGACAGAAAATTAGCAAAGGATGAAAAGAGAAAGGAAAATGACAAAAAGAGAAAAGAAGGAAAGAGCTACAGAAAAAAAAGAGGGGGGAAAGTGTTAAAGTGAAAGAAAGTTGAGAAAAGTAAAAAAAAAAAAAAAAAGTTATGCAGGAAGAGACATGAACGAAAAAAGAAAGAATGAAAAGAGAGAATCAAATGCAAGAAATATAGGAAGAAAGAGAGACAAAATAAAAGGTGCTGATTGGTCAGTCCGTAGTGACATCATCAGGTGGCAATTGGAATCAAATTCAGGAACATTTTATAAGTGAGAAAGTTTCAAACATAATTAATTTTAAAAAAAATAAGTTTATAAAATGAAATAAAATCGTCAGTTCCCGCTGAAGAGCTCTTACTAAATTAAGAAGCATGAGAAATTATAATACACCGCTCGTCTCAAGTGTCAGCCTAATGCTGAATTAAAATATCCCAATTAAATATAAAAAATAAAAACCTAAAATTGCCAGATTGAGTGAATCTAATTAGGAGGAGGTTTAGAAGGCAAAAGTAATTGGCACGAGGGGAAAGTCTTTGAAGCTGGTGCGCTGAGAGATTCCTGAAACGGTCCTCAGTGTGGAGTTGGTGTGAGACGTGAGCGTGGAGAAGGATTGCTGTTTTATCTTCGTGTTTAATCGCACGTCTCCTGGTTAAAGTACAAATAAGAAAGGAAACCTCTCATCTCACTCATCGCACGTCACCCATTAACATTCTTACCTTTAATTCACGTTCAGCGAGCCTTCTCGTGTTCTACGCTTAGCTCACCCAGGTGATTCTATTCATTATTTATCCGGACATGGACAGATTTTTTTTTCCCTGAAATATTTAGCGTAATTTAAAATACAGTATTCTAGGCCAGCGATTTTTTTTTTTTTTTTTTTTTTAATGACTCTAGAGGAAACGTGGATACGAAGACACTCGTCCCCTAAACGCATTTAGACAAAAAAAAAAAAAAAAAGGATTTTAAATGTCTCAATTTGACACACGTGAAAAAAATGAGATGAGAGAATAAACTATTTAGGCGAGAGGAATATTTGTTTTTAATGATCTCCAGGACGTCGTTAGCTCTGCTTCACGTTCTTCACGTCTTCACCTGTCTTTTCTTGACAGTGAGAGATTTTTCATTTGAAAATACAAAACACACGTCTGGAGAGAATTCTTGTTAAATGAGCTTTGGGTAAATAATTGTTTTCATCTCTAAGCGGTGATGATTCATGGAGTCGCTCTCAGCGCTGACAAACTTCTTCATTTCATTTGCATGAGTGTTCTAGAGCCCATGTTCACATGACCTACGTGTTCTAGAGCCCATGTTCACATGACCTACGTGTTCTAGAGCCCATGTTCACATGACCTACATGTTCTAGAGCCTTACATTATGGCTCTTTACGTCATGTGAACACAGGCTAGAACATGTAGGTCATGTTAACATGGGCTCTAGAACACAAATGTCATGTTAACATGGGCTCTAGAACACAAACGTCATGTTAACATGGGCTCTAGAACACTTACGTCATATTAACATGGGCTCTAGAACACTTACGTCATATTAACATGGGCTCTAGAACACAAACGTCATGTTAACATGGGCTCTAGCACATGTAGGTCATGTTAACATGGGCTCTAGAACACTTATGTCATGATAACATGACCTACATATTCTAGAGCCCATGTTAACATGAGCTATGTGTTCTAGAGCCCATGTTAACTTGACATAAGTGTTCTAGAGCCCATGTTAACATGACCTACATGTGCTAGAGCCCATGTTAACATGACGTTTGTGTTCTAGAGCCCATGTTAACATGACGTTTGTGTTCTAAAGCCCATTTTAACATGACCTACATGTTCTAGAGCCCATGTTAACATGATGTTTGTGTTCTAGAGCCCATGTTAACATGACCTACGTGTTCTAGAGCCCATGTTAACATGACCTACGTGTTCTAGAGCCCATGTTAACATGACCCATGTGTTAACATGACCTACGTGTTCTCTGTGCACGTTTCCTATCACGTGTGTTTGTGGTGGTGGTATTTTTAGCTGACCTCATTAATTTTCAGGATGTTAAAGCTAACAGAGGCGTAGCAGGGCTTATCTCCCGCCCCACAACAAGAGTTTCAGCTTAACACGCTTTCTCTGACATCCACCCATCATCATTAACGAGTTAGAACCCGGAGGACACGCTGTAGTAATTATCTTCCAGCGTTCCGAGGGGAAGAGCCGAGAATGGAACAGGAAACTCTCCAACTTTCTGCAGGAAAAGTGTGATGAGAGAATCGCTGTACACGGACTCGCAAATCTTGGCTCGCCTTTCTGACCAAATGAACACAGCGCTCTGGATCAGGATGGAGGAACTCTGCAGGATCAGAAGTACAGAATGATCTAAAGTGATCAGTAGTGTATTTAATCCAGAGTCTGATATTAAAGCTTTTTACTTTAAAGAACTGTAGTTTAAGGCCAGGGTTCTCCAGAGATCCCGAGTCAGAATTCACTGAAACTTTGGCCTTGTGCTTGTGAAAACAGCAGTCATGTCCCAGAGACAGTTATCATGAAATGGTGACGCTAGGATGATTCATGTAGCAACCCTCAGCAAAAACAAAGAAAGAAAGAAAGAAACAAACAAACAAACAAACAAACAAAACCAAAAGAAAGAAAGAAAGAAGACAGAAGGAAGAAAAATAAAAATTAAAAGAAGAAAGAAGTAAATAGAAAAGAAAAATGAAGTAGAAAGAAAGAAAGAAAGAATCGATGGATGGATGGATGGATGGATGGATGGACAGACAATCTGTAATGTCCACACTGTGATCTAATCATTTAAAATAGAATAGTGTTAGAAAAATCTAGAGCCCAGTTTCACAAAAGTGAAGCTGTTAAAGATAAGATCCTGAGGTGAGTAAGTAGTAGAGCGAGAGTTCAGTGTGATGCTCACTCGAGCGTTTCCTTACACGACTAGCCACACGTGTCATGGCACACGTTTTCTCGGTGAAGTTGTTGTTCTCTTTATCTGAGCTCTTCATGCGGAGGAGGCGTCAGTGCTCTGATGAAGCGCTGTCTCTCGCTAGCCGAGTCCAATCTCACTCGATTAAGCTCTAATGTAATGCTGACAACCTGTCCTCCTGCATCGATGAGACACTCCCCCGTCTCTCTCTTTCTGAGACTGACAGCTCATTGAGCCAATAAAAAGACCGACCCGGGAGTGGGAGTTGGACCGTGATGCTCTCTTTGGCACTTGTGTTTTTTGGCTTCTCGGGATTGGAGAGGCGAGGCCCTGTCTTTGAGGCACTTTGTTTTAAATAAATCTGACATTTTGTGAGCTCAGACATGACTGAAGGTGTCCAGTGGTGGACACGCTTGTTCTCTTTGTCTCGATGGAGACAGCTCCATGTGCTCGCTGTCTTATAACCGCAGGAGGGAGGAGCACGTGATCGTTATATGATTGAACTAATTGCTATTTAGGTTCATTCAGTAATTAACAAGGGCATGTTTTCAATTTAACAGCAGCAGACGTTTAGTGGAAGCATTAATGTAGAGCAGGGAAAGAGACCTACTGTGTGTACTGTGTACAGAAAGAAAGAAAGAAAGAAAGAAAGAAAGAAAGAAAAAAAGAGAAAGAAAGAAAGAAAGGCAAACAGAGATGAGAAAGAAAGAAAGAAAGGCAAACAGAGATGGGAAAGAAAGAAAGAAAGAAAGAAAGAAAGAAAGAAAGAAAGAAAGAAAGAAATACAATGTGACTGCAATATTGTTTTCATAAATCAAAAAAAGGAAGGAAGGAAAGAAGGAAGGAACTTCGGAAAGAAAGGGAGGAAGGAAATAAGGAATGTTTGAGGAACACAATGTAACCACAGTATATTTTCATAATTTGGAACAAAAGAACTTAGGAAGAAAGGAAGGAATGAACAACACTAAGAAAGAAGGAAGGAAGCAATCTTGTTTGAGAAATACAGTGTGACTAGCAATTTTTTCATTAATAGGAAGGAAGTAAGGAAGGAAGGAATATTTGAGAAATACAATGTAAGTACAGTAATTTTTTTATAATTTGGAATGAACAACGTTAAGAATGAAGGAAGGAAACAATCTTGTTTGTGAAATACAGTGTGACTACAGTATTTTTTTCACTAATAGGAAGAAAGGAGGGAAGAATGGAAAGAAGGAATTTTGTTTGAGAAATACAATGTGACTACAGGATTGTTTTCATAAATCAAAAGGACAGAAGTTAGGAATGGAGGAGGAAAGGAAAGAAATCAGGAAGGGAGGAAGAAAGGAAGGAAAGGAGGAAGGAATCTTGATGGAAAATTCAATGGATTCAATTCAATTCAACTTTGGACCCCACAGTTAGTTAAACAGTCATCTTTAGCACAGTGAGAGGAGTTTAAGATGAATTCAGGATGACTAATGCTCGTTGCAGAAGCCAGCCGGAGTCACGCAGGCATGTGGCAAAGCCAGAGGGACCGTCAGAGTGATGCAGAAAGTGAGCCGGATCACCTTAATTAAAAAAAACACGGCCCGGGTTGAGATTTGGTGCCCCTCAGGCTGGCTGGAGAGATGCGAGCGTCTCTCCTCCGTCACCTGGCAGTGATGAATCCACCGCCGCTGTCCACTGCTTTATCCCCGATATTAATCACACAGGTGCTGAGAGACACTCAGAGAGGGTGGATACAATATTAGCACTATTATGTAAGTCACATGGGACGTTCTGATTAAGTAGCTCCTCAAACAAGGCATTTGCTTTCCTCGCTCACGGGGGTGTGAGCGAGTCGCTCAGTGGCTCTCCGGAGTCGCCTGGCTTGGCGTGCTACAATATTTTCTCCTCTCGTGGAATCATTCAGGATGGTGTAGATAATTGGCGGAGACATCTGCACTCTCCCACTCGCTGATATTGTAACCGCATGTCATATCGGTTTTTGCCTTCTGCATTACGGCTGATTAGATGTATCACACTTAATTACTAGCACAAACAGGAAGAGCTAGCGCCAGGGTTGACAATGACTAACACAAACACTGCCAATTCGAGGGACTCTTCTGTTATTACGCCTGCAAACATGCTGGGCTTTTTTTTTCTAAACACTACAATAATTGCAGAGCCTCAGTTTATCCTGATAGCTCTAATCTGGCCAGTGTTGGCTGTGTTTGGCAGTAATTTGTCGACTTTTGGCACAATACAAAATATTAGCAAAGCCCAATGTGTTTTGAAAAGAGGTAATGCAACAGAACATCGTATATTTATAAAAAAAATAAATAAATAATAAAATAACATTTATTGTTTCTAGACTAGTGTTATTAGTGTTGGGGCACGAACTTGGAAACTCAAATACCAAGTGCACAAAAGTTTTGATAAAAGAATGTAAGTGTAATACAGAAATAAGAACATGAAGAAAAGACACGTGAGGTAATTGGACTGGCGAAAAGCATGAAGCATGCGAGAAGCAAGATACAAGAATCAAGAAATATGAAACAAGAACACATCATGACCAAGAACATAAACCGTAAATAAAAGACACAGGAGACATCGATAACATAATTAACTAGCGAAAAAACAGTGAACTAACAACAAAAAGAAAAAACAAAAGCAAAATAATACCAAAAGCATGTGGAAAAGTGAGAACAAGCACTGCTCAGGACACACACTAGGCTAATTTCTGATGTATAGCTAGCAAAAAATTCAGTTTTTCATTCATGAAATGGCTTCAGAGCCTTGGTTTGATTCCATTGTATATTTCCTTTTGAAACAGGAAGTCAGGGAGGAAAGGTGTAGGAGGGCTTGATTGATTTCCACAAAAGGCAATAGTGATTGAGATACTATACTCCTTCGCTGACTCATCAGTGGCTTAGCAAAGCAGCTAAATAAGAGAGCACATGTTTAAAAAGAGCTTGTTTTCAGCTGCATAGGATTTCTCAACAGTCATACAGTACATCTTTGAGCCTAATTTAAAATGTTGGAGGGGGATTGAACACATAATGGGTTGTTTGGAAGTGGAAAAACATGCAGGTCGATGCAGGAATGCCCCGTGTTTGATGCTAACTAGCTGCTACTATAGAGGGATTTGTCCCGCCCGGTACAGTAGAAGGGTGTGTTCTAGAGAGCATCTGATTGGACGCCGAGTTGATGAGTACAGGATGAATCACGAACAATATTTCACTGTTTGTTTTCCCAGAAATGATAAACTATAAAATAAAATATCTCTAAAAGACATATTTTTGACATTTTTATGCTCATGGAGACTTTGACAGAAATGTAGTTGAGCAGCCGAGACGTGTTTTGTGACTGAAGATTGCTTCTTCGCTTTTGTACTAGCACTACAACACTAAATTAGCTAGTAGCTTAATAAATAGATTCTCAGCCGTAATTCTTTCTGAATATCTGCCTCTAACCACATGCAGTTGTTCAGTTACATCACGCAGGCTTGCTGATGTGGTTTAGGATCATCTGTACTCTCTTAAACATGAGCTAAACTTCACAGCGTAGCTGAAGACTGGATTGTTGCGGAGGCGGCCATCTTGGAGTTACTTTTTACCTCAGAGCAGTTGGTTTCCCGCTGCCCCTCCCCCGCTCCCAGGCTACGTCTCACAAATTTTAGCAACTAAAAATTGCACCAGAGGAGACGATACGAATGATAATATATAATATATAATTTAGTGCAAAAGTTTGCACCCCCTCCATGTATTTTGAATGGGAAAATGGAAAATGTACCTCTATTTTACAGTTTATATTTAAAAGAAAAAGAAGTGTTAAAAGTAGAATGTGGGTGTGGCAAGCGTACAAAAATATTTAATTTTGCTTTTCAGACCTGATGTAAAGAAGGTGGTACAGGAAACTGATGTTATATTATTCAGAATTTTCAATATTAACCCCATTTTTTTACTGAATATGTAATAATGAAGAAACATCCGCAAAACCTAAAGTTGACCCAGACTGACTCTCCTTGCTGTTTTTTATGGAACATAATGTTGATTGAAGCAATTAATTTGAAGATTTGTCACTGTGTTTATGGATTTTGGGTGTGAAAGATTTCCATTACTTGCTATTTGTTACCTGTTAGCAAAATTAGCCTCAAACTTTTACTTCAACTCAAATACATTTTGACTGAATTTTGATTTTTTTTGCGAGAATTTTAATGAAACAGAATGAAGGAAATGGTTTGAAAACATCCCACAGATGACAGAGACAACGTTTAGTGGAACACAACGAGAGATTTTTGCATTTAAAACTCAAATATGCTGCAAACGTTCAGTTTATTTGCTGTTCAAACTTCCTAGCAAGTCTGTCTCTCTGAACATAAATAATGTTTGTGAAAATACTGTCATTTTTCTGCATACTGTTATAAAGCCCGCCGTTTCTCTGAGTCGCTGATTGAACTGATTGATCCATCTACGCAGTAAAAGTTTAGCTCTTATTATGAAATTCCGATAGCAAGAAACTGATTTCTCAATTATTCCTGCGCAGCGGGCCGTCGTGTTTGTCTCTGTCTCCGCCAGAGTGCTCATCTTGTTTGTTATGGCTCACCTGCGGAGACGGAAAGTGAACGTGATTTTCATGCACCACACAGAGACACACTTCTTTCGTCGCCTGGTTTTGGTCCCTGCACATAATCCGAGGATAATTAATTAGCTCTAATTGCAACTTTGTGAGTCATTAGTTTGAGGATGACCTCCCTCGATTAGAAGGATGATGAGAACCACCTTCCATTTACATCCAGTCTCAAGGCGGGACTTGAACATGTCCTTGTTACAGCCTCGGTAATTACTCTATCTTTTTGTATCAGGAGCAGTTTGACAGTTAGTCAGAGTGCAAAATCTAAATACGAACCTTTTTTTTTCAGATTTAAAAGACCAGAATATGAAAAATGATCTATTAATATCAGGCTTTTTTGTATTCTGCCTTAATGCCTATGAAACACATCTAGGATATTTACGCCTAAACGTTTTTAATGTACAGCGAATTTTCCCTGACGCCTCTCGCTACACATTAATATTCATAAAGCAGACATCTTTTGGACATTAATATCCATTATATATTATGTACCAGTGCTGTTGAATTCTGGAGTCTGGTTGGTCAGAGGTTGTTGATGAATCTTCTGTAATAGCAGCTCTGACAGTAGCACCGCTACAAATCACAGGTTTATATTAACGCACTCGTTCTGATACGGTATCGTTTCTATAGTAACAGCTCATTCACGGGGACTTCACATAAACAGATTAAAAAACGTGTTTTATCATCGACATGGCTGTTCATTTTACACATGTTGAAGGAGTCTCCAGTGTCAGCACACCAAAAACAGAAACAAAAATATTTCTTAATAATACAGGACCTTAAAGAGCTGTGTAGAATATACATTAGAAAAAGAAGCATTACTTCTGTATTGTTTGTAATTTTAGCCTTTATTGGATTTCTTATTTGTTTTGTGTAAAGCTGCTCTCATTATTATAAAAAGCAATAAACGGTTTTATGCACAGTAACCATAATTAGGCCTGACCCATATACCGATCTGCACATCTCTCCTCACAAGCACTCGGCTCTTATTTCATTCAGGCATCCGTTTCATTCATCAGCTTGTGTGTGTGTAAAGTGTTGGACAAAACTCCATTCTTTCTTGTTTATGAAAGCAAAAAAAAACAGCGTTTCATCATATGCAGCTCATTTGCAACTTAAAGCTAAGCAGCAGCTGGGAATAATCCGACATGGTAAGAGGGCAGTTACGTTATAAATTGACAAAATACTGTATAAAGAAATACGTGTGTGAAATTGAGCAGTTACGTGGTGCGAAAAAAAACCCTGGTAGCTTTCAGGCTTTACTAGCCACATTAGCATGCTTTTTCTGGCCAGCTTTGAAGCTAAGTAAATCCCATCAATCAATAAATCAATCAATCACTCAATCAATCAACCAACTAAATAAAAATAAATAAATAAATAAATAAATGTTTTTGTAGCTCAATGGCCTACCGTCTGTAACATACAAATAAATTCGAAAGGTCTTTTGTTATTAAGCTTCAAGACTGTGAACTGTGAGCTTCAGTGCTCTGAACACACATTTTATTGAAAGTAATTCTTCTCTAAAAATATTTTCATTCATTTTATATTATATTTATTTCATTCTATTGTATATTTGCATGCTTTTTATTTCATTATGCTTAGTTTTGGCATCTTTTTAGTCAAGCTCAACGAGACGTGGCCATTTTTGCTGGTCTGGTCTGGTCTGGCTTCTAAAGTCTTTTTTGGACAGGATTACGTTAAATACATCACCCTCGCTAATCCCATCCAGTGCTTATGCTAACAATTTTAGGTTAGGAGAGCTTTTTCTGAACACTTCGTTTCTATACTTCTAGTATAAGTGTTCTAAGTAACAGTGCTGCAACACTGTTAGTCATAGGAACATTAACATTTTTTATAACTGGGTCCTTTTTGTGAGCAAATCATTTTCAGAGAATATAGAACTTGAACTTTGCAGAAAGTGATGCAGTCTACGTAACATCCTCCCCTTCTTAGAACCTGTGGAATATGTTAATGAATATTCTGAAGAGGTTCTCTGTTAGCTGAGTTACATCCGCGGAGTTGGACTCGGCCTACGCTTGGCGCTCGTTGCTCCTCCAGCCTCATCAGTGCGGCTCTGCTGCAAATAACTGCACTGGAAGCCCTTTTCCCAGCTACCGAAAGCGGGTTCTCTATTACAGACGGATTAGCCTGGTAGATCCCTTACGCAAACACAAACACCTGCCCGTGTCAAGCCCTTTTCTTCTCATCCTGCCAGCCGTACCTGAACGCAACCCTTCAGCAGATGGTTTTGCTACGGCTGAGTCGTCTCGTAGTGACCACGTCCTGCGTTTATTCCACTCTGTCTCCTGCCTTCACTTAAAGAAAAAATAAATAAAACCCACACAGCCACCGAGTTTTAGCCACCCACCCTTTTACAAAGACAGATTGAGACTTGACATCCTGCCATCCACCTCAGGGAGTGTCCTTGTAAGTCAAGCTGCCGAATTCGTCCTGTGGAATTTAGATAAACTCCATGGCCATGTGAGACACCAAAGATGCAGACAGTTTACCTCGTCGGAAAATAGCCTCGTCTCCTCCGAGCAGATGTTTTAGCCCCCTGGGATGATCCCTTTGACCACTTCTGTCCTGCTCTGATTTCTCTACTGGGCCTGCGTGCCTAACAATGTGCGAGTTGCCGCCTACGATGGTGTCAGAATATCTGCAATTGAAATGTGAAAATAAAAAATTAAAGGGCCAGAAAAAAAGGAGCAGAGAGATCAGTGTTAAGTGGTAGAGCCACTGGATTATGATGCTTTTGGGAAACTGGATATAATAGATATAAATCCTCAACATCATCTCACATTTGCAAATTTGTAATAATTCATGACATAATGCGTAAAATGTTAGGAATGTTAGGATTATCCGGATTAGTGGGCTACAAGTTCAGTCCAAACGAATTGCTCTTGATTTTTTAACATTGTACAAATTTCTGAGAGCATTTAACAAAAAATCTTAAAATAAACATAAATAATAAAAATAAATATTTTTCTTTATTTAATACAATAATCCCAGCTAGCATGGATTTATGGTGATGGTAATTAAATGTAATTATACATAAACACTTACCAGGATTTAATTCAGGAAATATACAGTTATGATTTAATAATAGCTACACAAAATTTGGAAGTTGAAATTTGTATATAAAGCCAAAAAAAAGGTTTAAAATTTGGATTTTTAAAGCATATTCACAAATGGAGTTGTTTAAAACACTTCTGTACAACTTTAAGAAAGAAATGTTTTAAAAATGTATTCAATTCCACAAAAATGTAAAATAGGCCTATGGTGAATAACTACATGTAAAACTTAAACAGTTATTAAATAATTAAATGTAACAGTAAAATATAATTTCACATCTGTGCTAAAAAAATGAGAAATCTGAAATCTATTAAATGAAAATGACAACACTGCTTCGCAGTTGATGGCAAATTCACTACAGAACTATAGCTAAGCTATGGCTAATGCTAAGATGCTAATCATGGAAGTAAAATTGATTGACATGCTTCCAATAAGCTGTTTCTTTTTCTGCATCATTCAGGTAGAAGTTAGAAACATCCACAGTACAAAGTTTTAGTCAAGCTGTGGTTTTTTTCTGGTTATTTTGCTGTTAGCATTTGTCTGATAAATTTAACGTTGCTAGCACTGGTAGGAAACAAAAGCTAATAAGAGCTCCGATGTTGCAAATTCGCCAGCAGCAGTGCATGAAACCTGGACTGCTCTGTGAGGAAGAGATTAATGTTACTGTAGAACGCCTGCTAATTACTCCAAAAAGCACATTCTGGTCTTTAATATGTACAAATATTGTAATACAAATAGTGTTCTGGTAAAATGATTTGTGTGTGTGTGTGTGTGTGTGTGTGTGTGTGTGTGTGATCAGAGGCTGTAATGGAAGTGTTTTTTGCTGAGCTGTGGACCATTGAGCATTTCGGTCCTGCCTTAGGTAAAGTGCACGCTACACAGCTCTCTCAAATCCCAAAATCTGTGTACACTCAGATTACACAATGTAATCTGTCATTGTGTTGACATAGCGGTGATGACCGAGCGCTGTTTGATCCTTTCCTCCCCCAGAAAAAAAAAATCTAGGGTTAGGGTTAGTGCTACTGTTTCAGTAGCCCTGTTTTTTTTTTTTTTTTTACTGTTTTTTTCCCTAATTGCAGATTTATTGGGTGAAAAATGTGCTCTTGTGCATATTTTTGAGCATATTTTTTGAGCAAAATGTGTAAAAGTTAGCATATGAGCAAAATGTTAGCAGGTCTGGAATTTACACCCTATTTCCCCTCTTGCAAATCAAACATATTTATTTCTTCCCCTTGATAGAATTTCTGCCACCAGCGAGAACCAGGATTTACGTCTCGCTTTAAATAATAGATAAGGTTTCTGCCTGGCTATCAGAAGAGAGCTCTATCTAAGCGTCCTCATTTCTCCAGCGAAAAATGTGGCGTCTGTTATAAGACACCAATTTGTCCCAGGCGTCAATTAAGCGATTTTTAGTAGCCGTGCTCGATAATTACTTGAAATGTAATCTGAATCACATACAGTACACGGGACGTGAGTGGCTCTAATCCGTGGTCTATCTCTGGTCATGCACGTCATGTCACATCTGAGCTGTCAGTACTGTCGTGGGTTTTTTTGTTCTGTGCTCAGAGTCTGCCGAGAGCGTCGGGACTTCTCATCAGGAGAATAAAGCTCTTAAGTGAAAAAGAAGAACTGCTTCGGGGGGAACAACAGAAACATGAAAAATCAATACAGCCAGATTTCAGTAAGGCATAGATGACCTTGGATTTCACCTGCAGTCAGAGTTTATTTATTTATTTATTTATTTATGTATTTTTTCTCCGGTTGTCACCTTGTTTTTTTAAAGCAGTCCATCCCTCTGCAATGCACCAAGTGGAACTCATTTTGATATTTGTATTTGGTTGTAATAACCGACTGGCTTGTTAAAAAAAAAAAAAAACAAGAGGATTTGATTGATGTGGCTTCTGGTTTAAATTGCTGCAAGATGAAGACCATATTGAAAGTAAACGAAGCTAGGAACTGTGTTTTTTAATGTAGTAGGTAATAAGAATAAAAGTAGAATAAAAAGCCACTGGGGGAATGTGCTGTTATAGGAAAATAATCAGCCACCGGGTGGTGTGATGAAGCGGAGGTTGCGGCCCTGAACAGCATGTCCCGGAAGTCTTTGATTCCTCTTATAGCAGAGCGGTTTTAGTTTTTTCAGTAGGTGCAGTTGTTTTAGTGAAACAAGACTTTACTGTTATAATGATGTCAATTTCTCGAACATAAACAGCAGAAACAAGGAAAGAACCTCAAGGAATAGCTTTCTAAAAGGGTTTTACATGAAATCTTTGCTGATAGGGAACACAGAAAGCTCCCCAATCCCCAAGAGGGACAAATCAAAGACCCTCCTTTTTATTTTATTTTATTTTTATTTTTTTTTACAAAGGAACAAGAATTCATCACAGTTTTTTTTTCATAATTCAGGGTTTCTAGCCTCCTAATGAAGTTCTACTTGGAACCTTTCTAAAAGGGAAACCATGTGTCTACGACAGCCTTTGAAAGACTCAGTCGTTTGCCCCGATATAGGAAGGTTCTACGCAAAACCTTACTGAAGAGGTTTTACATGGAGCAAAGCCTTTTGTAAGGTTTTGCGTAGAAGCTTTCTATACTGGGGCAAGCGAATGAGCCCTTTTTTCTAGAACAGCATGCATCAGCCAAGGAAAGATAACCAATGAGAGTCAGACAGGATGTGAATTGTAAAAAAAAACGTTATGAAAAATGAATGATCCAGTAGGAACAGTCAGTTCTACCATCCATGCAGTTTTACCCGAGTAATTTTCGACAAGAGTATCCCCAAGTCCATTAACGTCTTTTAGAACCTGCATTGATTAGTGGTTAGTAAGAGAGCAGACAGAATGTAAGAGAGCCACACAGTCTTTCAGGAGAGCAGGAGAGTGTGAATGTGTGAGTGGGTTTGTGAAGGGCAGTTCTCATCACTGTGTCTGAAGGGGATGCTGTGATGGATGCATTCTGTCTCTCGGACTGTCGTTCTCCCGCTCAGAGGGTCTCCGACTTCACATCCAGCATCATCCGTCAAGCCGGATCTCGACCCCGCGACCTCTCAACACCTCGGCGCTGCAGTCAGAGTCACACTAAGGTCTGTCCTTCAGGATGAGCCAAGCGAGGGGACACACGTCCTCCATATGGACACACGGAGGGGCAAAACCTGTGTGATGTACTTCCCTGTGTTACACGTCTGAGAAAGCAATATGTCCAATCTTTATATCTTTGAGACCCCAGGACACAAAGATTGTGACAAGACATACAAAATTGCTTTTTTAGAGTGGTCTTTTAGAGGCGGTTATCTCCCCTGAGGTTGAAAAATGTGTATCACAGATCTATAGATTAGCAAGCTGACATTTTTTTAAGCTCTTTTGGATGCAAAAAAATAAATAAAGGAGACAGAGGAGACTCAGAGAATGGTGGAGGAACCATTTCATGAGTCTTTTACTGTGTTTTCACATGTGGCCCAAATACAGGACTGAATCGGAGCTCGTTTGGGGGCGGGGCTTATAATCGCATAATCAGATTCCTTTCCGAACTGTGGACTGATTGAAATTTGTCACTTTTGTGCATGCAAATTTGCAAAATGGTGGGCACTAGGTTTATCTGTTTGCTGTTTTTTAAATTATTTTTGTTTGGTACCAGCCCTTAAGCGGATACATGGAATTTAAACATGCAGGAACACCTTCAATCTAGGATCCATTCTCCAATCACCTTCAACCGATCACATTAGTCGCCATGGAGCACTGACAGGGGAACTACACCATGGTTCGGTTAATGCGAACCCCAGACCACAGTTTCCATCAAGACTACAGATCTGTCCTCTTGAGGTCTCTTGAAGTCAGGCAGTATTGGTCTTTGTATTGTTTAAAATCTAAAATGAATCGTTAATCATTAATAAGACAACGTGCCACCCAAAAGGTACCAAAGAACCCTTTGTAGTGCTGGATGGAAGCTTCTTTCCAAGACTGTATCCATCAGCCAAGGAAAGATAATTAGCAATCTGCCATTTTTTGAAGCTCTCTTGGATGCATTACAAAAAAAAAAAAAGCACAAGGTAACTGAAACTATCTCGCAGCTGTCTGATGAACTTGCAACAGCCATCGCTGATGTGTCCTAGAGACTTGAAAGAAAAGTGAAAGAAGCGACACTGTCTGTGGATTTCATATCTGTCTGCTTTATGCGTTTCCATGAAAATAATTCCTAGTTTCACTATAAAAGAAGTTGGTTGTCACGTTGTAGCTCAAGTGGAACATTCTTCTCAAAGTTTGGTCATTTCCAATTACGAGAGTGCAGGTGTACAGCTTGTAGACACGCGTTTCTCTCGACTTGATGATTCTTTCCAATCCTTAATTGGGGCAAGCCTGGGAACTTGGTAAAGCATTCAAGGAGATGGATGTACATCTCCACGCTGAAGGCATGCTGTTGCTAAGAAGGACGGAAACTAGAACTAGGACTCTGCTTGTTAGGGACATACCACACCATGGCAAAGTCAAAGAACTTACACTTCGGTCGCAGACAAAGGTTACATCCAGTCTGTTGTGAAATGTTGCACAGCTAATGGCTGACATAGAGATTTATTCTGCTCCTGAAAGAAAGGACAACCAGGGAATTAACTCACCATGCCAGCAAGTGGCATTAGTCAATATTAGTCAAGTCCAAGAATCGCTGAAACACACAGGTGGACAAATCAGTAGCCTGTAGCAGAACGGTAGCAGATTTCGTGTCGTGGCTATTAGGTTTTTGTTTTTTGTGGGGGTTTTTTTCGCAGTTCACCAGCTTGTTTGTTTAACAATCAAAAAAAAAAGAAAATACTGACATTTGAAAAATACAATTTTTCATTTGTTATCTATGTTTTAATGTAAAGCGCTTCATGTTGATGCACTGATGTGAGGCACCTCGTAAGCTGTAAGTATAGCGCAAGTGTAGAGCAACATATAAGGAAAAACAAAGATGCTAGCCAGACTCCAATAATATCTTTTACGTGTGATCTCATAGCCAAAACATTGGCCAAAAACTTGCTGACTTTTTCATTGTTTCACACGATGGGCTACATAATCAAACACATTTGTTTGTCTATTAATGCACTTAGCTAGCTAACTAGCTCCCCGTATGTTTTTACATTATGTTAGTTACCACATTTTAGCCTCGTAACCAAAACATAAACATTGGAGCTTTTACTGTACTAGTGGACTAGCTTATAAATGTATGATTTGTCCATCCCTGAGGTAGTATGGAGTTTGGAAAGTAGCCGAACAAAATATCTCAGCTGCCATTTTTGGAATTTGAACAGCTCAGCATGCTCAGCCTTTCCATTTCTAAAGCTGCAGAAGTTGAGAAATGAGTTACTCAGTGTTTGTGCCTCAACTGAACAGCCAATTAGGAACCTCTCACCTAGTGCAGGATCCTGACGCCAATTCAATGTACTCAATTAAAAAAAAAACACAAGAGTATGCTTGTTAGAGCCGTGACACACCAAGTCAAAGTCGAAGAACCTGACAAAACGAGGCAAATTGATGATTACCTCCCGTTGCCTCACTGTTGCTTTATGTTTTTGTGAAGTTTTGCACGTCTGTACACCACAAAGACAAGTTGACTGCCGCCAAGCGCATTCCAGGAAGTTGCAGTAGACCATATCCATAACCAGAATAGAAACCCAGAAGACAAATGCAGAAGGAAAACTTGGGTCCCAAATTCCAGTTTAAAAACGTCAACTTTACCGCTGACTGCTACAAAGTGCTGACACTGGAGACTCCTTCCATCAATGTAACAGAAAACATCACCATATCATAACAATTATTCATGTTTTTTTTACCACTATAGAAACATATCGGAACGAGCTTATTAATATTGCCAACAATTACAAGTTTTAATTTATTACTGAACGACACATCATGCTTTTTAACTGTTTATAGTTACATTTAATGATAAGTTAGTTCCTGTTCTCACTTACGTTACAGTCATAAAGGCATTTTCCTCACTCTTTTTTTTTTTTTTTTACTCTCTCGAAGTAAATAAAACAAACAAGAAAAGCAGCTTGTCATGTTACTGAGAAGCAGCAAAGCGTAAAAGATCATAAATGTTAAATAAACGTCTCCTTACAGAAAACTTCACCATATCAACGATTATATGGTTTTCTGTATTAAATAATAACACACTTTTTTTATGTTTATTATTAGCCTTAGATTATGAGTCCTTGTCCCTGTGTATGGGCTGTTCCTATAGAAACGATAACATATTAGATAATGATAATGTATAATATTGGTGAAAATATTGGTTATATTGGTTAAGATATTATTAGATATCAAAATTTTAGTGATTTTTAGTGGAAAGAGCTTCGAAAATGGAACGTGAGTGAAGCAATGAAAAGTCTTATTTTAGCTCTGCTCGCTCGAGAAAACGCCACTCGAACATTTTCTATTTCTCTCCGTCAGCGTGTAAGCCGGGGTGCTGCTGTAGAGAGAGTGGATTTCAGACTCTCCAGTCTCTCCTCTCTCTTCATTCTGCCAGTGTGGAGTGTTTGCTCGGAGGATAGACGGAGGTTTTAACAGATGATATGTCATACCCTCTTGGATTTTCCTTCTTCTCCGTCTTTCATCTCACTCTGACTCTCTTATTTTCCTTTGGATGACGATCGCTCTGCTTCTTTGTCCCATTTTCACTCTATTCTCGATTTCCTCTAAGCAGTGCTGTAGTGTGCGCGTGTGTGAATGTATGAATGTGTGTGTGTGTGAGGGAGGGAGGGGTGGTTTGTTTGTTTGCTCCCTGTCCCCATATAATGGCATCCTTGATGGCGTTTCAGATCTTTCATCACACACATCACATCAATAATTCATCGCTGCCTCCCCGTGTGTGATTAGCGATGGCCTTCTAAATTGCCTCCCACACGGCAGAGAAACAGTCAGAACCAACGAAAAAAAAAATTCTCCTACATTCTGCATGAAATGGCTTACAGAGATGTGATGGTGATTTTAGTGCATAATGCGCCTGTTACAGCGAATTTCACTGTTCAAGTGCTATTTCAATTCTAATAATATTTATGTATTCGAAGGCAAAAAAATCCACATTTGAATTTTTAGGATCACTGCGTTATAACTCAGGGTTCTAACTCCAGGTTCTAACTCATGGTTCTAACTCCAGGTTCTAACTCATGGTTCTAACTCCAGGTTCTAACTCCAGGTTCTAACTCATGGTTCTAACTCATGGTTCTAACATAGGAACACAATGTTACGCAAGTCTGGAAATGTTGGAATGTTACAGAGTTATGTAAATTTAGAAAACATTTAAAATTATTGGTCTAATTTTGTTGTTAAAAAAGACCTAATGCACTAAAGTTTCAAATCTGCTCCCTTATTTCCTGCACTAATGCAGCACATTGCATTTTACACTGCGGTTTTTAAGGAAGTATATAGTCTTTTAGAAACAGAATCTGGAAATTAGAAATCAATCTAGGATTATTTTTTCTTGTTTCGTTTTAGTTTTTTAGTTTGTTTTGTTTAGTATCTTTTTTTATTACATTTTAATTTATTTAGTTTTTATAATTATTATTATTATTATTATTATTAATTGTATTAAAATTTTTGGTTGAATTTTGAAAAATGGGTTTGAGATTATCTGCCATTAATGACATTAATTAAGTCCTTAAATACAAATTTAGGGATTTTTTTTGTGTGATTTTGTGTATTTGTTTATATTTTTAAATAAAGAAATAATTTTTATTATTTGAGTCATTTGAGTTGATTCATTAATATTATTATTAATTTTCCAACATGGAAAATTCACTCTTGCAATTGTAAAAAAAAAAAAAAAAATTCACAAAGACAAAATTACAAAAGTATGAAGGTAAAGGTCATGACCTTGTGGTCATATTAGGGGCGGGGTTAACATCTGTATCTTTTCTTACAACTTCGTACAATTTATATCCAACCACATTGTCCTCATCTATTTAAAAGTGTAAAATAATTATTAAAAATGAACAATATATGGTGTAAAAGTCATCTTACTTGGAGCTTGTTAACAATTTCAGTCAGGCCTTTCATTATTGGAGTCACTTTATTACTGTGGCTGAATCTCAGATGGAGTTTTAGTGCACTAGGTAGGGTACACATCAGTATTCTACCCTATGTATTGAGCATATGTAGTGAATTTTGGAAGAATTCTGCATAGCTGTGTGTATGAAATGTAACTTCGAGTTAAATATCAGTGACAAGAAAACATTAGTGTGGATTAATAAATAAAATGATAATGTTCTTTCCGTTCATTCCAGTGTGTTTGAATACTAAACATTTCATCTGAATGCAAGTTTTAAAGGAATTTGACATTGACGGCAGAGGTTTTTTTTTTCTATTGCAACACAGTCAATTTGGAGTCGAGCTCAGAATTTAAATTAGCCTGATCACAACATGACATTTTTTACAATAAGTGACGAACAAACGCTGCAGCGGTGATACTGGGGGTCTAATTGTGTTGGTTACAATTAATGAAGGCCTTTCTCTCTCTCTCTGTCTCACACACACACACACACACAATTTATCTTCCTCATCTTTTGCCCCGTGTAGGAGTTTGTCTGTCAGCACTATTGATTTCTCAGCCTTGACTCAATTTTCTACTTTCCTCTCCAAATTTAAAGAAGGGGAAGAGCATCAGATGGTGCAAAATGGTGGGGAAAATAAGAGGAGCAAAAAACATAAACATCTGTATGGTGGTAAAAGTGGCAATATAAACCCTGTGTCGGTGTAAAGTGACTGCAAACCGAGATGCAAACCGAGATGCAAAGAAGCAAATGTATGAAACGAACAGCTGCAGCGCTAAACTGGACCCAGATGTGTACCTTAGGTGATAATTTAACACTTCTGATTTTACAGCGTGGCAGAGATTCGGATGAAAATAGAATTTTTACGTACTGCATGCAGTCCTCTTCATGATTATTACCTCCTTGAGGCTGATTTTTATACATCTGCATTTTTATTACTAAAGCTTGGATGTTGGACACTAGCCTTGTTAAATGTGGACAAAAAAAAAGTGCTGTGTGATGAGGCAGGACGCAAGTGAATAAACTCAGGGCTCTTTCTTGCGATCAGTGTTCTAAGCAGTCGCTAAGGGCTCCCAGACCACCTGGGGGCGCCATGATTTTTAAAATAGATACGCAAAAAAAGCACACTTTACTCTCTTTTGGTGAAAAAGGTTTATGCCTCAGGGAGTCTCAGGACACCTGGGGTAAAATAAATTCTATAGATACACTGTATGTATGGAAAAAGTGGTAAAGGTGAGCCCTCAGGAGTGATGGAATACTTCCAGCGATTTTAAAGCAGCTCTCGCGAATCCCTGCTTGACATCATGTTCACACTGTTGAGTCATTTCTGTGCACAGTGTGTCGGCTTGCTGGGTTTTTAATATTACATATTACAGCCTCTCATTATCCCGCTCCCACAGTCACATCCTTCAGTGCACACGACAAAGTACAAGACGTGCCTGCTCTTTAATGTAGACTTTAACTAGAGGATTGTAAATGCAATGTTTATGCAATACACATTACTGAATGCATACTGTACTGAAAGAAATTATGATTTTCGAGAACGATAGCTGTAGTTCACAGAATTCAAGAAATATTAAACAAACTGTAAGTGTAAAAACTGTAAAAAAAAAAAAAAAAAAAAAAAAGCTAACTTAAAAAAAAAAAGCAAAGGCAATGAGTCTAGCTATGAGATGGGAAAAAAGGGGGTATGTCCTTCTAAATTTCTCCAAATTACTGTATATATACTGTAAAATATTATATATAATATATAAAAAATATTTTATAATATTTTATTAAATATAAATTATATAAAATGTATTTGTAAAATAATTTCATTAATTTTTTTTTCAGAGTACAGGCTTTAGATTTAGGAAAAAAGAGAGAGAAAAAAAGAAAGGAATAAAGAAAGCAAAAAATGATATAATGAGCTGAGCAGCCGTGGGAGGAGGAAGTGCAGATGGTTTATCACCATCACACAAATGAGATTGTTACTTAGTGTAAATGTGCGAGTAATGAGGCGATCGTAAGCTACACGATGAGCATAAATAAATACTACCTGCTTGTTAATGAGAGAAGATCTGAGTGTCTGATCTTCGGGAAAGTTGTGTGATCAAATCCCAGAGACACTGTTAACCCTTGATTGCTTAGATTGCGTTCTCGGTGAGATAAGTTTAATCGCATCTGAAATATGAGTAAATAGAAAGATGAATCGGCTCATCACCTTCATGGTACAAAGAGTCAATATGAAATGTAGGTGGCTTAGTGGTTAGCAGTGTTGGGGTTAGGTCTCTGGGGTGGGGTTCGAATCCCGCCTCCTTCCTGTGTGCGCGGAGCTTGCATGTTCTACTTTGGGGTTTCCTCTGGGTACTCTGGTTTCCTCCTGCAGTCCAAAGACATGACTGGCATTTCCAAATTGTCTTTAGTGTGTGTGTGTGTGTGTGATTGTGCCCTGTGATGGGTTGGCACCCCGTCCAGGGTGTCCCCTGCTTTGTGCCGCGAGTCCCCTGGGATAAGCTCCAGGCTCCCCGTGACCCTGTGTAGGATAAGCGGTACAGCGGATGGATGGATGGATGGATGGACATACAGTGTCCTGGCTGATTGACTGTAAGTTTTATTTTTGTCCAAAGTAATGCTTCAAGTAGCTAATTATGTACATTATCTGCATCTAAAATGTTTCAAATGCAGTTTTTTTTAAAGGCTTGAATTAATTCTCCTTGTTTTTATGATAGTAGAAAAATAAAATTCTCGCCTCTGAAGGTTATTTTCCTCCGAGCCGCCATGAGAATTGCCCTCGTTGTCATTGACACACTTTTCAGTGAGAAAAGCATGGCTGATTACGCACGGGATAAGGGATACGATTGTCACATCGTGAGAACGGAACACAGATAATGACGATGCGCGACAGGGAGCATGGGTAACCTCGGGCCGCTCCGGCGCGCTCTCGCGCTCCTGTTTCCAGAGTGAGGTGTGGAGCAGGAGCGCGGCCGGCAGCCATTAATCTCCAACTCTGAGTGTGACTATATTAAGATGATGAATGTAGCCGTGTCTCCTGACGAGGGACTGGGAGCTCACGTCAAAGAGCAGGGACAGACACAGCACAGGTGATTTGTGGGAGCGGTTAGCTGTGTGTGTGTTTGTGTGTATGAGCTTTTCTGTTATAGATATATATATATATATATATATATATATATATATATATATATATATATATATATATATAAGGACACACACACCTAACACTAACCTTAACTCTAATCTCAGATAGATAGGTAGATAGATAGATAGATAGATAGATAGATAAATTTCCTACAGTATTGATGCCTGCAGTACTGATGCAATTAATGCTAATAATTCTCTTCAGAATGTCTTTAAGTGTTGTTACAGAAAATAAAATTAGCTATTTACTTATTAGCTAAGTGTGACATCACTGTATTTAAATCACGGCTTAAGCAGTTTGGGAATTCTTTAAAGCTATTCTTTGTTATTTTATGAATATCTGCACAAATATATGCTAGTGGGGATCGTGAAACATAAACGAAACATGCCAATCTTATTACTGCAAGCTCACCAAGAAAAATGTTTGTTTTTATGTGAATTCGTTTTCTGCATGAGCTGATTTCTGGATCATTGATGACAAAAGCAGTACCTAGTCATTTTCTTTTATCCTAGGTCTATCGGTAGAGGATCTTCATCGTCCAGTCTGAAACACGTTGTCACCTTGTACAATGTGATGAGTAATAATCTTAAAAGTCTGCTAAGATCAAACAGTCTAAAACTGGCTTTCATCACATGACTGTGTAGTATTTTAAACTTAATAATTCATCTGTACTGTATACTATACAACTATGAGGAATAGCATGTAGTATACAAGTACACTATTTTAAACCTGTCTCTTTCTGTTTCTCTCTTCATTTTTCTAACACTATCTTTCCTGAATATCCACATACATAAATTTTCATATCCAGCTATGTTTCTATCTTTTTCACACACACACACACACACACACACACACACACACACTGCTGATAGCCACCATTTGGGCTGTGCGGTGACGGGAACACTGATAGCACCCATTTACTCCAACCTCAGGCACATCATCTGCTCATTACACCGAGGAAGGATGCGATTGCATCCGTGATGGATTTAAAGTCGCAGTGAGGACACAATGGGTTCGTCAGGTCCGTGTTGAAACAACACACACTTTCAGACGGCACAGCTATGAAACCAGCACCTGATAATACATATGTAATCTCCTTTAGTAAACTCAGTGCAGGATCAGTTCTGTTAGAGCATGATATCTTTAAAATGAGCATCAAAGGTATTTTTACACATCCAGTAGGCATTAGGGGCATTTTTTCTAGAGATTTTGTCTTTTTTTTTTTTTTAGAGTCACTGTCAGCCATTTTGGATTGGGACAAACAACACTTAATGGAGTAAAGGTGTATATAACATTGTAATGGTTTGGAAGTGATTTACATTGAATATATTTCTAAAACCAGCCATAGCCTGTCTGATCAGGCTCCCTTGTGGTATAGTCAGACTATTGTACAAAAAAAAAGCTTTCATATAAAGAAAATGGCGACAATATCAACAAAAGCTGCATGTCATCTTTCAAAGTAATAAATTGTCTACCTGCATATGAAATTTGATCTTACAGCCTGCCGGAACTCCCGACGTAATGTGGCCAAGTATTTGCGACATCACAAATGAAATACTTTCACCATCAAAAAATCGTGTTCCAGCAAGGCAAAAATAAAATACAGATGATGAGTAGAAACAATTGATATACAGTTATATTTACAATTATGTCACTTTGTCCAAATACCTTTGAGCCCCTGAAAATGGAGGTACTTTGCTTAAAATGGCTGTAATTCCTAAATGGTAAAGGCCATTACGAAAGCTCTGTCATTGTCCAAATACTTCTGGACCTGACTGTATATCATAGTTTAGTTTATTTATTAAAATTAACCATTTTCAAGCCCTGATCTGTTTTGGTACATGTCTGTCTTTTCATTTTCATTTAAGTGAGTAATCATTGGTGTGCTTAAATTTTGGAAGAGTACAACTTGTACTGAATTAGTGAAAAAAAAAAAAAACGGGAAATAACTCTATTTTGCCCTCTGAACAAACAGGTTAAATTAATGGTGTACAAGTGTAGACACTGTAAATGAAAGGGGTAAATATTTCAAAACAGAGACGTTTTCCATTACTTTAGTGATTTTTTTTTTTTAGTGAAGGATTTTTCGAGCTGAGTATGTTTATTGCTTTGCTATGACACGGCCGTCTAACAATCGGTTGTATATATTAACATCTTCGGGCCATATTGAGTCTCCTGATTGCTGGAGAGGTGAGACGCTGAAGCCCCCTGCGGTCCTGGGATTGATTTTGGATAACGATCACATCATAGCAAAGCTTAAAAAAAAAAAGTTTAAAAACAACCCTTCATTGCACATGGGGACTGCGTTTATCATAAATGTGGAAGAGGAAATGAGGAAATGCAGGAAGGAAAGGAAGTTAACATATAAACAACCACCTGCTGCTACTTAGAAATGCTGAATAGACTTCAAGAGTCAGCTTCATCAGTCACAGCCGGTATGAATAATGCAGGCGGTTTGTTTGAGGATGGCAGGACTGGGGGTTTTTTTTGGACAGTTTAGAGCTGTGTGTGTGTTCTGTATCCATATTAAGTACCGCTCTTGGAACATGTTGGTGTTTTATAGTAAGCAGTTTTATATGCTAGTAAGCAGAACTCGGCGTGCTATTTTGGGTCACCAGGTGCCTCGTCCTCATCACACCAAAAAAAAAAAAAAAAAACCTGCAGTCCATTGCAGATGCCAAGTCATTATTCAGTGAAAAACTCTGAAACTGTCTGGCGTCGTCCAAGTACCGTATTGCACACGATCTGCCAAATGGTTCGATCCATACTGAAGTCCGTCCAAATGAAGTACCAATCTAACCACTGTCGAATATTCTAAAAGCAGGAGAAACAGACTCTAATGCAGGATTAAGACTTTTTCAATCAATGTTCTATCTTGATACTTTTTTTCAACATGGAGGCCCTGATTTGCTAACATCCCAAATAAAAAGCGCTAATTTGTATGTGAAAGTTGGTGGGAGTGTGGCATGTGATTCGCAGAGAATAATGGTGTAAATGACAGCACATGTAAAGTAGGGGGAAATGTGTGTTTGCACGTCTTATCTGTTCTCTACAGCCATGAGGAGTTCAGGGAATATTGCTTTCAGGAAATTTAAACTGAAAATTCACAGTCACATGCAGGTGGACATTTTTTAAAATCATTTTTAATAATATTCAACACGTTATAGGCGATCTCAGTTGCATAGATAATGAAATGAAAGCCAGCCAAATGTGTATAATGTCATATTTGACGCACATCGTTATAGGGTTAAAACCAGCTGCTCACATCCAGCTACAGCTTTTTTATGAGGTAACATACTTTTGTTTATTCTTAATCTTTTATGCCTTATAATTTTTAATACTTTTTACGCACATCTTCTATCTCTCTCTATATCTCTCCATCTCTCTGTTCTTATAAACTCCGTTGTCCCATCTGTGAAATAATGTTTGTACAGCAGTAGACAGCTCGCTGCCGAGATGCCGTTAAGGTCTCAAGTCTCCCAAAGAGATGATACTAACTCGCCTGATTATCTCGCTAGAAAAATCGGCACAAATATTTCAACACTCTCACAGCCGGCTACAAGAACCAATCACGGATTGGAAAGCGATGCGACTTTTCCTTTTTATCCACATTGGCACGTACGAGCCTGTCTGCTGCCCCACTACTGTTTCTTCATAATGAGCTTCTCGTGATGGAAGAAAAGAGCGAATCTGAATTTCCAATCAGCCACCAGATATGATGTGGCATCCCCCCCCCCCCCCCCACACCTCCTTTTTCTAATTCCACAGCTGTGTCTGTGTCTGAGGATTGTTCTGCATCTTGGGCTGATTAAATTCAGTATGGTGTGAATGCAGGAATGTGGCTAACTATTCCAGGTGAATGCTTCATTTAGGTTCTCTTTTGGTGCTTTATCTTAATGATGTTGGAACCAGTCAAGAGAAAAATGAGTCGAGGCCCTCGTATGAGGAAACAAGGGAAGGCAGTGTAGTATGACTGCGACACGGGGACCTTGATGAGTGATGGATGGTGTACAGAGGAAGCAAATTAGCACGCAGGTTCAATTATTGAAGCCCGGCGGAAATTCAATGCAAAATTATGTATTATTTTTGAAGAAGATACAGAAGTGCAGAATATTTGTTGGCTCCTACTGCCAGTGATGTAAGAGGTCTAGTACTTGACTAGAACTGTATTTAGTAAGATTTTTTTTTTACTGGCACATGCCTTAATTTGCAGCAGCTTCAGGACTTTAGAGACTGACACTGGAGACTCCTTCCATTAATGTTAAATAAACATCTCCTTACAGAAAACATCACCATATCAATGATTACACGCCATTTTTAATCTGTTTATGTAGACTATCCACCATACAAATCCTTGTGTAAGTTGTTACTATAGAAACAATAGCGTATTAGAACGAGCGCGTTAATATAAACGTCTGATTTGCAGCTGCACTATTGTCAGAGCTGCTGTCATAGAAAATGAATCAACACCATCTGACCAATCAGATTCCAGAATTCAGCAGCACTCTGGTATAAACACTGTTACCGCCCATGGTTTTGCGCATCTTTATGAGAAGCATACTGTGTGTCAGAACAGTTGAAGGTTGAGGGTCTTGCTACATGGACTCTCCTGAGCTCTGAGCTTAAAGTCTTCTGATCACAGGTTCCAAAACTTAACTGCTGATTCACCACTCCCCACTGCCAAATGCTGAGGATATCCGAACTAATTAGAGAAATCGTTCACCAGAAATGGCCAGTGCATCTAAGACTTTAAGAGATTTCAGAGATTCATACTCCCCGCTAGCTCTGAATATAATTGGCAGCATTAGCATTATTAGGTGATGCATTTCTTTCATTTTAAGACCCGCTGAGGGTGACAGTCATTCCCCCAAGCCATGTGAGAGCCGTTATTTTCCCCTTTGGTTATCCGAGTCTTGTTAGAAGCTCAGTGTGTGATGACGCTCGCTTGTTGGAAGATGTACAACAGCACAGATAGAGTTAGCATCCGCAGGCTATTCTCTTCTCACATTCTTAACGATCAGCCTCAGGATCAGGAACAGCTGCTCGGTTTTAAATAAAAACCCAACCTAATGCTCCCTCCAGGAACGCAAGCTAACACCTGATAGCTAAAAACAGCTGTCCAGCCTGAAGCTTTCTCATCCTGTTTTTTTTTTTTTTTTAACCCATGGAAAAAGAAAATAGCATGAGATAAATTTATACGTTTGACCTGGTTACAAGCTGCCAAATTCAGTGTCTTTGGGGGTTTCTAATGAGGCTTTTAGCCAAATTGGATCTGTGAAATGCTTGTATATGGTAGTATAGGTTCATTAGAAGATACTAGCATGCAGCATTCATCAAAAGATTCTATTTTGTAATATCTATCTACGCAGGGATGTCAGTGTTAATTTAATATCCACTCAAAGCCACAGTGGAGCTCCTACTTATTTCACTGTTTTGCTCATACCATCAAATGTCAGCTATCATTTTTCATGTCAGTGCTGTGTCATGGTTAACCAATGAGCTAATCTGTGCCTATACCAGTTCTGTGTTTGCGTTCAGAAAGAGGGATTACTAAAAGCCTGAGGTATTTCTTAAAGCTCTAATGAAAAATCAGTTAAATAAGCAATGGCAGGGTTGCTACTCGAGCGATTATTTTTGCAAGTCATTTTAGTAATGTCATCATCTTTGATTGCATCACGGCACGCATTGGTGATAACGGTAACCAGAATCACACCACTATGGTTAACAACAGGCATTCCTCAATGTCAGATTTTCTTCAGAGCCTTGGATCGAAAATTAAGGCTGCTTTCATATATGCAGTGTTTACTCCGTTTGAATAGATCCCTTGTGTGTTCTTCTCCTCTGTATGCTTCTTTACGCAGGTCAGAACACAGTAATCACACTTGGCTCTGAGAGTTTTAGAGTGAGGTGGTCTTGGTCAGGTGAAATCTTGGGAGAAAGCTATTTAACTCGGAATTGACTTGACTGCAGAAAGTGAATAAATCATGTTGTGCTGTTTGGGTTGCAGCATTTTTGTGAGCTGCTAAACTGAGCCATGTGGTGCAAATCGAGCCAAGGGACAGAGCTGTAGCACTGTTGTGGAAATTTGAACCAGTGCTAAACATGACACAATATTATATAATTATCTAGTCATTTATTGGGCACCAGATCTGAGTTCTCTGTGCTTGGGTGATTTTTGTGATTTCTAATTTCACTTGAGTAAAGGTTTGTTTACCTTTTTCTGTGACTGCACGACAGAAACCAATGAATGAAAGAGTTTTAAAAGCATGTTTTCAGCCTTCAGCCTATTTGATTTTCGACTCATTTAATTATGTGCAGTTTGAAACCAAACCAAACCAAATAGCAAATAAACCAAAAATATCAATTTCATTCTGATTTGGACAGAGCTAACAGATTAATATGTGTGTGAGCACCCTAGACTAGATGTTGAATCTCAAATTCTTTAAAACAAAACCTCAGAATCTGAATATATTCCTGCCACAATAAGTATGATGAAAAACAAGGAACCTTCACATGCCTCAGATGTCCTCTTGACTTTCAGTCCTACTTCAGAAGAACCGCTTGGTGTGCCAGGGTGCATTCATCACGTTAGACTGGAGAGTAAACAAGAGACAGAAGGAGGTGAGAAACAATGCTGTCCTCTGAGACAGTGAGACAGGTCACCACTCACAAGCATTACGGCATACCACCTTTATGCCGCACTATAGGGAATTGAGGATAGGAAGCCTTTTTACCCAGGAAAAACATGAAGGCTATATATAACCGTCCTAATTATGCTAAACAAGGTCCTTTGAGACAAAAAGCATCCAAATCAGACACAGATAAGAAGTGAGATCATGTGTGTCAAGGTTGCTTCACCTGATCAGATTGGGATCGCTAACAACAAGCCTACCGAGACATAAAATCTCTCTTCAGACACAAGGCTGTTGTGGTTATTTTAAGAGCTGGGGTTATCAATCTCAACCGATCGAAGAACGTCATGACAGGCTTGTAAGCGGGGATGATGGTTGGCCCTGAAGCCGGAAAACCTGGATGTTCTAATCACGCCCTTCGTGGCTCTGTTGGAATCAAGGTTAGCCTCAGTTCAAATTTTAATTTTCAATTGTCAAGCCTGATACTGCAAGATTTATTGTGGTGGTGTCTTGAGCCCATACCCTTTTTTCCCACACAAATAGCTTTTAGAAATTGATTTTCTCTGAGCAATTAGTCATTTTAAGGGCTAAAGTGTTATCCTTTCACAATGCAGCCCTCCCAGGTCAGCACAAGGTATTGATATTTTCAAATTGGTACCTTGAATTTGTTCCTCTGAACCATTCTCTTTCATTTATCTTAGGAAGGGAGAGATATGGATCCTCCGCTTAACTCTGCAAAGTACATCAAAATTAGATGGAATCCACACAGCAGAGGAGTTCTAATCTCTGAATGCACAGCGCATTGCGTTTATTTCGGCTTCGAGCTGAGGCAGATTAATGAGCAGTATCGGCCTGGTCTGCCAGGACTGCTCAGATTAATGAGGCCAGACCTGTTCAAGACTCTACTGAGTGTTTGCTAAAATGCAACCGTAGCTGTTTCTAACCATTTTTAACACTGTCAAAGATCGAGCTGTCAGATCTCTTGCTAAGTTGTGCTAGTTTAAGCTGCAAGGAAACTAAATCCATGATTGCTTTCTAATTAGGTTAATGTTAGTTTTGTATAAAAATAATTGGTGACACTTCTAATGTGTACTTCTCCAGAGTTTCCTCCCTGAAAGTGGGTGGGGCCAATCTTGGAATAAGTTTGTATATTGCAAGGCTGAAGTTGCTTGTCTTGCTAACATCAGTAGTATTAAAACTATGCTTGAGCTGTCTTTTTGAGACTGAGATATCACGCAAGAAAAATGGACTTAAGGTCAGAATTGAATATAACTGAGACACACCTCTGTTTTCAGCAAACTCCACCCCACATGTGTAACTTCTGAATAGAGCTTAAGCCTGTAGATAGATATGCACAATTTGGGTATTAAATCCTCACTACATACGCTTAACTCAACCTTGAAAACCTCAAACTTTCCTGTGGAAAGCACTATAAAAATGAAACTTAATCAAACGTGAAGGTTCACCAGTGTCATCGGGTCAAAACCCCTGAGCTTTGAGTCATGAGATTTATGTTGTATGCACGTTTATAACTTGGAGCCATGCTTATAAAAAAAAGAAAGAGATTGGATTGTCATTGCTTTGATGAGTCAGGTCAGAGACTGTAATTCGGGTCAAATGAAGCTGTCAGAGAACGTTCTTAAGATAGAGAATTGTGTAGCTGTGTAAGGCTCTTCATCTCAAGTGATCTGGCTTGAAGCTGTGAAGGAACCACTCGAGCGCAAGTTCATTAGTGAAATATAAAACACCGAGCGCTTGTTTGAGAAGCGTACGCTAAAGCAAAATAGACCGTGTAAAAATGAAGCAGGTGAGACGTGCAGTTGTGATGTTTTAAGACAAACCACGTCCTTTCTTCTGAAGATACAAAGGGATTTAGAGAGAAAAACTAGGTGGCTAGATGAAGGGAGGGAGAAGAGCCATATTGATCCAGCACCTCTGTCTTTGGGCACAGTGTAGCGGGATCTCCCGCCAGGAAAAACAAATCACATCGGAGGAGTGATGGATGTGGCGCTCCAGGATGCGCCAGCTTTGCCATCTGGACGGTCGACACTGTATCTCAGCCCTGTGCATGGCAAATTAAATTTACATCCAATGCAGCCTCTTCTTCTGGCATGAACACACAGATAGACCACCCAAACACACACACACACACACATGCACACACACCCTCCAGCAAAATCAACACTACACTTTACAAGCAGGGATCGCTAAAAAAACAGAAGGTGTACATTGATTCCCATTGTGTAACACAGAACCCTGTGGGATTTATTTCATCTTTTTCTTTTTTGTATTCATCCATTTTTCCCATTTTCAGGTATTTTTGTATTCATCTCATAGTTGTTTTGGATTTATTTCATGTCAACAAAACATTGACAGCAAAAGTGACTAGCGCTGTTTTACTTTTTGCTAATAAAGTACACTCTTGTCCCTTTGGGGAAGATCTTTAAGGTTCTTTGTAGAACCCTACAACCAACCAAAGTGTTTTACTATCAAAATGTTTCCAAGTAGCATCCTTTTTTGAAAAGCATGAAACATTCATAATCCAATGAACTTTTTTTTTTCCCAAGAATATAGAGACCTAAAGAATCCTTCTTCTGGCCCGTCTGGGGAACAAACAAAAAAGGTTTGTTGTAGAACCCTATCAAATTAATTCCCCTAATTATGGGACAAACCCTTAATTAACCCTTTCAGAAGGGTTCTTTTCTAAGAATGGAAAACCCTTTACAATCTTTTGTCCCTCTGTAGAACCCTACAATGGTTCCAAGTAAAAGCTAAGAACCATTAATTAGCACTGAACCCTTAAATAACCCTTGAGGAATTTATTTTTGGAAACTAAGAACCCTTAATCCAATGAACCCTCATGGAAACCCTTGAAGAACTCTAAAGAATCTTTTGGCTTTTCCCTCTAGGGGAACCTTAAACAACATAGGCTCTACGACCTTCTCTTTCTACAACATAGCGTTTACCTTTCAGAGAAGTTAAAGCAAATTAAAGCTATTTCGAAACCAAAGAACCTTTAACTATCCACAGAAACCATACATCAGGCATGCTCTCTTGTATACTCTTAAAAATAACTTTTAAAACGAACAAGTTTTGGTTCTGTAATGAACCTTTAGACATTTTTTTGGAAGCTAAGAATGGAATGAAGAATTAAAGAACCAAGAACCAAGAGTGTATGTAACAGAGTGTGTGGTGCTCCCAATTACTGGTCACTAATTTTTTATTAATACCTAGAATCAGGTATTCAGCTGGGTTAAATGTTTGATTCTTGGTACAATCTTATAAAAAAGGGTTCTTGAAGGTTTCATTGGATAAATAAGGGTTCTTCACTTCATAAGGGTTCTATTTGGAAATACCTTATTATAGAAACTTTCCCAAAGTTCCCCCAGAGGGACAACCAAAGAACCCATAAGGAATCAAAATTTTCAAAGTATCTAAGCACTCAGTTGTTGGGTTCCTGTCCTGGCTCCTGCTTCCTACTTCATTTCTAGAACTGTAAGATTTGCAGAGAAAGGTATAAGGTATATTATAAGGCTCAAAGGTGGACTAAAATAAACCTCCTCCCCCTGAGTGGTGCCACCTCCAGAACCTTAACTTTTAGACGTTCCTTTCACCTCCACCAAGGACGGCAAAATTAGGTTATGGTTTGGCGTGATGAGGCCTGAATAAAATCAGTATTGTTAAAAGAACACCTACTTCACCGGTCCCCAAAGCATTCTGGGTAGTTACTGCTCTCCACATTCAATGCTAATTTAATAGTGTTGATTTTGCCGGGTCACTGAATCGGATTTGCGGCGCTCGCTGCCTCAGTGTTGACATTGCATGACAGAATATAGATCATTAAAGTCAATGTTCTATGAGATATGAATTGTTTGTTCTGTTTTCTTGCCGCGGGTTACGTTACAGGACTTCCTGCATAAATTCATTTCCCTTCACATCTGCTCGTCTATATGACACAGAACCGGTTGTTACAGTGAAGTAAACTACTGCAGATGATTAAACGATCTTTGACTTCCTGGAGAGAAACTGGAGTGATTATTGTACAGAACACTTTTATTACAGGACTCTAACATTTTTTATGTCTGATAATCAGCTGTAACGGAGTCTGCTAAAGTATCAGAAATTTTGGCAACAGAAAACACAAACTGTGCTTTTTTTAACCATTAGCCATTTGTTGAGTACCAAAACATTCCAGTTTGGTTCTTGGTACCTGCTTAAGAGTTACTTTTACTACTCCGAAGTTGATTAATTTCCTACAAACACGTGTTCTGAATTGTTTTATTCTTTTTATACTACAGCACTTTGCCTATTTTCATGAAGCCGCCACTAGGTATTTCATTGTAACCAGCAGATGAACTGATTCGATTTTGGAAGGTCACAACAAGGTCAAATATCTCAAATAGGATTGCTTCAATAGCTTCCTACCTGTTTGAAGCATATTTAAGGGCATTTCAGGCATATAAATTACTAAGAAGAAGGACTAGACTCGTTAGTGCCAAAAGCATCCCAGGTGACGCAGTTGACATCAAGTTCTACTTGTTTATTTCTTAAAGAATGATACATCATACTTTTTATCCACTTGTAGTTACAGTTAATGTCATGGAATGTCCAGAAACAAGTTAGCTCCTCTTATCACTTACGCTACAGCAGCTATAAACATTCAACATCGATGTTCTATAAGAACAATCAGACAAATGAACACTTTTTCCATCTTCGACTAAACAGCAGCGTCTTTAAGAACTGTAATTATGAAGCTGTCTCTGTGACACTTTCTCTGAAGGTCATATCTATAATAAACTGTGAACACATTCATATCATGTTATAATGCATTCCTAAGGCATTATACACATTGTTAAAATTATTTACAAAAATGCGTTACACTTTATAGCAATCATTATTATGCATTATGAATCTTTAACATGACTCATTGTAATTACTGTTCATAACCTGTTATATCACTTTGCAGGGTGCATTATGAGAAGATTATAATAGTGATATGTGTTATAAGCACTGCTTATAACGGATTCTTTCAACAATTTATGAATGCATTTTATCAACAATGCTAATGCCTTTTCATAAAGAATTATAATGTTGGGTATAATGCCTTATAAATGCATTATAACATGTGAATGTGTTCATAAGTCATTATACATTATGCATATGTCCTTCATAGAAAGTGTATGATGGCAAAAGTAATCTCTTTTACTATCATACACAATCAAAAGTCTAAATTAAAGTCTGATTAAAATACTCAGTGTGCAACACTGAAATTCAGATTTTTTGGATGAAAAAAAATAGTTACCAAGATGTGGACATATCCCTAGTAATATGATTTCTACAATAATTATTGGTGTATTTGGAGGAATCAAAAAGAGCTATAACCCAAGTGCATCCACAAATCTTCAAGATCGTTCTCTTTTTGTTTTTCCTCCCCAGACGACAGATGACCTGTTGGTGGCGTCTGCCGAGTGTCCGAGCGATGACGAGGATATCGACCCGTGTGAGCCGAGCTCAGGTGGGTTAGGTTAGTCATCTCTTTTATTATTCCTTCCCTCCGGCCATATCTCTTTCTCACCGTCTCTCACCAGAGCATCTGGACAACTGTACTATCATAATTTATCTGATTCTGAAAAGTCTATTAATATTAATATTAATTTAGGGTCACAAAATATATACATAATATATAATGTCATTAGAGTTTTATAATACTGTCATAGGTTTTTATAAAAATCTTTATAAAAACTCATGTTACCTAAGAGCCAGTGGAAAATTATAAGCATAATTATATTTTATTATTTATAAGCATATTGTATTATATTATATTATATTATATTAATTATAAGCATATTATATTATAAGCATAATTACATTGCTACAGTGTAATGATTGTTACTGTTAGACCTTCATTATGTAGCTGTTATAATGTATTATAACACAAAC
>CM040481.1:1980588-2065722 GCA_022758105.1 Pangasianodon gigas
AGAGGTAAAGCTGTAACTTTAAGTTACACAGAGGAGTTTACACTTTGCGGTTTCTCAGTAACGTGACAAGCTGCGTTTTATTAAATAGTGGAAAACGTAACAAGGAAAATAGCTACATTTGTAATCATAATGCTAGAGTTGACTATACTTTCTTGAAGAAGCTACATTCTCAGAATAAAGAACAACAATAAAAAAACATTAAAACACATCTTATTTTGTACAGTACATAATAATTTTTTTAATCTATTTATTATTATAATTAGTGGTAGATTATGTAGAGCGTCCGCTATACAAGTCCCTGTAATTGAGATGTTACTATGAAAATGAAAACATATTAGAATGAACACATTGATATAAAGCTGTGATTTGCCTTACTGCTGGACCAACTGTCAGAGCTACTGTTATAGAAAATTAATCAACACCATCTGACCAATCAGAATCAAGACTTCAGTAACAGTAATTTTCAAAAAACGCTCGTTATTTTAATAACGATCATGACAAGAACTTCATTTAAGATGTTGTTATGGTGGTGAAATGATGCCAAGAAACCCTGTCGTCCTCTATTCTTGGTTCTAGAAGCTAGAATTGCAGAGAGCTGTACGTTCTTTGTACATGAATAAGAGGTTATGACGCATGCCTATGACCTGCAAATCACATAGTTGTTTGGTTCTCTCATTTTTTTAACGCCATCCTCCTGTTTGCCGAGCACCTGAATTGCTCCTCTGCTGTCACGTAGAACAAACAGAATGTATACACTCGCCGCCGGTTGACTCCGGTCTGAACTAACACGAGGGGAGCGCTGAACCGTGAAATTCACATTTTGGACTGAGTCGATGACAAGAATGGAATAACAGTAATAAAAACACAGAATGTTTGCAGTTCCTCCAAATAGTGTTCACCAAGAACCAAAGTATCTCGGACAAAATATCATTCACTGGAACAGCAGTGGCTTGAGAAAATAATTGCAAAAGCCGTACATGGTCAGATGGCGTTGATTAATTTCCTAAAACAGCAGCTCTGACAGGAGTTTATATTAATGCGCTTGTTCAATGCGTTATCGTTTCTATAGTAACAGCGCAATCACAGGTACGGCAGACGATCTTCATAATCGAAGCCTAATAATGAATGAATAAATAATAAAAATGTTGTTATTTAACAAAGAAAAATTTATTATCTTTTATATGGTGAAGGTTTCTGTAAGTAGATGTTTATTTAACATTTATGGAAGGAGTCTCCAGTGTCAGCGCTTTGTAACAGTCACAATGTAACTTTAAATTTTCCGACATCTTCATGTGAAAGGAGATTACACTTTATGGTTTCTTAGTAATGTGACAAGAGAGGAAAAAGAGAGGCTTCTCTAATGTAAGTGATAACACAAACTACTTTGTTTTGTGATAATTTTCTAAAATTAATTGTAGCTATAAACGGATAAAAGTACCACGTGTCATTGTTAAATAAATTCTAAATTGTAATTGTAGGAAAACTGTAGGTATAACAGGAATAAAATACACCAGTACATACTGTCAGAGAAAAAAAAAACACTTAGGGGTGGTAACAGGAACTCATCACGCCACCCATCCCCCCCTCGTTGATTATTTTCCTATAACAGCTCCTCCTTATTAGCATTCTCTCAACCTGTCACTTTTGACTGATCGTTTCTTAATGAAGCTTTTTTGCAGCACAGCAGTGGAGAGGTTAATGTCACATTTAAGCCGCACACATAAAGGGAAGTTCACGGCGAGTCAGCATGAGTGTGTATTTACGATTTACTTGTTTTATGGGCTAATAAAAAAGCGCAAGCTTCTATAAACACAAAGCCGATTGCTCCATCTAGATGGCGCGATGGTGAAACGTGCGCAGAAAAAGTAATGAGATCTATTAAGCTGATGCTCGCTAACGTCCAATCAGCAACTTTTCCACAGCGATCCGCTCTCAGATATATAAATCAGGGTAGACCAGAGCAACAATCATATCAAACGTTCTCATATGTCTGACCTTTGTCAGTCAATCAGAAAGGTTAATCAGGAGATTGAACTTTAAAACACTGGAATGTTCAGATGAAGATCTGATCAGAAACCATATTAGTCAAAGGAATGCTTGTTTACGTTACATAAATTAGCGCTGACAAGAAGCACTGTGAGCTAATTAGCAAATGAGGCTAACATGGCCTGGGAAAACACTTCACATGGTTACATTCTGACTTTTACTCTTATATACAGCACCTTGCATAAGTATTCACCCCCTTGAACTTTTCCACATAGTGTAGTGTTGTAACCTGGAACTGAAATGGACTTAACTGGGATTTTTGTCTTGAATGTACACAAAATAGCCCATAATATTGAAGTGAAGGGGAAAATCAATATAGTTTGCAAAATTATTTTCTTTAAAAAAATATAAAAAGTTGTGATTGCATAAGTATTCACGCCCTTTGCTGTAAAACCCCTAAATTAGTTGCCATCAAAAGTCATATACTTAGTTGAATGGAGGTGACCTGTGATTTGAGAACATACCTAAACAAACAGCAGTGTGAAGACCAAGGAGCTATCAAAACAAGTCTGGAACAAAGTTCTGGAAAAGTATCAATCAGGGTTTGGTGATTAAAAAAATCCCAAAATTATCCATTATTAAAAAAAGGAAAGAACACGGCACGACCACGATGCCACCAAGAGTCAGTGACTGAGTAAAGATGGCATGAATATTTTCTGAACTGAAATATGTTTCTTTCTGTTTTCCATGGATCTCAATCAGGAGTAAAGTTTTAGCATTTTAAAGTCTGTGAGAGAATCGCATTTAAATATTTCCTTCCAACTGTGGCGCAGGAGCACCTAATCTGATTTCAGACTAAATTGGTTCGGATTACATCCATTTCATTGTGGCATGTAGCTATCCAACAACTTGATCAAATCGCGATGTTCAATGTGTGAGGAAATCACTCAGCGAGGTTTTCGACATCTTTAGACAGACTGCATTTATAAAACTGGCTTCTTATACAACATGATCTTTGTAAGGTTAGAAAGTAGCATAAATAAAACATTTCCATTTCATTTCAGTGAAATATATTTGAAAAAAAAAATGATGGTCAGGATATCTCGGCTCGTGCATCCAAAAGTAGCATCAGTAAACAAGTAGAACTGGCATCATTTCCGTTTCCCAGATTTCATATTGTCATAAATCCTTATAAACACCTCCATAAATTACCTTTGTTATAAAAATTGAAACAGCTGCTCTCAGCTGACTGAAATTAAAACAGGCCCCGAATGCATTCGTCATAAAAGTGATGGCTTCAGTCTTCAGTTGTTGCAGAACTAATTTCAGCTACAATAACTGAGTATGTGTATAAGGCACTGGAGAAAAACAGCTATAAAACTTAAATAATTGGCCTTTTGTTTTCGAAAAAAAATATAAGTTTAATTATTAAAGCAATTAAATAATTTTTAATATTTTGCAAGTGAATGTAAAATAGAACAAACAAGCACACAAGTAAATAATTAAATTAAATTAATGAATAGATCAATAAATCCAGAAATAAATAAGAATAGAAAGAAACCATATTAAGAAACCAATTAAAAAATTCAAAAGAAATCTCTAACAAGTAAAAACAAAATCACTCTTTAAATTAAAAACTTTCAATTCTAGCTCATCCTTAAATAAAATAAAATGTAAAAATGAATAAAATATTTATTATTAATAATAAATAATAAGTACCTAATAAGCTGTAGGCTAGAATTGTAGATTCTTTTTTTCTCTGTAAAAGTCCTGGTACAGCTTGTTGAGATTCTCTGAAACAATTTTCCACAGTTGAGCCTCTATATACAAACACTCTGTGATCTTGACGAGTGATCTTGTAGCCTAGCAGTAATCCTGCATCAGCTGAAAGAAGTAATTGTGATGGACTGTAATGTCTTTCAGAGATTGATCAGATATGCTGGAGCTGGGCCATTAAGGGCTTTGAAGGTCAAAAGCAAGATTTTATAGTCAATATGAAACTTAATAGAAAGCCGATATAAATTGAATAAGACCAAAATAATATGCTCGGACTTCCTATCCTGCGAAACCATCTGACTCCTGCATTCTGACCTGACTGAGAGACAATGCAGGGTGTATTGCAGAGGTTTCTGAGTTTTATACTAAATACACTTCTCAAATAATAATATGTGCATTTAAAGATTGTACTTATAATGGATTTAAGGAAAGATTAACAGCTTTTTTAAGGTTTTAACAGTAGTAGCTTGAGGGTCTAAAACAATGCATCTAACATCAGTCTAACATCAATACAAAAAAAATCATTTATAAGGCATACTCTATAAACAGACTCCCTTTAGACCCAATTTTATTACTGAAGCAAGCACAAATAAACAACCCCTTCGGACGCTGCATCTTTTGTAATGTACATCACATAATTAGAGATTTTTCTTCATCAAAATGCATAAAGTAAGAGAAAATCCGCTGACTGGTTAATGGAGAGTTCTGGGTAATACAAATAGAATACAAATAGAAATAGAAGTTCTAGCCATGTTGCAACTAATGAAAAGTGGATATGAAAAAAACAATAATTACATATTTCTTGTTCATTTTTCTTAAAATGAGGGGCTACTGTAATTGTATTTAAAAAAAAAAAAAGAAAGAAAGAAAGAAAAAGACCTATGGCATTCCTAAAACACAAACTTGAGAAACACCATTTTGCCCTTTTTTTTTTTTTTTTAACAATGTTCACAATTAGCTATAGAAAATGTCGCCATATCAATGACCAATAAACAAAGGTTTAAAACGAGTGCGTTAATATAAACCTGTGATTAGCAGCTGCACTACTGTCAGAGCTGCTGTTATAGAAAACTAATTAATACCTGAGAATCCCGATTGGTGTTTCTTTAATTATACAGTAGCTTGTGCTGTTGCTTGTATTGGCTGAATACTTTCTGCTGAATTATTGGGATGTTGTCTGGCTCAAGTCAGATGTAGGTCAGTATAAAAGTGCAACCTACTGGGGGAAGTTTATATAGGCTCAGGTAATAGGATATGTGCTCCATTTGCCTTAATAGGTAGCATCGGACTGTCGGTTTGAGCAGTACATAACATAACAGCATTCAATTTGGAAACCTGTTGGGAAATGAGAGGGATCGCTAAAAACAGGATAAATCCCAAATGGATCCTTTCTTTCTTCTATTACTGTGCTTAATGCTTTCAATAAGCAATACATTACATTTATATCGTTACATTCCCTCCTTCTTATGCAGTATAGACAGCAACATTATATACCATCCCTTCTTTCAGGGCAGACTTAAAGTGAGGCCCAAAGGCCCCATTGCAGACAGGAAAAGTAACCTTATTTGTTGTTTTTGACAGTATTGTGTTGCCATGAATTGTGCAATGCACACATTACTGTCTAGCAACTCTGAGAAATGTGTTGACGTTCCCAACATTGTCCTCCTTCCTACTCTCATCAATCCCACTAACGAAAAGGTCTGCTCATGTTGTCCGGTCATCACAGCATAAGCAGACGTGATCAGCCCATTACCTTACAGCATGAGGCAGACAGAATGACCTCTTTCCACTTCCCTCTCTCCCTACGTTGTTTTCATAAATAAATCCCTTTGTGAACAGCAAATGAGGAAAAATAGTTTATAAGAGAGGGCCATATATTCACATCCCTGCTGATTCTGTTTCCAAACCAGTTAGCAGCCATTCTCTGTGTGCCAGGACTGGGGGTTTAGGGATGTTGGCATGAGTCGAGGCCCAGAAAAGCTTGTTAGACATTTTAAAGCAAATCAGCTGAGCGGTTTTCAGCTCTAATCTGTATGTGAGTCACACCTCGGGATCGTCTCAGGGATCCTCAGAGGGACCAAAGGCTCCTTCTGTGCACATTCATCAAAGTGGCCTTTAAAGGACTATTCTTTCATTCATTGATCTTCACTAACCACTTTATCCTGGTCAGGATCATGGTCCTGAGCCTTTCCCAGGAACACCGGGCGCTAGACTCGAATACACCCTGGATAGGACGACGCAAGGAGATATACACCTAGGGCAACTTTATCCTAAACACTTACTCGCATGGTTTGGGAGCTGGGATGAAAACCAGAGAGCCCTGAAGAAACCCACAAGGAGAACATGTTGAATTCAACAGAGACAGTAACCCAAGCTCAGAACCAGGAAATCTTGAACTGTGAAGCAGCAACGCTACACAATATAGCATCACCTCACACTTTAAATGTATAGCTTAAAACAAAAAAGGTGATTACATGTTTACAGTAAGAGTAAGTCCCAAACAACTGTCCTAAACCATATCGCTGAAGAACTGGACTTGGTTTCACATCAATTTCACAGTTTTTTTTCTGTTTGTGCCATTTCTGTTATTAAAATCACCTGCATGTAGTTCATGCCTCCAAAGATTGCCTGATTTTTCTCCAATAGAAACATCCAATACATTAAGTACATCCAATACATCCAATACCTTTAAGCCTGGAAGAACTCAGGGATAGAAAATGGGGATTGAAGAATGAAATATGACTTCTGTCCTCATTATTTAGCAGCTTATGAAATTGCACTTGATCCAGCACATTTTAATATTTTGCATTTTATTTTTTTTAGATCGTGCACAGACAATTGCTCATGCACATAAATTAACAAAATACTCATTCAAGGTCATGAAATCCCAATGTGTGAGTGAGATGTAGGCCATTTTTATTGCACTTTTAATTTGCCATTTTGAATTGTTGAATTAATAAAATAATGCCGATTTTCTTGGCAATTTGATGTAAAACCTCACTGAACAGAACTCAACCTTGAGTACAGCCTTAAGGCAGTAAACCTCACACACTCAACACATCTTCACTGAATGATATTTAGTGGAAAATGGTGCCTTGTGTCCTGAAGACCTTTCACTTCACCCCATTACGTCTTCTCTTCTGATGGACTCCTGTCAATATGGAACCCAATTTTGACATTTGTCTTGACACACAATGTGACAGGTTCTACATTGTCCCATCACTGTACTTCCTCAGACACTTCTCCTTGCAAACTTGCTGACCCTTTCGCTATCCTTTTCCCTGCTGTGCTATCATGGAAAATGGCTTCATTCGGGGGTTGTTCTGTCTCTATCTAATTTTACCCTTGGGTGCTCTCGAGTGGAATTTATAAGGGCCCCCATTATTTTTAAACACTTGTTTCAGGCACTATTTCTCCACAAGTGTCATCATGTAGTCATGGAGAGCTAATGAAGAGCTGAGTGCATGTGGACGGTGAGACCGACAGAGGAAATGAGCGAGACAGACAGAGAAATAAAAAAACATGAGTGATTCAGGATCAGGGTGTTCTTCTGTACAATTTAAGCCACCAATGTTTAAAAATATGCAATGATATCATGATAAACTCAAATATTTAGTCAGCGGCCCCGTCCAGGGTGTCCCCCGCCTTGTGCTCCGATAAGCGGTACGGAAAATGGATGGATGGATGGCTGGATGGATGGATATATTCCGTGACAATTACCTTTATTACTGAGATCATGATCATGGCAATAAATAAACTTTTTGGGTCTGAGAATTTTTTCAATAGATTTCACATCAAAATTTTATTAATAGAAATAACCAGCTGGATGACGGAACTTACAACAGATGTGTTATTTGTTGTCTTGAATGCTTTTGTGGCTTGACTGTGTTTGGGCAGAGCATGTTGATTAATTTTCTTTAACAGAAGCTCAGACAATAGTGCAGCTGCAAATCACAGGTTTCTATTAATGATCCTGTCGTAATATGTTATCATTTCTACAGTAACAGCTCATTCACACGGACATAAATATAAGGAGATGTAAGGAGATGTTTATTTAACATTTATGGAAGGAGTCTCCGGTGTCAGAGCTTTGTAACAGTCAGAGGCAAAACCTTTTCCAACACTCTTCAGGAAAGAGGAGTTTACGCATTGTAGTTTCTCCATAACATGACAAGTTGCAATTTTTGTTTTATTAACTCCACAAAAGAGAAGAAATAGGAGCCTGGTGAAAGAATGACTGTTTATAGCTGCTATAACATAAGTGATAACAGAAAAACTTAGTTCAGGACGTTCCCCAAAATCAAACATAACTATAAATGGATTTAAAAAAGCATGATGTGTAATTCTTTAATAAAGAAAAAAAAATTTCACAGTGATCACATCACTGTGTCACTGATTATTTTCCTTTAACAGCATGACACAGAGTGATTTATTCCTTACTTCAGTAGTATTTTGTTTGCCTGTTATGTTATATTAGGATGACTTAAATATTGTACATCCATGAAACTGGGTTGTGAGAAATTTGGCATAAAAACAAAATTCCTATTTTGTCATTGCGTTTTTGCTAGGAGGGTTCTCAGGAGATGATACTGTTAGAGTAACTTTGGACCAAAGTGGGAAAATCCTATTGTAAGGCCAGAAAAATAGTAACTGGGCAAAATGAGTGGAAAATTAGCCAACAAGTCGGTTCTTTACGGCTAAATGCAAACATCGCTCATTTTGGTATCTTGCTCTCACTAAATGAGATGTCTGTAGACAGGGATTTTATTGTGAATAAGTGCAGCTCTGGCAGTAGTATATCTGCATGCTGTCCCAATGCCAGGCCCCTTTCAGGCCCTGTGTGAGGCCAATCAACAGATCAGCACAGGCAGCGGGTGTGAAGCTCAGCCTGAGCTCAGACTGCCAGCTTCCCATCACCAGGAAGAAGGGAAACACAGACAGTGTCGCACTGCAGGAGAGCTGACACCTAAAACTATCCTTAGAGCTAGACACAAAAAGCTGTAAGATTTCCTCTCTTCTTTTTCTTTCTTTCATTTTCAGTCTATTTCTGAGAATTCACTTTTTATTTGAGCTTAATATGCATACAAAGTATGAAATTATGAAATGTTATGTTAAAATTCTCTCTTCTGAGCTTTCAGTCAGCCACACATTATGATTACACAGACAGACAAGATGTAATAAAGAATGGGGGTACAAACTTTTGCACTCAGTTGTAAGCAAAATACTCGTTACTTTTTTCTCAGTTGAATTTGATGAAAAGGTGATAATACACATGTACCATATTTATACAGTATATAATTTATGTAAATATAAATTGTTTCTCACTAATTACTTATATTTGTCCAATTAAAAAAAATTAATTAATAAATAAACATATATAAGATGATGAAAACAGACAAAAAGGTTTTAGAATGGAGGGAAAAAGTCTCAAAAATGGTTCATTAATAATGTTTAATATTCTATATTAATTACGCTAATTATTAATAATCATACATTTTATTCATAAAATGAAGTCTTCCACGTTTTATTTTCTCACTGTATTTACCATCTTCATTTTTCCCTCCAGTGAACAAAGTTTAAAAAATAGGATAATGAAGGAGTGAAAACAGCATCTGAAACTTGTATTAAGAGTCTTCGCTGGTTACCTCCACTCCTCGCCATCCTTATCTCCTGTCCTGACTCTCTGACCCTGAACAACAAATCACCTGAGCCGTACACCATCCCCTCCCTGCTGCTGATGTGAGGAGGCGACGGCCCACAGGTTTTTTTTTTTTTTTTTGCCTTGAAGGAGTGAGTTTGCTTCACACCTGTCCAAAGGGATAACGCTGGCAGTGGCAGGAACCACTAATCTGTTCCAACGCTCAGTCACACTCCATTTCCCGAGGCATCTTCCCCCTGTCCTTGAGCGTCTGCTGGCATCCCTGGACTTACGTTACACTATAACAGGCTTATATTAGACACTGACACACACATACCTGACTGGAAATGTGTACAGCATGGAGATGTGTGGTTTTGACACAGGAGAGAGAAAGAAAGTGATGAAGGAAGACTATAGCTATCAAAGAATGGTGCAAGTATGATCTCATAATAAATTCTTAAGGGCGATGGTTGGATTTTGTTTGATTTCATATAGACGATGCAATAAATTATACTAACTCCGCCCCTTAGCCTAACCTTAACCTTCATGGGCCCTAGCTTAGCCTACATTTGCTAGCCCTAGCTTAGTCTACATGTTGTAGATTACTTTTTATCCACCATCTTCTTGTTGACAGTTGAGTGATTTAGCTATGTTTTTGAACGCACCACATAAGCAAATAAAAAAACTTGTGTAATCCATGATATGCTGAAGTTTTCTGTTAGGAGACATATAACATTTCTGAAAGGAGTCTCCAGTGTCAGTGCTTTTTCCAACTTTTTTTCATGGACGTTAAACAGCGTTAAATGCTGTTAATAATTGATAAGCGGATTTAAAGTTCACATGACTGTGTCAGAATTTCTGACGAAGCATATTTGGCTGTATTTCTGTCCAATGATTTAGTTCATTTAATTTTGTACAGTCAGAAACCAAACCAAATAACAAATGACCCAAAAGTATAAATTTTGCTCTGATTTGGACTCTGCAACAGACATAAAAGATGTGAAAGCACCCTTAGACATGATATTTAATGGCTTAAATCTAAGCCTTGAGGGGTTAACCTGGTTTATACAAGGTCTAGTTGAAAGGTCTTGTGATTTTGGTGCCTGAATAAAGCATAGGATTTGTTTATTTCCTTGCATCTCTCATGTTTTATAAAATAATTGATGACCTTGATTTTATATGAAAAGGTAAACAAGGGCTTATTAGTGTCTGTAGAGGAATGTATTGATGTGAATGGAGAAACAGAAGTGAGCGTGAGAGATGTTTTATCAGCTCAGAGCATTAGAAGAGAGCAAGAAAGAGAGATAGATAGACTAATGAAGGGTTATGGTGCCGAGTGTTATCAGAGTTGATGGGAGTCGGATTATAATTTGGATGGCTCTCGTACATAATGGAGGCTTGCTGATATGTAATCAGTTTCCCATTCAAAGCAGCAAATGGCTCCCAAAGCACTGGCTGCAAGCCGTTAATCCCCCCCTTATCAGGCGTTTAGAGTACATTAAAGGGCGGTCACTGGTTTCATCTGAAGGCCGAGCTGCAGTCGACGCCTTTTCTGTGTTTCTAATTTACATCATAATTGCATGTTTGCGCATGTTCGCTGAATCGCTGGGGCTATTGAACACAGCTGCTCTTTTTGATAAGGGGTGTCCCCCCGAATAAAGCTGTGTTCCAGCGCCGCAGTCATTTCATTACCATGTGGGAAAACATTCTTGAGTGTGAAGCCAGGATCAGTTACAGCATAGTTTCCTGAGGACACAAGATCGCGGTGTGCCAAGCTAGCAGTACTGACTTGGGAGCGTCAATTTGGGAGAGCACTCACCATCTGTTCTTCCTGCGACAAAAACCTGCCCTGCAATTAGTGATCCAGTGACAATTTTTCTCATTTCTGTGGGTTTTTTTTAGATGAGCATATTAAACAAAAGCAACTTGATGAGCCCTGTGGAATATAGATCCAAACTGGGAACCTGGAAGGCCTTGCTTTGTTCATTGGAGGGGAAATAAAGGCAGTGAAAACAATGAGGAAATGTAAAAGTAGACGTTTTAAGACATTAATTTTATAAATAAGAGGTAAAGTATCTCAATATCAGAATATACATACAATTAATGCACTCATTCTAATACTAATACGCATTCTAATTATAACTGTTACAAAGCGCTGATACTGGAGACTGAATGTAAAATAAACCTCTCCTTACAGAATATCAATGATTGCACACGATTATAATCCTTTTGTATGGGGAGGCCCTGTGAATTAGTTGTTATTATAGAAACCATAACTTATTAGAACGAGCTCATTAATATAAACCTGTGATTTGCAGCTGCACTACTGTGAGAGCTGCTGTTATACAAAACTAATCAACACCTTCTCACCAATCAGAATCGAGAATTCGACAACATACTGGTTATATGATGACACTGGCAATGCATGTTACTTTTGTTATTCAAGATTCAAGAGTTTATTGTCATATGTACAGGAAACAGTCTGGTACACAGTACAACTCTCAGTACAACGAATCCTCCCTGCAGAGCCTTTGGAAGCTATGCAGCTTCCAAACCAGACTGTGATGAAACTGGTGAGGATGCTCTCCATTGTATACTTGTAGAAGCTGCTGAGGAGTGTGCTTGGCATTCTCAAAAAGTACAGACACTGTCGAGATTTCTTCACCAGGTGTGTATTGTTGTAAGACCAGGTGAGAACCTCAGTGATGTGAACACTGAAGAATTTGAAAATGCTCACTCTATCCACCTCAGTCTCAACAATGTGCAGTGCTGAATGCTACTCCCTCCTCCTCCATGGATCAACAATCATCTCCTTTGTTTTATTAACATTTAGGGAGAGATTGTTGCCCTGACACCACTTCACTAGGTCAGCCACTTCCCTACTGTACGCTGACTCATCATCCCCAATTATCAGTCCACTGATGAATTTGATGATGCTGGTGTTGTTCTGGGAGGCCACACAGTCATGGGTGAAGAGTGTGTAGAGCATGGGGCTCAGCACACAGCCCTGCAACATTCTTCTGTTTATAGTTATTGTCCTGGTTGTGTGGTTCTCTATTCTAGGAGACCGGGGTCTGCCCGTTAGAAAGTCCAGAACCCAGTTGCAGAGGGTGGGTGGTACACCAAGGGTGGAAAGCTTGTTGATGAGCATAGATGGTATCACCATGTTGAATGCTGAGCTAGAGTCGATAAACAGCATTCAAACATAGCTGCCCTTGTTCTCTCAGTGTGTGAGGGCAGTGTGTATTGTTGTGCTGACAGCGTCCTCTGTGGACCTGTTTGTCTGTACATGAACTGGAGAGGATCCAGAGTGTCAGGTGTGACGGTCTGGATGTGACTGATGACAATTCTCTCGAAGCACTTCATCACTATTGGAGTCAGTGCAACGGGGCTGGTAGTCGTTGAGACAGGTTGCTTTATTATTTTTTGGCAGTGGTATGATGGTGGTCCTCTTCAAGCAGGTGGGAATTGAGGCCTCTGTGAGGGAAAAGTTGAATATCTCCACAAAGACATTAGCTAGCATCGATGAGCAGGTGCTCATCCAAGGATGTTGTCTGGGCCAGCTGTTTTCCATAGATTTATTTTCCCAAAAGTCTTTGCCACATCTGCAGATGAGACTGTGAATGGTGGGATCTGCATGCTTCCACTAACCAGCTTACTCTTCAATGGCTCGGTGTTGAGGGGCTCAAAGCGGGCATAGAATTCATTGGCTGTCAGTGATCTCACCCCTGCTTCAGTCTTGATAGACTGTGATATTTTGTAATCCTTGCCACATGCGCCGGGTATCAGTGGTGGTGTAGTGACACTCCAGCCTCAGTCTCTATTGTCCCTTGGCATCTCTTATGGCTTTTCGAAGGTCATATCTGGCCTTCTTGTAGTCACTGGCATTACCTGAGACAAATGCAGTGGAGCAGGCATGCAGCGTGGATCCACTGCTTTTGGTTGGGGTATGTCCGGATCCAGTTAAAGGGCACAATGTTGTCAATGCAGGTGCTTATTGTAACTGGTTACTACAGAAGTGTAATCATCCAGGTCAAGACTACAGTCCTCATGCATAGCAGTGTTCTTAATCACCTCCCACTCAGTGCACTCAAAACAGTCCTGAAGCACCTGATCAGATTCTTCAGAACACTTTTACAGTTTTAGTTACTGAAAGGGCTTGCTTGAGGAGCTGTCTGTATGTGGGGTAGAGGAACACTAAGATGTGGTCAGACTGTCCGAAGTGGGGACGGGTTGCAGCCTTGTATGCACCCTTCACGTTACTGTACACCTGGTCCAGTATGTTTTTCTCCCTCGTAGAGAATTTACCATGCTGGTGGTATGTTGGAAGCACATTTCATAAATTACATTGGTTGAAGTCGCCTGCGACGAGGAACAAAGGATGCGTGGTTTCTTGTGCGTTTATAGCGTCATACAGAATCCTAAGCGCTGCCACAGAGTTCGCATGTGGCGGGATGTAAACAGCCACGAGACATATAGTGGTAAATTCCCTCGGCGGATAAAAGGGCCTACATTTCACTAATAAAAGTTCTGTGTCACTCGTGTTTACAATCTGCATGTCCAAGTACCACCGGTTGTTAATGTAGATATGTGTAAATATCTACACATTTTGTTTTGTTACGTGTAAATAAAGTAGATTAGGATCTGTAAATGGATGCTAACCTTTGACTCTTTGTGTGTGTGTGTTTCCCCAGCAAGCCCAACAGGGCCGGGTCTGAAGGGGTACCCCGACCCAGTGGAGGTGGTCCGGGAGTCCAGCAGCACCACGGGTATGGTGGTGGGCATCGTGGCGGCAGCCGCTCTGTGCATCCTCATCCTTCTTTATGCCATGTACAAATACCGCAACCGAGACGAGGGCTCGTATCGCGTGGACGAGAGCCGCAACTACATCAGCAACTCAGCGCAGTCCAACGGCACTGTCCTAAAAGAGAAACCAGCCAACGTTGCCAAGAGCACCGCCAAGACCAAGAAAAACAAGGACAAGGAGTACTATGTTTGATCGCTCTTTCACTGGACGTGCTCTAGAACCATTTTTTGAGGACTTTACAGACTTCTGGATATTTTTTGTTTTGTTTTTCCTCGCTCTCTCTCTCTGAAAGAATAATACAAAACCATATCCTGTGTATAATAGCGAGAACTGGGGAAAAAAACTGAAAACTGCTTTGAAAAAAAAATGTAGTCGGTTTATCTAAAATATTGCATTACACTGCAGATTGAAGGTTTCACTCATGTCCGGATGGCAGGCACAGGAGGACGGTACTGGCATGGCTTCAGCTGGACAAGAGGATGTCTGAGGAAAACATAGCTGATTAAATACCCGATAATTAACTGCAAAGCAGATTATCAATACGAAACCCATCTGCACTTCAAGCAGCCGGCCAACAAAATGCTGCGCTTATGGGTAAGAGAGACGGCACCATCCGTTAATGTGTCGATTCTGCCAGGATGTTTTTCCACAACAAAAGTCATAAAATGGGCAAATATGAAGCATCCATATCTAAGCTTGTGATTGTTCTTTGCACCAAGAGAGACCAGCAGAGACTCTCATGAGCCTCCCAAAATCTAACAAGGGAACAAACTGCTGAAAGCCTGCCGGCATGAGGAATCCAAAAGCAATCTCGAAAGCAATCTCAAGGCCTTACGTTCTCAGCTGGAGGAAACCTTAAGGCCATAAAACAGTGGATACAAAAAAAGCGACCGTTCGAGAAACTCTTGATGCACGCAACAGTATCTTATTACATATGTTTATACACCCACATCTAAATGTGCTCTCTGGACTGTGACAGTGGTGTTTTATAGCCTGTTGTATAGACGCCAAATTATACCTGCTCCTCGATCATGTTTTTTTTTTCTTTTTGTTTCAGTAATAAAAAGTTCCAAAAATGGAGAAAAAAAAGAAAAAGTAAATGTTAGTAAATGTTGCTAGATATAGATTTTATCACAATGCAAGCGAAGGCTAATTTGAGTTGCTTTCATCAGTTTATCTTTAAGGCTTTACCCAGACTTCATGCTAAATGCTAAACCAATGTTACAGCCCTAAATTTTGTCTTGTTCATGAATGAGATATGGAAAAGACAAAAATGAGTCCCATAGTGATGAATGACGTAATCCTGGAAAAAATGTTTCAAAATCCGCACTCTATCAATAATCCATTCATCGTTTCAGCCCACATGTGTGTGTGTGTGTGTGTGCGTGCGTGCATGTGTGCGTGTGTGTGTGTCCTGTCTTCTGGTCTTTATGTCCGTCCATCTCTGTTTCTACCTGCCTGCTCCGTGGGATGAGCAAGATGGGAGAAAAGTCCAGACTACAAGCTAAACCTGCATTAAGTGCGTTTCAGTTTGGTTTATTTTCTAATTCTACCAGTGCTATTCTTTTTCTACAGTATTTTCTGTTCAAATTGTGACAATTCTTTATTGACCTCAAAGTACATGATTTATTATAAAAAAAATAGTTTTGAAAAATTAAATGAGCAAATAAAATATTACCTAAGTGAACAAAATGTTTGTGCTGGAATCATTTTAATATTCATAAGATATTTAAAAAAAAAAGTTTGATTTGTGAAGTAGAACTGATTTGATAAAACCATTTTCAATTTACAGGATCAGCAAAAGACCTTTTTTTTTGCTAAAAATGTAGCTGCTATGAGGACATGAGTTATCTTGTAGCTGCTTGGTTTGGTTTAACTCCTTCGACTTCTTTTTTAAATGTATTTTCTAAAATGTCCAAGGACAAAATGAATGGGAAAGAAACTTCCAGAAAAAGTAGTCGGAGTCACTGTTGACTCAGATATACCGTTGAAATTCTGCAAGATCGGCACTGTGATATGAAAGCATGTTGTGCCATGTTTAACGTTTTTAACATAAGCGTATTAAAATAAACCTAATGAAATTAATCAACAACTTCTGACCAATCAGATTCCAGGTTTCAGTTCAGTTTCAGACTTTTCATTATAGCAGCTAACACAGCTGTCCTGAGACGTCCTCTGCTTCTACTTCTACTTCCAGTTGTTTAATTTATTGAAACCCGGCTGTAATATATCCGTCCTGGAGAGCACAAAGAGAATAGGGTATGAAAAGCAGACGGCTCCTATGTGAAAAAAGATGTGAGAGATGGAAGGTGGAGACTCTCAGAAAATGGAGTTGTAGCAGCAGGAAGAGGAGATCTACAGATCTGCACCACTCAGGAGTGTTAACGCTACAACGGGCTTTCTGCAGTTAACAGAAACGACGAGCGAGAACTGTTCGAGCATCGAGCACGACAATCTGCACAGCAGCAGGACGACAATAACGGGGTATGGAGGAAACAGGAGGAGGCTGTTGGATTGTTTTATATATATATATATATACATGAAATGTGAGATATGTTGTTCTAACACTGCAGAACAGCAGATGTGGAGGGAAAGTAGAATTTTAAAATGCAGGAAAAAAATTATGAGCCTGATTTTTGTTTGATTGTTTGTTTGTTTTGCTCAAATATGCAGAAATAAGTCACATAATGGAAGAAAAAATAAGATCAAATTTCTGTTACATAATTTCTTTATCCTTTGTGGATGTTTAAACTTTTTTAAGGGAAATTTATTTTATTTTTTAAAATACATTAATTATTTTTTTAATTAATTCTTATTTTAAAAATTGATTAAAAATAATTTCTTAATATACAGTATATTTTCTATGACGCAGTATGATATGAGGTGAGTAATAAAACAGCAAATGTATATGTAATAATTATACTATATTTATTTTTTTATATATTTAAAATAAATATATTTATATTTATTTTATATATACTCCATTTTAATACATGTATATTTATATGAACTCCAGAAACAAACAGTGTTTCTGGATATCAACATCAATGTAAATCTACTTTTATACTTTTAAAGCATGATAATTAGTTTGGATTCATTTAAAATGTTCTATAAGGATGTAAATCATCTTTACCCTAGTTTCGTGAAAGAAATTACTATTCTATAAAAATAGAAAATCATATAAGAATGATTTATGGCAGGTTTTGGGCAGGATTTTATTTGTGCTATGAAAAAAAATCAGTTGATTTATTTATACAGATGTTGCTCGAGTTTCTATAAAGGACATGAAGAACAAATTTCAAATTCATAGACAGTTGTGGATTTAAAAATTTAAAAAAAAAGTGTGTGTCAATATCTCCGTATATCCCTTTTCTCATTTTCCTCATCATTCTCTTGTAGATGCACTGGAGGGAGAGAATTTAGCGCAAATGCTCCGATTATTAATTTGGGATTAGTATTTTGAAATTTAACCACAGAGCTACTGTTCATCCCAGTAATCATGTTTAAATAGGGGAAGAAAAAATATGATGTAGGAATTTTGTGACATTTTTGTAGCATTAACTCATTCTGTGCTTAATCAAATGTCTCAGACACCTAGCTTTTATATACATTGTGTGTCTAGTTTATGCTTAATACATTAGTGTTTGTCAGTAGAAAAGAAAAAAAAAAAAAGATTTCCAACCTGATATTGCAGAGAAAGTTTCGTATTTTGCCAGTCAAACTGATTTCTTGTTTCTTGAAGATAAATATCATTCATAGGTATTAATACTTTCACTACAAATGTTTTTTTAACAATTTTTTAAAAAATAATTTATTGTTATATTTTTTAATTACTATTTAAATACTTCATGTACATATTAAATATTAATATACATAATATACTGTATGTATTACTTAAAAAGTAATTACATATTAAGAATATAATTAAAAATGGGATCAAAAGGTATTTTTATGTAAATCTGCATTATATGTGCATTATAGATAGATAGATAGATAGATAGATAGATAGATAGATAGATAGAGATATATGATGTGTGTGTGTAACTGTAAATGGATAAAAGATACTGTATGTTCTTTAATCAATATTACTTGTATTCGGTGGTAAATTACTGTGGTATAAAAGGAATAAAACATTATTTTAATAGGAAGTGCTGTTATAGGAAAATAGTCAACTTCAGGGTGGTAACAGTAACTCCACTTCATCACACCACTCCGTTTTTGATTATTTTCCTACAACCGTTTTATTCCTTACATGGCTTGCTGTGTTTGTTAGTAAAAATGACTGTATGATGAGGACTTTGTATATAGAAATGATAACAGGGATATAGGACAGGTTCACTGCCTCGTTATAATGAAGGACAGATATAACACGGCCACCTGGATGATTTTATTTCTGTCGTGAAAGAGAAATAAAAGGCCGAGGTGTTCTCTATAAAGAAATCCCAGTTTAATTATGTGGACAGCTCCTCAGCCTGTTATCCACATATCCAGATGCCCACGTATCATAAATCAATAGGGGGTCCATTTAGAGAGGCAATAAATGGAGCTGAACTATCACTGTCGATGTGTCTGTGAAGCTCTGGGAATGGAGTAATGGACCTACTGCTCCCATTTTACAGATTCAAAAAAAAATAAACTGCACATTGTATGACACATCAATAAGTTCAGGCTTGTTATAGAGGTAATTAGAGTCCAAAGCCTTTGACAAATCTGTAAAAATACCAGCATGGTGTTGATTTTCCCACCAACACCACCATTTATAACCGTATCATCAATACTGTTTATGAACATATCATCAATACTGTTTATGAACATATCGTCAATACTGTTAATCTGGAACTGATCCTGATTCTGATAGAGATTTTTCATTTGGTGTTGATTCTGAATCCAGTTCTGATTTTTATTAGCGTTATAAATCTGGTTCTAATTCTGTCTGCAATTCTGAATCTGGTTCTGCATCAGATTTGTTTTTGTGTGTGTGTGATTCTGAATCTGGTTCTGATTCTGACTGTAATTCCTGTAAGTCTGGTTGTGGTTCTGAATGAGATTTATTTTGACTGGGATTCTGAAACTGGTTCTGATCCAGGTTTGGATTCCAAATCTGTTTCTGATTCTAATGTTTATTCTGATTGTGATTCTGAATCTGGTTCTGGTTCGGATTCAGTTTTTTTACACTGTGATTCTTAATATGACAGTGATTCTGATTTATTTTCATTGTGATTCTGTATCTGGTTCTGATTTTTGCTGGGATTCAGAATATAATTCTGTTTCTGACTGGGTTTCTGTTTCCGATTCGGTTTCTAAATATGTTTTTTTTATTTTATTTTTGATAGGATGTGGTTTCTAATTTCAGATTCTGAATCACTCTTCCACAAGCATGTCCTGCAGAGCACATGCAGTCCATGTCGAGGACGTTGCCGTGGTTCCTGCTCCCTGCCACCTCTGCCCGGGCCGAGTGCGCAGGATCCTGTGTGTTCTGTGTGAAAGCCAGCGGGCAGCTGAAACGCCCAGGAGGGCTGAAACACACCGAGCAAGGGCAGTGAACACGCTCAGGTTCACGCTGGTGTCATTTATCACAGCTGACGTGCTCGCTCGATTGTCTGTGCCCATTTGCCTTTATTACTGCCACTTTTATTCAGCCCTTCATAACAATGTGGTCTCTAGTCGTGAGCAGATTTCCTCGGAGAGAAGCTGTGTGGAAAAGTGCCACGGAAAGAGCAAGGAGACAGAGTCCGGCCTGTTTCGTGCTGACTTCAAAGTGTCATGTGGAATACGAAAAAAAAGGTACAAGGAGACAAGGGCACTTCCTTCACTGTCACTGAACGGTCATTCCCTCACTGAAAAAATGAAACCTTCGATCAGAGTAAAAAAAAAATGCATCAATATGTTACAGCTATGTTTTTGTTTGTTTTTTTAAAGTGAAAAACGTTGTAACAGAAGTTGACACTTTTTTTTACTTTGATACAAGGTTTAATTTTTTCCAGTGTTTAAGCAGGAGTTCTCAAACTTTGGAATACAAATACAAATAATTTACTAAAAAATAAATTCCACAGACGCCCGTCCCCGAATGATGAGTGTCCATTTGCATTCAGTTTGAATTAAATTCTGTCCACTGTCCAGTCAGAAAGGACTGAAAAGATGTAATCCTATGCTTAACAAAGATTTAATGGTTCTCCGAAGAGATGTGGTGGTGATAGGGTTATTAAACAAAAAGAAAGAAAAAGGATTCTGAAGCTTTTGGCCAGAAAAGTGTAAAAATAACTATCAGGTGCTTCTAGGCTGAGACTAGATTTGTATGGATGAATTTATTCAGAGCTTACTGTTTGTCAGAGGAAAGTCTCAAATCAAGTATCAAAGTGTAAAAATATTTTTTCAATTAAATTTTTTAAAAATTCTCTCCTTTGTCCAAGTGGCCGTGTATTGTAGGTTTTCAAGTCAGTTTTATTTTTTCATTTTTCATTTTCTGATACCAGAAATGACAGACCAGTAGGCAAAATATGCAAAAACGAGTCTTGTCCAGAATTGAATGCCAAAAAACAAGCAACAGTGTCTCAACATTTCTAAAACTATCACTGAGGTGAAGGTTTTAAACAGCGAGTGAGTAAATGTTTTTTAAATTATTTTTTTATGTTTTTTTCCTGCACCCTGAACCAACATTAGGACAACAGGAACTCAATAAAGTTGATTTGCACCACTGTGGTAAGATCACAGAACCCTGGCTTTGAGAAGCCGTGCCTTTAAGGTTAACATGAAATCTGGCATATAATAAATGAGTCACGTGATGTTTGAGAAGCTCAATAAGCCATATTGATGAAGCCGTGTAATGTGATGAAGTGTAATAATGAGTATGTAAGGAGCTTCAATGGACCGATTCACATCTTCTAAAGAAAAAAAAATAACAATTTTATGCTTTATGCTTAATCATAATTCATGCTTTTTCCTTATGGAGTCTGTCAGCTTTCAGATCAATATTTAATATCTCAGGATCGATGTTTTTCTTTCTTTCTTTCTTTGATCTGAGGACGTGTATTATAATAATGATTACAGGCAAGACTTTTCAAATCAATCCATATACATTTGACATTAAGGCGACTTGCTAGATCTGTCTGAGCGCATGAGTAGTGTTTTGTCTATCTTTAAATTCCAACTAAAAATAAACCAAATGTCTGGTTGTTTTTGAAATGTGTGTTTTGTCTTGTAGTAGAATCTGAGAGATTTTGCTTACACCATGTCAGTGTGTGACTTTGGAGTGTTTGGCCCCCCCTCGTCACTGACAGGGATTCGGTGACACTTTATTTAGCGTCTGAGCGTTTTCCTTCCTGTTTATGCAGAAGGGAAACCTAGTGAAATGATATTCTCTACAGCAAGGTCACATTTGTTATTTAGCTTAAAAAGGGAAATCACCTCTTTGCCAGGAAATAGAAGACTTAATCAATTTGGTCTATTACGTAAATCTGATAAAGTCAAATAAATTTTCTTGTTTTTCTGCCAACAAGGCACTCATTTATAATAACGAGAGTCCATTTACTTTCCAGTTGAATTAAATTCTGTCCACTGTCCAAGTGGTAATGAATTAAAGTGGATTTGATGAATTTATGAAAGCGACACAAGAGCAAAAATATGTAAAATATGCAACAAAAAAAAAAAAAAAATCTTTCCTGATGTGAAAGAATTAAAATTAAAAAAAAAAAAAAAAAAAAAAAGCAAGAGTAAATACATCAAAACATCTAATTTTAGTTATTTATTTATTTGTTTGTTTGTGTGTTTGTTTGTTTTTATTCTTTTCTTTTTTTTGGTCTTGCTGTATCCTGAACTAGTGTTTTTAAATATTTTTCCTTATTTTTAATGTTTAAATATTCATTAGTTTTCGCTATTCCTTCCACCAATGTATTTCTGCATATTTAGATCATGTTTTCTAGAGGAATTAATTAGCATGCACAAACGATAAACAATCTTTTCAGAATCAGGAACATGCAGGTTTGAGGAAACACTGACAAAACCGAGCAGTCATTTAACTCTCCTGCTACAAGTTACAATCATCTCGTAGTTAAATACATAGAAAGAAAATTAAGATGCTAGCTAGACTGAGTAATATCTTTTACATGCGATGTAATGAGAGGAAATGTCATGGTTTTCCCGCTTCGCAACAAACACCATGTGCTTTTGTTTTAGTTTCTGTTCCAGTCCTGCCAATTCCCTGTCACGTCATTGGTTTGTTTCCTGATTGTGTTCACCTGCTCTGTGTTAGTTCTTGATTAGTTTGCTTATGTATACCCTGCTGTTTCATGTTTCTCACTATCTTTGCTATCTTGTGTTAAAATATGTTAATTATTAAAAACTTTGTGTGTTTGTATTCTAGTTTCTCACACTTCCATGATTGGCTTCATCACATCAATGAAGTTTTGGTCGAAGATGCAAACATGGTGTGTTATGTTAGAAATTTTGTTCAAAGAGGACACTGTGTCCCCATTTATCAACCTTTTTCTGCACCCTGTGACACGCCAAGAGTTTTCTGATAACAAACTTATCAAAAAGGCGATTGTTTTTTTTATTTGTTTTTTTTACACAGAGGCGGGCTCACGTAATACACCTGTTATGTTAAGTGTTACGCAAAGCCTCATTCATATTTCCTGAAGTGACCTGTCTCTACTCGTACAGTCCTCATGTATGTATATATATCTGGCCCTAAGAATCTTTATGCTAGTCAGTTTTGTTGTCATGCATCACATGAAGCTCAAAAATCTGCACATGCTCAGAAGAGAAAATCTTGAGTAAAATTATAAATGATAGTTATGTATGTATAAACGAGAGCTATGTAGAGGAATTTTAAGAGGTACATGCATGTACTGTGTGTGTGTGTGTGTGTGCTCTTATTAAAAATGACTTGAATTGGGTTATCTCCTAAAGTTAAATGGAATTAGGTCGGCCCTCATAGGAGTGAATTGAACTCTGTGGGAGTTAATCTAACACTGGTGTGTTCGCTCTGTATCTGTGTGTGTGTGTGTGTGAGAGAGAGAGAGAGAGAGAGAGAGAGAGAGAGAGATTGGAATGGTTCGGTCGCTCTTATCAAAGTGAGCGGGCGGCGTGGTGTAGAGATTGTTGTCAGCAAGACGTTCAGTCAGGAGAGGAGCTCTCTCAGGACCACACACACACACACACACACACACACTCTCTCTCTCTCTCTCTCTCTCTCTCTCTCTCTCTCTCTCTCTCCATTCCATTTCCCACTTTCCCTCAAGCTTTAGCCACTTGTCTCATAGCTCATTGTCACGTCTCGCTCTCTGTCAGTCGACCTTAGCCACACGATAACGCGAGTCATCTGATATACTTATATGCCAGTGTTCATATTTAATATTGCGTCCTTATCAAATTCTCCGAAGCCGAAGGCAGGAAAATTACACAAACACTGGAGGTGTGTGTGTGTGTGTGTGTGTTTTGGCCCATGAGTGTCTTTGGACCAAACCAGAGTCACACCATACTGTGTGGGTTGTGGAGTCACTGCTAATGGACTGTAAAGGATTTCAGCCTGGGCAGAGAGGACACTCTGTTCTACCTGCCCGGCCACACACACACACACACACACACACACACACACACACACACACACTGTACACAGTTTACACAGTGTAGTTCTGGAAGTTAGGGGCTAGGGGTCTAGTCTCAGGGTCAGTGTGACTCCTCAGACTGTCAATTCATCACACACACACACACACACACACACACACACACACACACACTGTAGATCTGCATTTAAACATTGCATCATTATCAGCTTTATATGGACTAACAAGTGGTGAAGTGGCAGTTGGTTGTTTATTTCCTGATACTGAAATTGAGATTGTCTCACTTTTATGCAAATGAATTACTGCTCATCAGAATAATTAGCTCCATTAATTAATAAAGCATAATTATTCATTGGTTTGTTTTATGTGGCAGTACTGTGTTGTTGGGACTTTATTAGTAAACCTGACTATATCATGCATCGTGAAAATGTCGTAAAATATTAAAGAGTTAGATTAGTGTTTAAACCGAATACTTCCATTAAGTTTTATGCTTCAAAATATACATTTCATAATTAATCCTCATTTTTCAGGATGTTCATTACTGCATATTCATATTCAGAAAACATATTTACTATGTCATTTTGTATTATATTGGCTATAATTCAGGGATACGCATCAACAGGCTCGTGTGTGTGACGTCTTTGATCAATAGTAGCTATTGATAGCATAAAGTACATGGTTTAGGTCACATGACCGTCCGCCTGGAAGTTATCTGGTGATTTGCGATCCAATGAGATGGTGTTGAGGTGTGTTTTGTTACAAATTAATCTCAAGTTTAAAGAGAAAACTTGTTTCCAAAACAGACAAAGCATTTTACCTAAGCATTGTTGTTAGCTGTTAACTTTTTTAAGATTTTGCCTCGGAAAATGAATTTAGCTAGCTAATTTTCATCATAATGCATGATTAGATAAATGATGTAATTTATTATCATTTAAATAAATGATCATTTAAAGCAATATCAGTTGAACATGAACGATACTAAAATATATTTTAAAGAATCGTAACACAGGGATTTTTATGTTTATAAATGACACAGTACTAAACATTTTCAAAACTACAATTTCCATAAAATATGGTTAAATTTTTTTTTGCACCTGCAGTAAATGTGGTATTTTTCTCTTTTTTTTTATTGTTTGATTAAAGAGAAAGCAGCTGAAGCCAAGCAAATCTCTATTGGTTGTATCAAGGTTATTAAAGGTCAACTGATATTTATATAGTGCATATAAGTAATAATAATTGTCAACTCTTGCTTTATTAGACGTGTGTTTACAGCACGAGTGTTACCTAATTTATAGTAAAGACGATGTGGAGGGTCACGTGGACTCACGGAGATGTAGCGAGACTAATTTACCTGCACGATCATTCGGCTGACCCAAGCAGCTTCCCGTTTGAACACACAGTTATCAAAGTCACAATTTTGCACAATTTCGCACTTTGTTTCAAAGCAGTGTGATTCATTACAGATCCCGTGGCCTGCTTTAGCTCCATGTTCTGTAGTTAAGCATCTTTCAGCCTAGAATATCCCACTGTGAAGAAGTTTGTGCCCCCATTCGATTTCCTAATACAGAGAATGCAGTCAGATATTCAGACACGATCCGATGTTGGATTAAAGGAACTCTGGATGAGGAAATACACTTCAAATAATAAGGCTTATTTCATATTAAAAATAATATGAAACAGCAAATGACCGGTGTACATGAGAATATAAATACAATAAAAGGAAGTATAATATGTGCAAATTTAAATACAGGAATAAAAAAACACAAGAAATTAAATATAATCTAGATAAATCCAAACAAAAAGATCTTAAAAGTTAAACTTAAAAGCGTGGATTTGAAAAGGACTGCAGTACAGTATATGAGATTTAATTACAATCAGATAAAATATGCACAATTATTCAATTCATATATTCAAATATTATGAACATTGACTGATATAGTGTTCAATAATTTGATTTATTTTTTGATTAAAGTTGCCCATATTTTATTCACTAAAAAATGTCCTTGTTTATTATTAATGTAAAGCTAATTTTGACTCCACTTTTGAATGATAGAAAGTCGGTTTCTAAACGTTCTTCTCGCCCAGGTTCATGTCTTTGCAGAGACGCCCACTTCATATTACAGATATTTAAGCACCTTACAAATGACCCAGCTGTTTTGTCTACGTCGCTTTTGAACACATTGTAAATTTCAGCCTGACAGAGCAGGAAGTTTTATAGCAGCAGCGAGTGAAGGTCATCAAAGCTTTGCATGCTACTTTAGAGTGATGCATGGCGTGTTTGAAAGACGGAAGGCTCGGCAGCTGAGGACTGATCGCTATCTGTTTATCAGCACTTTGACTTCTAAGCCGGGACTGAAGCAGTGGATTTGAGTTAACTGCTGATGAAAATGCTGGAAAATCGTTTGGGCAAAACTGCGTAGAACTCTAGGAAATGGATTTTTTGATGGAGTGTAAGTGCTTGTTTAAAAAGGAAACAAATACTTTAATATGAGCACCGATTGCTAGACAAAACTAGACACTGATAAGCTACCAACATCCTTTAGGTAACCGAGCTGATTTTCTGCGAGCGTCTGTTGCAAAGTTGACAGTTTGATCCCATTTAGATTACATGTTAAAAATCCCCATCTCAGTCTTCTCTGCTCGGTGCTATTGTTCCCAGTTTTCATGTGCTTTTGTTTATGTTTTGACTTTGCCTTCGTTTTGGTTTTGTTCCTGTCTCCACCCCTGTCCTGTTATTGGTTGATTACCCCACTGTGTTCACCTGTGCTGTGTTCAGCACATAATTAGTTTGCATATATATTCCCTGTTGTTTCTACTTCTCATTGCGAAGTCTTGCCAATTGTACCATGCAGTTCGGAGGACTATTTCTGTCTTTCATAATTCTGAGAGTCGGTTTTCTTTCCGACTTGCGTTCTGTTTCTTACCACACATTACACTAGTGATGGCTATTCCGAATCTTTCCATCGAGTCAGTCCTCTCATCCTCACTAATAACACAACTGTACAATAAGTAAACATTACATTAAAACTGCTCAAACAAATTGTAATTTTACTTTTGCTCAATTAAATTCTATATCTAGACTCTGTAAAGCAGCATTATGACAATGTCAATAAATAAATAAACAAACAAACAAATAAAATGGAATTGAAAAAAGAAAAGCTAATACGATACTCCTCATTGGACCAGTGCATCTTTACTTTTAATAATAAAAATTAAAAATAGTATTATTAGGTCTTAATCCTGTAGCCACACAAATGTGTTTGATGGTAATTATTCTTAATGAAGTCTCAGAATTTTTTATTGTAAGGCATAAAAAGCTATAACAAGATCATTTCCTTTCTCCATCAGGCAGAATGGCAGACAGCGCGTTCGGACCGGAGAACATCTCCTCCAGAGAACTCGTCCTTCTCGTCTCTCTGCCATGGAAACCGTGTCTCCTGGAGGACGTGTCTGTACTGTCACCACGGCTCAGGTATTTTCACTGCTCTGAAACTCGGGCTGTCAAACTGAGGAAGGAACTCTGGGTGCATTGTTAACTGAGAACCTGCTTAAACATGGTTCTGATATATTCCTAGGTTAAAATGTGGTTCGGGATGAGTCAGAGTTCCTGATGATTAGTTTCCACCTTCAAACTATATACAGAAAAATTTCATTAGCCAAGCAACTCCATTTTCCACACAAATTAGTATCAGGTAAAGAGAAGACTATGAATTATTAAAATCACCAAATTTTTTTTTTCACCTCCTGTCTTCACCAGGTGTTGAAAATCTGTAGTTTTGTCCTCAAGGCCATGTCTCTGTGTTGTCCTCCGTCCTGCATGTTTCACTGCTCATATAAAAATATCTCAGCTCACAATGTGGGCGTCTGAGAGCTGAATGAGCGTCAGCTAGCAGGAACAGAAGTGATAATACCAGATTGTGAATTAGCTCGGGCCTCGGACAAGACTGTGATGGAGAGCTGGAGTATAAATTAGAGTGTTCTGGAGGAAGGTCATGAGTATTATTTATGCAGTGTTGGAGAGAGGAGAAAGAGTGCAGGAGATAATATAGCCTCTAACATGATGCGATCTACATGACTGTGTGAGTGTATATGCACATATAAACAAAATCTAAATATAAAAATAACACTTTGAGAAGTACTAGAGTAGAATTACTTAGTACTTTACTGTACTTATCTCTAGGTTCACCTTAAAAAGTGACATTCATTTTCTATATAAGTGCACGACTCGTACATAAATATAGATTTTTTAGATTTATTTAAATTTGTGAGTTCAATCAACTTAAAAATGCATTTTGTGTGTGTGTGTGTGTGTGTGTGTGTTGTTCACTGAGTGCACAACTTCAGTTTCACAAATTCAACTAAATATACAGTAGGCAAGAGACTGAACAAAACATGAAAAAATCTTTCCTATTATATCTGTTTATCCTGATCTCGCAATTGTATTGAGTAGCATTAATGTAAAATCAAATTGCACGTTTATATTAATACATTATAGTTTCCATAGTAACAGCTCATTCACAGGGATTTGTACCGTTGACACTCTAAATAAACAACAATTAAAAAACATGCATAATCGTTGATATGGTGAAGTTTTCTGTAGGAGTTTTTTTTTTTATCATTCATGGAAGGAGTCTCCAATGTCAGAGATAAGTTTTCCGACATCTTCAGGACAGATCTGGAGTTTTTATGCTTTGTGGTTTCTTAGTAACATGACAAGTTGCCTTTTTTCGTCTTATTAACTTCAAGAGAGAGAAAAAATGAGTGGCTGGTGATGGAACGAATTTTATAGCTATATTGTAGCTAAAAATTAATGTTTTAAAATGTCATTATTTCTTTCATAAAAACTGATTCTTTTTTTGTCTGATGTTTTATTTCTTACTTATACTTTAAAACGTGATTAAAACATTAAACTTACATCATAAAATAATTGTTTTTAGCATCAGAATATGCTGTGTATGTTTTATTTTTTCTTTGCTTATATAGATGAATGAACAAAATGGTAGCTAAAAGTGCTGGTGCAGTTGCATCACACATCTTACACATCTACCAGCATCTGGTCCTGTCTCATATTTACAGTGTCAGGTTTGCGCCTTCTCTCTCTCTCTCTCTCTCTCTCTCTCTCTCGCTCTCTCTCTCTGATAAACCCTGTCTCTTCTTGAGCTCAGGTTAGGAGCTGCTCCTACAGCACACTAGCAGTGTTATCTGTTTAAGAGAATATCGCTGAAAACACTGAGATGATCAGAGTCATCACTCGCCCCGTTCTTCATCCCCCCCTCCATCTCTCTCTCTTCCTGAGAAGGAATCATCCAGGCTTCAGGCTACAGCTCTGCTGTCAGGGCATTGTTGCCTCAAGGTCGTCCAGTTAGCGACGCTGGCTGAGCTACAGGCAGGACCCGATTTGAACCATGGCAACATGAAACACTAGCAACGTGCTGATAACGGAGGAAATGAAAAGACTCCTTTCTTTTTTTATGGTCAGAAATTTCTTGCCGGCCCACAGATGGAGCGCGAAGATAATTCTTTAAAAAATGCTTCTTCTCTGCAAAGTGCAAGAAAGCAAGAGAACACTGTCAGTGATTGTGTGGACAATAGAAATTTTCAGATTTTATTATTTTTTTGTCAGTGTACATTAAACACTTACTTACTGTTTTACTGCTTATAGATACGTGAAATGGTCACATGGGTGGCATATGGTGGCAGCTACCAACCCATGAAATAAGCCTTGCCACCCCAATTACCACTCCAGCGCCAAAAGATTATTCTTCCCATCCAATTTGCACAGAACAAATGAAATGTTACCTCACCTTGGCCACACCATGTCTAAAAAAAACACCTCTGGTTAAAGATTGATTACATACTCTTATTCACTCAGTGACAATAAGTACTTACTTTTCAATACCACAGACAGGGCAAATAAATGGAAATAAATTTTTAAATAATAATAAATAAATAATAAATAATTTTTTATAAAATCCAGTATAAAATTACTACTGAAAACATTATTTTAAATTTAATAAATAAACAGATTTTTCCAGTAAGTGTGGTGTAGCCGCTCCCAAAACTTCATACCAATGCTGCATTTTTTGTCATATTAACTTCAAGAGAGAAAAAAAGAGAGGCTGATGACAGAATGGCTGTTTGTAGCTGCTATAATGTAAGTGAGAACAGAAACTATCCTGTTTCGTGGACTTTACACAATATTAACTGTAATTATAAATGGATTAATATCACGAATGGTTATTCATTAATAAGTAAAACTGTAACTGTTGGCAAATTGCTGTAGTATAAGAGGAATAAAACACATGGGGATGTACTGTTATTAGAAATGAAGAAATGAATGGAGGTCTAGTTGCATTTGGCATGGAAGAATAAATTAAATAGTAGCTAATATTCACTCTTGATTAGAACCAAATCAACCAAATCTGATGTTCAACATAAGAATTACATAATAATACAATTCTGCATTTTACTTATAATAACTGACATGAGCTATTAGGGAAAAAAAAGGGTTCTTCAAGGATTCTTTGGCTTCCTTAATAGAGAAACCCTGTGGTGTAGTAGGGGTATACATCAAAACTTTAAGGGTTTCACCACAAGGACATAAATAACTCTATTGGACTCATGATTTAATCTTTTATTTCTAAGAGTGTATAGTGTAACGGGGTGAAAAAGATGTGATAAAAGGTAACAGAAACAGATTTTATAAATAAATGGTGTTGCAGCAAAACCTCAGCTGGATTTATCTAGCGAGACAAGCCAAAAATAAATAAATAAATAAATAAAATTCCAAAAAGTCTCACTATAATCCTTTCATAAGATGAGTTAACATTTGCAGAAATTATTTAAAAACATATCCAGGTGCTTTATTATTACTTAAAATTCAATGTCAAATCATTTGGATCATTTCTAAATTGTACATGTGTAGGAATACCATAAATTAAATAAAAAAAAAAAGATAAAGCTTTATTCCCCCTAAAAAGGAAATCTTTTCTAAATGTGTTCAGAAACAAAAAAAAGTGTAAAGTCTCAAGTGTTGATGAACAAAATATAGCAATATTCTTGATATGTAGAAGATTTAGGACATGGTTTAGGACTGTTGATGATGCAGCTGATTTTGGAGGTAAAAAAAAATCTAAATTAAAGAAAGAAAGAAAGAAAAATTTATAAAATGAAATTATTTAAATAAAAGTCTTTTACTGGAGACGGACACAAACATTTATGAATATATATTTTTTAATAATTTTAGAATTGTGTGTAGAAAGTTTGTAAAGATATACCAGAGTTGAAAAAGGAACAGAAATCAGGATAATGATTGTTCTTTTTTTTTTTTTTTTACAATATTGGTCAAGTTTATTAGACTTTATTAGTTTTATTAGTTTATTAGACATTTTATATTTTCCTAAAAACAGCCTTAAAGGGTTAAAATAAAGGATACCTACTGTACATCCGTTCTGACATTCGATCCCTCACTATCTATCAGTTTTATAGCATTAACCCTGATATACGGTGCCCATTGTTCTCTCTCGAAGTCTCTAGTCTCTGGCTGTCTTCTGGGTTTTCTCTCTTATAGCTGACAGTAATAAAAGTGGGTCACCTTCCATTTTGTGTGGTTCTTTCAGCGGGATGCTTTACAGCTTCTCCAGCAACTGACAGCAGAACTAATGCGGCCCTTCCTCTTGCACAAACCACAAACGACTGTTTTTCCTTTTAAACGACCGCATATCGTACCACAGAGAGCCTAAATGCAGTGCTTTTAAAAGCCAATAACTGCTTCAGATGTTTGACGTGTGCTGAGGTCGGGGAAAGCAGACAGCAGTGTTTCAGTAATGGAGAGAGAGAGAAGGGAGACGGCCGTATCACTGTTTCCTCGTCCTTATCCTTATCCTGACGCTATTTTTAGGATGCGCCCTAAAGCCCGACTCGCTTGATTTACCCACGGACAAGTGGAGTTTGGTGCAGATTTGCAGAGAGTGCTGACATGATCCGTAGCCCCACCCACTTTTACTCATTAGTGACTTTTACGCAGGTTACATGTTTATTTTTACCTTTAATTTTCATTTTGTTCCTTTTTTCTCCTTTTTTCATTTTTCTTGTTGTACCCCTCACTTGGTCTTTTCCTTCTTTCTTTACTTTCTTCGCTCGTTTTAAATTTTATCTTTCATTTTAGACTATTTTTTGATGTGCTATGTTGTTATTTCAACTAAATATCTCATTATTTCAAGATATCTCATTATTTCGACATAACTCATTATTTCAAGACATTATCTCATAATTTTGACTTAATTCATTAATTCAAGACATGATATCTTAATATTGCCTTAGTCTCTGCTTTTTAACATATTGCATTATTTTGACTGAGTAACTCATTAGTTCAAGATATTATGTACTTATGTTGATTTAAATCATTACTTTAAGATATTATCTCATTAATTCAGCTTAATAACTTATTGTTTCAAGATATTATTTTGACTTAATAATCTTGAATTATTTCAAGATATTGTGTTATTATTTTGACTAAATAAATATCTCGTTATTTTTTCCAACTTGCAGTTCAATGCTTCTGCATTCTTTCTTGTCATTTAGATTTCCACTTTAATTTTTAAGTATGTTCTTTTTAATTAGAGTACACTCTTCATTCTTCCACAAGATGTTGTATTTGGCACTATTAACCTTGATATTTTAATGTACAGGCTTCAAATGGCAGAAAAGGTCCTGGTTTAAATCTTATTTGACAGTTTGTAACCACTTTGTTAGCAAAAAAATTGAGATTCTTCAGACCCTTAAAAAGTGCAATATGGTGTACCTCAAGGTTCTGTATTAAGCCTGCTATTATTCCTTCTTTATATCCCTTTGGACTTGAAATTCACAAACATAATGTCGTATATTTCTATGCTGATGATACACATGCATATTTTTATCATTTTGGCTGACAATAAGATTGTTGATTTCACCATGAAGTTTGACGTGTATCTTATAAAACCAAAAGAACTTTGATCTAATGGTTTATCATCCAATTCCGATGTAAACGACATTTATAAAATTTATAAAACTGCTTATTATTATCTGAGAAACAGTAAAAAAAATCCCAGTCTGAATCTAGACACCGAGACTGCAATTACAAAGTCACCAAGACATCTCTAAAAATAATTAGAGGCTGTTGTAGCTTATAGGGTGCAGACGGCTAATCTCTGTAACAAGCTCCATAATGAAAGCACAGTTTTTATTCGTCAATTTTTATTAAACAAAAAAAGTGTTGTAACTGTGCTGTGTAGAGTGCTCATTACACGAGAAAACATGGGCTGCCTCATAATGCAATGTCCCTCTTATTTAAAAGTTGCAGAATAATTTGGAGGACTTTTCCTTGTTCTGCCCAGTTAGTGGAGAAATATAAAAGCATGTTGTTGATCATTAGTGTGGGGACACAACATAACAGTCTGCTGTGGCCATTTTTCTCCAGGGAACATCGATGAGTGAAACACAGCAAATTATGTGCTAAACTGTTAGCAGCGCTGTAGCTAACATTAGTGTTTAATAAGAGAATCTGTTCCTAATGATCAGAGGATAAGTATAGTTCTCTTTTGTATAATTGGTTAGTATTGCTTAGATAAATTAGTAAATGTCAGTCTAAGAAAAAAAGAAAAAGATCAATTATTTTTATATATTATCTAGAAAGGTTGTATAAAACAGTACAGCTTGGTGATTCTTCACTTGTCTGAGTAAATATCTGAAAAAGTTTACTACAATGATGTCCTGGTGTCTTAATTGAGTGACTAAATAAATGAATTAGTTATAGACCTAGTATGTGCTAATATACGCCTTTTAGCCTAATTATTTAAAGAGTATTAAGTGCAGACTTATTGAGATTTAAGATTTAATGTAACAGTTTAAATAGTTTAAATTATAAAGTCTTTAAAAGTGTAGGTGACCAGAAATCACATCTGTGCTCATAGGTATCAATGTAACATTGCTTATTTTTAGAAGAGAAGGACCTGATTTAGACATTTCAGTCAAAAGGAAATCTTGGTGTCTAATCTTTTGGCTTGGCAAGCCTTTTTTATATCCTCCCTCACTTTTAGTGTTTGTATGCTGAGCTCTAGCACCTCTCCTGACCTTTGGATTTGTGTTCTGGGTTCCCCCGGGTTCTCGCAAAGTCTCAGAGGTGGAAGGGTCAGAAATAACATGGCATAGAGAACAGAAAGTCGCAGAAAGGTCTGTGTATTCATGAGGACGGTATTTGATTTAGACTCAAAGAAATATAGAAAGTTTTACCGCAGTTTCTAGCAGTGGCAACTTTTTTCACGGAGGGCACTTGTCATGTGTCCAGGCTGTATGAGTCAGCTGGACTGAAAGACACCGGCCTCAAAGGGAATTCACAATGAGCCTGGCTCAAGCGCTTACATCACTGCATGCCATCAGCGAGCCATCTGGGACTTTGGCTCAGACAGTAAAATCTTAATGTTCAAGTTTCAGATGACCCCTCCTTGCTGCTAAATACACCATTTTATACCTGCTACGTCTTTCTCACCATCCTTTTAGCAGCCGGCTTGTGCAATTTTTGTGTCCTTTGGCCCTTTCCTTTTTCCAGAGCTTGGACTTCGTTTGCCTCCAGGCTAGCACTGCGTCTCGTGCTTCTTCCCCTGAGTCACTCTGGCTTGGTCTCTGAGGCCGTTTGCTGATTGAGCGCCTTGGCTCGTCCCACTCTTGGCCTGTGGAATTAGCTTGGTTTCATTGAATAATGAAGTGGAATGTGTACCCAGCGCTCTAATTAAAACCCATGGTCATTCATCTATCTAATTGCTCCAGCGCCTAGCAGGATCATTTCCTTCCCACTGTACCATTCCCATGCAGGGACTTGGCCTTGTGCCCAGTACATAGCAAAGACAAACCTGTGCAATTTCACCTGCGAGTGAACGGATTGAATATGGTGTATGCAGAAATGTGGTGCTTAGAAAATATAGGAAAAACAAAAAATGGTTATTTGAGTTTATTCACTCTTGACTTTCAGGCTTCACTGGAAGGGAAATAGAAAGAAAGCAGTTCTGAATTAATTTTATTCAACGTAAGTTGAGTCTAGATTGAAAAATACTGTGTATATACGTGTAAATATTGTGATAATATTTGGAGTTCAAGTCTCTACACAAAACAGAATGAGGTTTTTAATAATAACACCCTCTTTTGTTTTGTTTTGTTTTTTTGTAATTTAGGGTATACATACATTCATACACAAACTAATGAAGAGTAACACAGAACAGGTGAACACAATCAGGCAATAAGGAGTAAAAGAGCAGTGGCAGCTGGTGGTTATTAAAACAGGGAATATATATATAATGTGTTTATATTAATGCGTTGTTCTAACACATTCTCTTTTCTGTAGTAACAGCTTATTCACAGGGACTTGTATGGTGGAGGCTCCATATAATCTAACACTAAAAATAAACACAGGAAATTATTTTACTGTACCAAGAGAGACAAAAGGATAAAGCCATTTTTGCTCCGTGACTCCTGAATTGTAATTTTAGGTGTTGGTCTGCCTTTCATTCTCTCCTCAAAAGTATGAGCTCTCCTCTAAAGTATGAGCTGCCAATACGCAGCTAGGCTGCTAGCTAAAGAAGGAAGTGACAGCTGTCTAGCTAGACTTCTAAACAACACATTTCAGAAATGAATGCAAATAATCAAACAGAACTTTGTACTTATAATTTATTTACAGTATTTACAAATTATACCTATAGCAGGCTCAAAGCGATTCCAACTGGCCCAGATATGTTTAAGTTTGAGATGTCAGTCATACTCATAACCATTTCAGTGATTGACAGTTGGTTAGAAGGTTCTTCAAGCCTTTTAAGAGGTCTACCAATCCTCATAAGGAGAAGCCGTGCGTCCAAAGGCGGGACAAACGAAAAGCACACTGTCCAATAAACATTGAGATGTTTTTTCTCTGCAAAACCCACCCACCCCACACTCCAGTCACTCCAAGTGAAGGATTCACATTGATGTGTTAAAAGCCTGTTGTCCAATGAGTGTAACTCTTTTGTCCCATTAAAACACTATGTACACAATTCTGTAATAAACATCAAGAGATGCACAGGCTTCACTGGGTGTCTATTAGCTCTGTGCCTGAGGCTTCAAAGAAGATTTTCAATCGGCTGCTCTGTTCGCCAAAGTGTTTGAGTTAAATGAACAAACAGTGTGATATTGCAGTGAGATAATTGATCATTTGATTTGTTAAAATATTTAATTCCACCAAGATTGATCAATAATATAGACACTTTGGTAAACAATTTTTGGTAAAATGTCAGTGCCGCATGTTAATGAAATTTTATGGGAAGCCAAGCTTCTCATGTAGCTTTAAAACTATCGCCTGTGTAACACAGAACAGGTGAACACACTCGGGGAAAAAATGAGTAACACAGAACAGGTGACCACAATAAGGTAACAAGGAGTAGGTTTTCTAATTAAATTCTGAGCTGACCTTTTTTAATTTAAAATTCTTTCATCTACATGTTCTCTGTTTTCACGTTGGTTTTCTATGACAATGGCAATAACAATGCCGCCCCCCCCCCCCCCCCCCCCCCCCCCCCCCCCCCCCCCCCCCCCCCCCCCCCCCCGTGACATCAGAGCAGCAAAGAACTGCTAACGTCTCATGGGAATGGTGAAAATATAGCACCAACCAACAAATTAGCACACAAATATATTTCAGGGTGGATTTTTCCTTTAAATACACTATGAACCCGCTGCAGTTAAAGCGTCAGCACTTCAGCAACACGGACAGCAACCACATCAACACACCATGGCAGAACCGGACACAGCTGGAGGTCTCTCATCTCCCCACTCATTCCCAGAGGGGAACGCAAGCAGGGGAGGATAAAAACGACACTTGCTTGAGAAGAAGACAGAAACAACAGACACACCAACGCATGTTTATATCCACTTCTAACACTGACTACACTGTCCCCTGAGGAAGAACAGCCTCCAGCTGGGCGGACAGCCTCGACCCTTCGGCACACAGAACCAGCACACTCTCCTCCACTCAGTCACCTCTGCACTCCTCAACAGTTTCCACTCTCACTTTATCACTCCGTTCTAAATCCTGCTCTGGGGTTTAACTGACTGTCTGAGTGTCTATGTTCATGCATCATCTATAAAACACTTTATTATGTTCATTTCTACACCTACAATCTTTTATATAAAAGATTAAATCTAGAACCATTGAGTTCTATCGTCTGTCTTTCTTTGGGGGAAACAACATTCTTTCCCTATCAGACAGGGTTCCAAGAAGAACCTTTTAAGGAAGGGACCGTTCAGTAAACTATGTAAGAGTGCAGTTTGTCCCTTTGATGTAACCCTTAAAAGTTCTGTGTACAAAGCTACAAGTTAATTTCCTTCGTTGAATTTTTTTTTCTAAGAGTGTAGGTGTGACCTTATGGTGGAACCAAAGAATCTGTGTACACTGTTTCCCAATCATACAGGATTCCAATTAGAAACTTATTAGGAAGGCAAAGTTTACTACAATTTATATAGAACCCCTGAAGATCCTACAAAAACCTTTTTAGGAGTTGTGAAACCCTCTGGTGGAACCCTAAGGTTCTGTGTAGAACCCTATAACAGAGTGTTTTCCTATCAGACAGGTTTAAAAATAGATCCTTTTTAGGAAGGTAAGGTTCACTAACCTATCTAAAGAACCTTTGGAGAACCTTGAAAACAGTTTAAGACTGTAGGTGTGGGGTTTGTCCATTTGATGGACCCCTTAAAGGTTCTGTAGAACCCTACGAAAGACCATTAACCATCAAAGGAAACACTGAGGGATCTTTTTTCCAAGACAGCTGTGTAGAGCTGTGGGCCCCAAAGCAGGGTTAGCAGGGATTCCTCAAGAGGCCGTAGACCACCATGGATTACTGATGTAAATAATGTATACATGGTGTAAAAGGGTTTCTCAAGGGTTCTTTGGAGAGTTAAGCGATCTAGCTTACTAAAACTGTTCTCGGAGTGGGATCTATGATGTATACACATTTAGGGGAAAAGGGCTCCTCATAGGTTCTTTGGATAGTTAAGGGTTCTAGCTTATTAAAGTATGGTCCATTGACCATCAAGGATCTGTGACGAGTACACTTTTACACGAGTACACTTTCTCATGAGTACCATGATAAGAACACTTTCAGAATATGTTTATTTTTTAAGAATCCCACCCAAACCCCCAAGAATACACTTCCATCATGACTGAAACTTTCACAGTGTTTTCATTATTGGAAACTGTCACATGGCAGATTTTCTACCTGATACCTGTAACATCTTCCAAAGGCTTCATCCATTTTATTTCAGTTTCCATTAAAGTGAGAAGCCGTACATTAAGTGTTGATTGATTGCCCCATCCTGAGCCTCTGCCTCGGCTCCTTCCCTGCAAACCGAGTACTTTCAATGCTCTTCATTTAATCAGACATTTATGACAAGTTGAATATAGTAATAACAGGAGAATAAAAAGCTTCAGGAATTCATTATGTAATTATGTGTCACTGGCTTTTGTGGCTTTTTCAGTGACCATAATGTCAGGGATATTGGGCATGGGGCAGGAGAGTGTGTGAAAATGGGCTGTGTGGGAACTTAAGAAATGTTCTCGAGGTTCTTCCTAGCAGAAGGTTTCAGAGCTCTAAAGTGGAAAAAGATGTAGTACCTGGAGATTTTTTTTTTTTGACAGGAATTTGGAACAGGTAGAAAAAAGTATCAAAAAAAAGCAAATGAACAACTAATGAGTCTAGAATAAAAATTAGAAATTATTATTAAATTGTTAAGTATACAGAATACAACAAAAGTGTGTATAACAACTGATAAATATTTCTCTGGGTATGTAGCCCTTAAAGGGTCTGTAGAACCCTGCAACAGAGTGTTTCTGCTTCAGACATTTTTCCAAGAAGTACCTTTTGAGGAAGGAAACATCACTAAATCTAAGAGACTTTTTTTTCTAAGAGTGTAGGTTGTCAGTATGATTACAGCCATTGTTCATTCCTACACTCATAAATGTAGAAATTTTTAGGGTTCTTCAGTTGGTCCCACCCCTGAAATAGTAGAACCCCACAACTGAGGCAGTGGATTACCAGGTTTGCATCCGTGTGAAAACTTGATACCACACTAAAAAAAAAAAAGAAGGCCAATTTATTTCAAATGAGCAAGATACTACTGTACCAGAAAATAGGGTTCCTCAAGGGTTCTTTGGTACTTCTTTGGCTTTCTAAAATGGTTCTCAATTTTGTGTCCATGAATAACCAGGGATGTTTTATTGGTTTGGAAAAAAAAATGGTTCTTCAAGGATTCTTCTAATGCTTATATTAAAAAGTGGCAATGCTGGGACATGATTGGTGGAACAATTTACTCGCCTCCAAATTTCCTGTAAAATGCCTGTGACGTATTATCAAATTACCACCTCGTGCTTTGATTTGTTTCTGAGAAAATTTTCAGAAGGCATTTAAAGCACATATGAATATGAGTTCAATGAATATATCACTCCACTCAGGAGAATTATTTTGCTTTTTAGCTGATTAAATTATCATATTTTGACACTTCTCCTGATTCCTATCATAAATTCCAGTCTGTAACTCAAGGTGCAGTGGTATCGACATGTTTTTTAGCTCTTCTTAAAAGTAGCATCTGAAAACAGCTTGAATACAAAAGCCTTTTTACCCTTTCTCATTTGTTACCTCGCCATCCCGTGTGAAAAGCGAGTCATCTAATAAATCACACAATGCTGCGGGAGAGTGTAAAGCCCACACATGCTGCTAGATCATAAATTTCCAAGCACAAAAAAGTCCTTGGAACACCAGTGGGCACATGTTTACCCAGAAACCCGCCGAGGCCCGGAACAATTACCCACCACCACACAGGCCTTCAGGGTCCGGGCTGCTGCATTTATGCACCGCACACGTCTCATTATTCATCCTGAGCCTCCACAGATGAGACCTCAACCAGGACAGAGGCCATGACAGGATAGAACATATGGCTGCAGGTCCGATCTTTAATTCCAGGCCACTTCTTGACTGAAATCGAGGCTTTTTTCATGCTCTCTGTTTGTTGGATAGTGTTCTACAATTAATAGTCCTCATCTATGGGCACTTTCATTTCTGCAGCAGTCTGTCTGAATAGAACCCTGTTGTGTTCTTCCCCTTGGTGCAGTTCTTTAGGCAGGTGTTAACACAGCAAACACACTCGGGTACAGATCAAACAATCAGTCTGAGGGCGTCCGAGGACATATTCACAGCTCTTAGTTTGAATCAAAGTGAAATTGATACTTTTGCTTTGTTTGTATAAAGTTGTCTGAGGGGTGTCTGAGGGGTGTGTTGTCTAAGTTGTCTGAGGGGTGTGTAGGGCTGAAAACATCCTCGTAAAACTCTTTCATTCATTGTTCAGACATACAGCATTTACTCACAGCCAACTAAGGAGCTTGTAGCCTAGCAGATCAGCTAACGTTACCATAACTAGCAAGTTGACTCTAGTACCTAGCACTGTTACAAATCAAATTCAGGTTTGCATTTTACATAAACCCACACCCATTTATATTTTATGCTCTTGCATAAACGTACACATTTATTTCATAGCTATATCAGATGTTAGCTTATTATACGTGTGTTGAATACATCGCAACAAGAAGTTAAAGTCTGGTAGCATGTTGTGTGAGCTAAACATAATGGGCTGATGGAATTGTGATTAAATCTATGGGCAAACAAAGGTTCCCAAAACTGTCTTATTCTGTCATATACGACCTCTCATTACATGCATATAGAGATATTACAAAGATATCAAGCAAATCAAATTGATTCGTGTTTTTTTATTTGTTTTCAACTAGTTGTCTTCAAATAAGCTTTATATATGTATATTTATGTATATATACATATACACTGTGTAGGTCCCCCTTGTGCCGCCAAAACAGCTCTGACCCATCGAGGCATGGACTCCACAAGACCTCTGAAGGTGTGCTGTGGTATCTGCCACCAAGACGTTATCAGCAGATCCTTTAAGTCCTGTAAATTGCAAGGTTGGGTCTTCATGGGTCGGACTTGTTTGTCCAGGACATCCCGCAGATGCTCGATTGGATTGAGAAATGGGGAATTTGGAGGCCAAGTCAACACCTTGAACTCTTTGTCATGTTCCTCAAACCATTCCTGAACAATTTCTGTAGTGTGGCGTGGCACATTATCCTGCTGAAAGAGGCCACTGCCATTAGGGAATACCGTTGCCATGAAGGGGTGTACTTGGTCTACAGCAATGTTTAGGTAGGTGGTATGTGTCAACATGAAGTAACATGAATGCCAGGACCCAAGGTTTTCCAGCAGAACACTGCCCAGAGCATCACACTGCCTCCGCCAGCTTGTCTTCTTCCCATAGTACATCCTGGTGCCATCTCTTGCCCAGGTAAGCGATGTCCATGCACCCGGCCTTCCACATGATGTGAAAGAAAACATGATTCATCAGACCAGGCCACCTTCTGCAATGACCCTGTCACCGGTTCACCAGTTGTCCTTTCTTGGACCACTTTTGGTAGGTACTAATCACTGCATACCGGGAAAACCCCACAAGACCTGCCATTTTGGAGATGCTCTGACCCAGTCCTCTAGCCATCACAAGTTGCCCCTTGTCATAGTCTCTCAGATCCTTACGCTTGCCCATTTTTCCTGCTTCCAACACAGCAACTTTGAGAACTGACTGTTCACTTACTGCCTAATATATCCTGCTGTTTTAAAGGTGCCATTGTAACGAGATAATCAATGTTATTCACCTCACCTGTCAATGGTTTTAATGTTACGGCTGATTGTTGTATATATACATATATAAATCATAAACAATATAACAATTTGTCCTTGAAGCTTCAGTGTAAAACTAAAGAATCAAATGCAGCAAATATATTTTGACTGATCAAGTAGATTTGGCCTGAAGGAAAAATGTATGTAAATGTATAATTTTTTTTAAGTTCGAGCATAGACATAGAATTGTCTGAACCTTGCAGTATTTATATGAATATTAGGCTGCACTGACAGTGATTGCATAACAGCTCACTGATTCTATTACTTTCCTTGGCTTGTATTTCCAGAGTTGCTGTTCTGTAATCGAGAAAGTGCAGCCTGTGCACAATAAACAGTGACCTAAGCAGAAAACTGGATGTTCAGCGACGCCAGCCAAGTTTAGGGCTTTGAACTCCACACTTTTTTATTATTATTATTGTGAATTTTCTTTTTTTTATTGGGTTGCTGGTTGCTGTGGATATTACAGCAAGCCTCTTGAAAAGCTGAGTTTATAGCCATGTATGGGTCTCTGAAGGATGAGCTACTTGTCTCCATGCTTCGTCTAACAAAAAGCTGAAGTTAAACCCAGAGTGGTTGTTACAGCGAGCTAAAACGAACACTAAAACCAGCATTAAAAACATAGCAGTGTTGTAACGTTTATAGTCAGCATGTGAGGTGTTCAATTCTGCTGTAAGTGTGCTATAAAGGAGCTGGAGGTTTGAGTCATCACTCGTTCAGAACTGACGGCTTACGAGACACTGGTAAAGAATTGCAGAGTAAATATTTTGATTGGGTCAGAACAGGTTTAATGATTAATTCATAAATGTGCTGCATAAGGAAGGAAACATGACAGGGCACAGAGTTATAAGAAAATAATCCATGACAAGTGGAAGTTGATTATTTTTCTTTAACAGCACATCCTGGAGAGTTTTATTCATCTTGTACCACAGCAATTTGCCAATAATTACAGTTTTCAATTCATTAATGAATGACATGTTGTAGTTGTTATCTGATTATAGTTACATTTAATGTTGTGGAACTCTCTTGAAGTTAATAAGGTTAAAAAAAAAATCTAAACACAACGTGTCATGCTGGTAAATTAGGTAGGTAATGTAGACGAGGTAAATTAACTGCTCTTAATTTTGACTCGAGAAAACAAATGATACTTCATGGTTTCCATATGTTACAGTCGTGGCATTCACAAACAGCTACTATCAAAGTAATTATAGCTATTGTATAAGGAATAAAACATTTGGGGGTGTTGTTATAGGAAAATAATCAACTTCTGCTTCACACCACCCTGCTATTGATTATTTTCCCATAACAGCACCCCCAAGTATCATGAAATCTAATTTGTTTTCTCGATTCAAATTTCCACTTTATTCCTTTCTTGTTTTCAGTTTTGTATAAACAAAAATATTTCTAACTACAGTTTTACTGTTTTAGCCATTAAAAAAATCTTCCTCCAATTTTTTTCCCTCATACTGAGGAGCATCACGGGGCTAACCATTAGAAGTTAGCATATTATACCAAGTTTAACTGAAAGAGAAAGCAGATTTTTTTTTTTATCCTTCGTGGGAACTAACGAATGTGGCGGAAATAACTGCTAGCGTGTGATACCAGATTCAACCACTGGGGGCAGGTGATCCATGAGCATGGCTTATTAATAGCTAGTAGATTTCTCCTTTTCCTTCCACTTAATCAGCCACACCCCCTTTCACTGAAATCATGTGCGCCTTGTGCACTGGCTTTTAAGGAAAGGGATGAAGCTGTGAAGATGGAGCTCATTTCTGGGCCAGAAGAGTATAAAAAGCAATCCTGATATGAAGAAACTAATAAGATCCATTACATGAAAATATTGCGAATAACAGTTTTTTTCTGAAATTGAAAGATTAGTCCAGGCATAGGAACACATTGAAATATTACAGCCTGCATCTTAAATTTTATATTTTTTAGATTACATTTATGTAATAGAAACACAGAGGTATATGTGGACATGTCAGTGTAAGAAGTCAGGCTGCTTTATTGGGAGATTCAGCTATTCATCAAGAACAGTTGCAGACAAGCAGTGTAGGTTGCCGAAAGCTTTCTGTACAGTAACTCTGTCATAAAAAACACTTGTTCAGATGTGAAAACAAAAGAGAAAAGGGCAATTCTTCATTTTTACTGTTCTCTACAGCATAACTTTTTCACTCTCGTTACGTTCGGGTTATATGTTTAGCATCGCCTTTGGTTACAAATCATTTCCAAATGGCAGGCCTATCATAAATATCAGCTTCAGGAAGCTAATGTTGTGTTAATAACCTTTAACTCAGAGCCGCTGTTCCTATCTCCTGAGGCATTTTTTTTGTTCTGAATTATGTTATAACTCAGGGAGATTATTTGCTGCCTTGCTGACTGGCACGTCTGAAAGTTAGACAGCCGAGTAATCATTTTCATTTATGACTCGTTAGATGTTTTATTATTTTGGAAGGCGTGAATTAGGGGGAAGTTACAGTAACTGAAATGTTGGTGTTACTGCTGATAATATGGAGCTTGGAAGCTGACAAAAGTATTTGAATATGCATTTTGTTTATTTGTCACTTCACATTTGACACATCGCATTAAATAAAATGTACATTTTTGCGATAGAATAAGATTTACCTTTAAAAACATGTCATTTGAAATAACGCTTTTCAAATCTCAAATCTCAACAATACAAAGTTTATGTAAATTAGGCCAAACATGAAGATTCCAGGATTCCCAGGGGAAAGCACGGGCTTTTAGAGTGGACAGTCTACAGTAACTCAAATAACCAGTCTTTACAACCGTGGTGAGCAGAAAAGCATGTCAGAACAGCACACAATAGCAGAAGACCACATCGGGTTCCACTCCTGTCAGCCAAGAACAGGAATCTGATGCTACAGTGGGTTCCCCCACTGATGCTCCCCAAACTGGACATGACAAAAGTTGCCTACGCTGCTTCCACATGATTGGCTGACTGGATAATTGCATGAATGGCATATAAGTGTATAAGTGTTCAGAGTTAACTGCTCGGTGTGTTTGCAGTTTTTGGAGCTAAACTGCTTTATGCCACTGTGTTGTCTCCTGTGGCTAAGGTGCACTAGCCTGAAAAACAATGGTACAGTCAGCAAATTGTCAAAACTTTACGCTTTCTCCCCCTAATTACTGCGTATAAATTGATCAACATAAAGCAGGTGTGCACAAGATGACCACTGAGGTGACTTGTTTCCATGATGGTCTTTCCCTTAACATTGGGTTTTTGTCTGACTAAACAATTCGAATACAAACACGGAGTGTTAACTTGCGGCTCAGATTGAATATTACAAAACCCAGAAGACTTTCTCGCTCTTTGAGGTTAGGTCAAAATGTCTGGTGTGGGACTACGTGGCCTCCTGTCTCTAAATATATTACTGTGCACTCTGCCGGTGGCGTGTTAACCTCTATTAAATCCAAAGTGCTGACGCTGGGGAAGAACCTTGCTCACTGACAACCGTGATTTTTTTCCCCTTTTTTCCTCAGGAAGAAGGATAAAATGCTGATTTCTTTCCCCACATTCTCAACATTTAACTTTTCATCAGACACTCGCGAACACTAGCTTTCATCACACAATATGTAAGGAAGAAACTCTCCATGTTGTGCTGTTATTGGAAAATAATCAATGACGTGGTGGTGTAATGAAGTGGAGTTACCTTTACCACCCTGAAGTTGATTAGTTTCTTATAACAGCCTGCTCTGAAGTGTTTTATTCCTGTTGTCCTATAGCAATTTGTCAATGATTACAATTTTGTGAGAAGCAAACAGTGGTGTAATGTTTCACTACACAACCTTATGTCAACTAACACAGATGTTATGTCATCTTGACCTCATAATTGGCCAAGAAGTCTATATGTCAGAGGTCATAAAGGCCTTACGCAGAGTAAACTGTAATAAAAGTGTCATTTATATTATACAGCCATATGTCAACTTACGCAGGGGTAATGTCAACTTGACATATGAATTGGTCTGTTTGAATAAGACTTATAAATGTTTATATAGGTGTCTGTCACATGTCATAAATGGCTTAAACAGAGTAAACTGTGATGAAAGTGTTATTATGCAGCCTTATGTCAACTATGCCTACTGTCCCAAGAGTTACATCATATATCATGAAGGGCTTATGTAGCTCTATGAACACCACTCTTGATAATATAGTAATGCTATATGACGATATAATAAACAGTGATTAAAGAAGATTTTAGACTCTTTAGGCTTATATAGGGCTTATCCCTGTGAATATTGCTCTTAGGTACAATAAAGTGCTACCAGTAAAAACAGTGATAATATTGTGTGCTTCAGTTATCGCAAGAGGAAAATTGACAGCCATAACCAGAGTTCACAAGGAATTTATAGGAGACTAATTACGTTGTATTTCATCTGAACTAAAAAAGATAAGGCTATTAAGCTAAAGCACTAAAGCACCAACGTCTAAATGTCATTGACTGAGAAATTTCTTTAGACGAGTGTAAGACGTATAGATTCAACACCGTACTACCAATTTTCAGTCAAGTCTCCAGTGTTTAATGACCTCGCTCAGATTCACTTTTTCAGCACCATTCATTCACTTTAAACCGAACTGGAGCTTTATTCAGCACTTTCAACTCCATAGCATGGTGGCATGTTGAACATATTTTCCCATGTTGCGTTCTCATCACCTATGAAGCTCCTTATTTTCCATTCTCGAGCAAAAATGCTGAAATCCCATTCTGAAATCCTCTTATCTAGCTACAGCATGTGCAACAGCAACAGCAACTCATAAATCAGAGGCTAGATGGAGACGATAAGGACAAAGCACTCTTTTTCTCTCGGCTGCTCCAGATTGGGTCTTTTTCTGCTGTTTATTTGACCCGAGTGTTGGATTTCTCTCCATTGTGCCCAGGATTTAAAATATTCATGACTCATAAACAAGCTTCTCTGGCTGAGTGAGCGAGAAAGACAGACAGCGACAGAACCGTGACAAAAGATTTGCAGAGCTTCTGTAAAATGAGGAAATAGGGCTTTTGTCGGAAGTTGCTTCGCTTCGTATATAACCTTTTCCTATGGATGAATAGAGAAAAATCCCTGTTATTTATTTTGGATTATTAGGTCAAGTTATTTTGGTAGCAAGTGCATAATCTTTATGATAAACAGACTTTTTGAAAATGCACAACACACAAAAAGCAGCCTGGGCCTCGGACCTTGAGTTTTACTCTCGGATTTTATTCGGTCTTTTGTTTGATGTTACCTTTTCTGGTAACGTGGTCTTCAGGAATTCAACTCTTTGGATTACTTGTAGGATCTTAAGAAGGTTAGAGAGTTGTTGCACTTACATTATGTGTTTCTGCCAGAGGAAATTTGTGGCAAAAACTTGTGTGTGTCCTGTACCTTTGGAAAACTAGAACCATAGAAGCCTACGATGTTACTATTAGAACATCAAGAACATTTCTTTGTCAATCCACAACATAATCAACCTAAAAGTGAAAAAAAATTAACAGAAAGAAGACAAAAAGACATGACTGACTGTGATATTCTTGATCTTCTGTATCCAGTGCAAAGATGTAAGTTGGTTTGTGTGCTACCTAAAAGTAATATAAGAAAAATGAGATAAGACATCATCTTCAGCTCCTTTACCTCAAGGCTTTATTTTAGGCCCGATCATAATTTTCTAAATTTTCTTCCAGTAGGTACATTTCACATTTTCTTTCATCAGCTGTATAGCAGGCTGGTTATGCATTGGTCATTTTTAAAAAGTGTTATATGTGAAATCAAATTTTATTCACATTTCTTTTAGGGTATACACGCATGCAAATTTAGGTTTGATGTTGAAATGGAGGTCTTCTCTTGCTAAATGGCTATTTCTAGAAATTTGCTAGTTTAATTTCGAAGTTAAGATCTCATACGTTTTCACAGGAAGAAGGAATGTTCACAAAAAATATTGTATATTTTAGCATGTCGTCTAAAATGCACATGTGGTAAATTGACGTGCAATGAAACAAAATCCAAACTCAAAGTGAAACTTCAGATATTGTAAAACTTACAGGATCATTTTTTTAGTTTTTTTAAGCCTATGATGGCTATTTTCTTGGAAACCCATTAACCAGGTGCAGGCCGTGCCACCTCCTGCAGATCGTCTGATGATGTCTCCTATACCCAATGGCTATTTGAAAAAGGCTGGCCCTTAGCAGGCTGCTTTTCCTGTAATTGGCTAACCAAACAAGCCGGCCACGAAAGCTTCAGGTTCCAGTATGAGGGATTAAACCATGCAGACTCCATCGGAGCCTCCAGAAAGCTCCGCAGTGGATCTCAGTAATCGGTAATTGAATTCCTTACGCCGGTGCGAGTTGAGAGTGAGTAACAAACAGAGCCGGCGGTCTAAAAGTCATCAATTTCAGACTGAGCCAGAGATTGAGATGGTAAGTGAATCGATACTGCATTTCTATGGCGTGATGAACCCATAACCTGTCCAAGGGGTTTGGGGAAAGGGAAATTTGATTGGCGAAGAGGGAGTTAGGAGGGCATTGTGTAGAGGTACTCTCCGTCCAAGCAGGGCTTGATGAGGTGTTTATCCTTGGCCTAGCTGAAAATACCCATTGTACAAAGCATGACAGTCACCTCTGAGGAAAAAAAAAGTGGATTTTGATAAGACATCCATCTTCCAGTGCCGATGGTGATGGTGTACGCTCAGCGGGGAATCTCTTACTCTGAAGTTAAATTCAGTCCAACGTGTGTCAGATATCATTTCGGTGACGCCTCGTGACAAGAACAATGTCAGAGAAGGTTTCTTTCATGAAATAGAGTCAAAACTGCATGACTGTTGATGATAAAGTAATAAAAAGATTTTGGTTGGCAAACAGTTTTTAGTGGAGTATGATTTATGAATCGCAAACATGCACCTCAGGTTATGAGCTGGTGGATTTGAAAAAGAAAGAAAATGAAGCATATGGAGGTTTTTTTGTAGAGTAACATACCGAGGAACTGTTTTTAATTAAGGACACAATGCTCTTTTTATTCAGATTGAGTATGAGTAGGAGTACAGTAAGTGTTTTTGATATTCTTAGATAGCAGTTTATTTATTCTGTTTATGTTTCCCCGGTTTACATAATGTTCACGCACATACGCTACTCATAGACATAGGGGACTGAAACTTTTGAGCAAATGACCCCAAATGGACATTATGAATTTTCTGTGACCCCAAACCTTGGAATTTATTTTCCTCCTCATTATTTACCGCCACACTTATTCAATAAATCCATATTAAATAAATATCTCTGCGTATGTCAGAGTTGTTTGATGTCGATGAAGAACTAGAGGATGTGGAAGGACGGGCAGGATTTTATTGCTGAACTCCAACACTAGTAGAGAGTGTCAGGATAGTGAAAAAGACTAAAATAGCACGTACGCTCTTTGTTTACATGTGGAATATGATACACATTTCAAAATATTAGCACACAAAATTCGTCTTCGTAGTTAGAGAGATATTTGTAATATAAATTTGTAAAGTAAACGAATAAAACAAAGGAGGAGATTTTCTCTCACAACCCCATTTGTAAATCAAGCTAGTTTTGTAACCTCTGCATTAGCGAGTTGATTTTAAACAAAGAGCATTAGCTAGCTACATTAGTCAGCTGGGATCCAGTCAGGTTGTAATGAATAGCGGGTTTTACATAAAGCATGTTTTTGTCTACATCGCATCGGAATCCCTCGTTGTCAATGATCGATAGAGGCTGTTCCTCAAGAGCAACATAATGAGTAAGAGCTGTTATTTTCACTCATCTAGCATTATCTGTAGACATTTTTTCTTGTCTAGCTAGTGTTCGCTGCTAGCAATGATCTCCTCATGCTGAGTTTTATGTTAAGATGCTTTAGTAGTTCCTGCTTTGCTTTGATTAAATCATAAAGCACATTCAGATCGCTGTCATTTCGTGGCGTCTGTTTATTAACTTGACAATGTACGCAAGGTTTACGTCATGTCGATTTACCTGGTTTCCGATGTTGGTATTGGAGCATTTTTACACATGCAGTTAGTCTTTAAGCATATTTAAAAAGCTGAAAAAGAAACTGGAGAATCATATAGCCATTAAAAATGGTGTCATATGTCTGTAAATCTATTTGGTATTCATTCTCCAGGCCGAGATGTTTAAATCGTATTTCCTCACTCCTTCTAAACCTTTTTTTCTGCTCGTTAATGCAATCTCCCTCTCTACTCTCCCTCCCTCTCAGCCTTTCCTCTCAATGCCAGGTGATCTAATATCTGAAAATGGACATTAATGAATCTTTTTCTTGCAGTGTGCTGTGGGTATAAAAGAGGGGGACAGACCCGGATCCATAATTACATTTATAGAAAAATGCATCCAAGCATGGAGGATGGGCAGAAAGCTATTCATTTGAAATGCATCGCTGGAGACGGGTACAAGCGCAGGAGATGCAAGGAGAGCGCCCACACCTTAAAATAGGCTGATGAAGGCTTGATGACGGGGTTGTAATGATGTTAATGCAAACAGCTAATGTGTTAAAACTCTTCCTATAGCATGAGACTGAAGATTTTGTGCTGATGTTTTAGATTCTTGATAGTTGGGCATCTTCCGTTAATTTGTCTTTTGATATAAATCAATAATTACTTTAGAATTTTAGATTTAGTCATATATCATAATGAAGATTTTACATTTTATTTAGAAACATCAGAATTTTTTATGTAACATAATGTTTGTAGTAAATAACGATAGGCTGTGAGGAAACTGCATTACTGTTACCACCTCCTCCCATCTAAAAACTTATATTTTTAGCTTCGCCTCTGAATGTTACAAAGAGCTGGTACTGGAGACTCCTTCCATGAATGTTAAATAAACCTTTCCTTACAGAAAACCTCACTATAACAAAGTTGTTACAATAACTTATTAGAATAAGCGCATTAATATAAACCTGTGATTTGCAGCTGCACTACTGTCAGAGCTGCTGTTATAGAAAATGAATCAACACTTTCCAACCAATCAGAATCCAGAATTCAATGGTGAGTGAAAGTTAATGTACTGAGCTAACAAAGCTACTGTGTAACTCTATAATTGCTATACTGAGAATGAATCCTGATTCTGTGCCTTTGTCTTTAATTGCAGGCGGAGTCTCAGACTGAGGGCTGCCAATCAAGTGTGCTTATTAGCATATTAGGCCACACCCACTGAGCACAGCTTAGATGGAGTTTTATCAGGTAAGTAGTGCTTTATTATATTTCTATCTCTTTTTTTTTTCATTTATACTGTACTGGATGTCCAATCATTTTAGGATTTTGCACTATGTTCCCAGAAACTTTATGATTTAGAATTAATTAAGCTGCCTCGTTTAATCTTACAGATTGTTCTTGCCCTTCTTAATACTCCAAAGATAAAGATCTATGAGGTACGACTTTCATCAAACCTTTATTAGGCTTTAGATAAACATCTGTGTACTACGTGTATTATTAGCAGTCATGCTAGAGCTAGCTTTGAATATAATTACTGAGGGAAAAAATCTGCATAATATGAGCCTGAAAGAGAGAAAATTAATTCAACAGATTGTGCAGATTTGTTGAGGAAGGGCTTCGGGCTGTTGTGAGGAGGAACGCACTCATGGTAAAGTTTTAGAAACAGTGTTTGAATAAGACTATATGATCATCTCAAGGCCTAAGAACTAATCAAATGAATAATTGGATAAAATTCAATTATCTTGTGGGAACAGTGGCAGACTGTACAGTGGTGGGGAAAGATTTCATGTAAAGATACACACTCACACATACTCACTCAATATGTGTGGAAAACCCTTCACATCCACATTTTCTCCTAAAGCTGAAAACTAAATCTCTGAACTGAATCATGTATCCTCCAGGGTGTATTGCTGCCTCGCTCCCAGTGTCCAGGGGACAGGCTCAATCCTGACCAGGATAATGCTAATGAATATTAGTCATATTTTTTCTTAAAGGTCACAGTTTTTCTTTCCTTTTAAGTACCTCCAAGCACCCCCGGATGTCTGTGTACCCTCATTTGAGAAACACTGGCATAGAAACATGTTATTGTTGTGTAGCGTGTCCTCGGGTAACAATAACAGACACGTGATTAGAGAAGTCATCCCATCTAAAGATGAAAGAAGCTCTCAAGATTCTTCCAATACTTGGAGTTGTAATTAAAAAAAACTAGTTGACTAGACATCTTTTCCATAGTTAAAGCAAAAAAAAAAAAAAATGTTGCAGGACATCACTATTTCCCCTTTCACACCTGGCATTAATGTGTGTCCTGGGTGATCTGAATGTAATGGACAGGTGTGTACCGGGTCCACTGTGTCTCGAAGATGCATTGTGATCCGATCACATAAACCACATTCGGAGGTGGTCTGGGACAGCAACGAAGGACCACCTGATCAACTACGTCATTGCCTTAGCTATGCCCTAGCTAAACTATGTCATCATTGTGAGACTGTTTGGAAATTATGTTGAACTAATAAGAACTCTCCGCTATCCACTGATATTAGCTCATATTACCCATAGCATTCTGCAGGATCTTGTGATTAAAACAGCAGAAACGAAAGCAGCTTCTTTTCGTTACTTCTGTTATCGTCTCCTCTGCCATTCATTTACAAGTTTCGTTATCAGACCACTCAAGCGAAGCATTTGAAGCAGCCCTTAAATGTACATAAATTAGGAATCGCAGGACATTTCTGCCTGAAAACAAATGCAGCGGAAGGCTGCCGTAATAAATGTGCACAACGCCCTTTCTCCAGCGGAAATGATGTCTGAAATCCGAACGCAAGTGGTCACAGGAGATCCATTCATAATGCCAAGTGTAAACAGCTATGCGTCTCAGCTGTCCACTTGTGATCGGATCACTCGAGATGGATGTTAATACCAGGTTTGAACAGGGCCTATTTTTAGGCTGTTTTATTTGTGCAGCAAAGAACGCATCAAACTGCACTTCAATTACCAGCCGCACACACAGGCTAAAAAATTACATTTCCTGCCTCAGCGTTGTTTTAGGCTACACTATTAACGATGAAAGTAAATACACCGGTGTAATAAATGTGCAAAATAATAAATCCGTGTATCATATTACACTATTTGAGGACATATTTATTCTTAAAATGCGATCTTGTAAATGACCTGGTGGTTCTTTTGATTCTGAACCTGAGAGCGGGCAGTGCAGTGTGGAAACTCCTTATAGCTTAATGACGGATGGAGAACGTGATGTCTACAGCAGAGGCTGGGAGGTTTTTCCACCATGTTAAACTCCAGTCTCAATAGGATTCGAAAATGAGTCTGGATCAGCATCTTTGAGTCCTCATACGCCGCTGATCTGACTGTAAACTAGCTGAGTGGGATTGGATAGTGATGTGCAACCCGTGGCTCACAAAGCAGTTTTTGGTCTCTGAAACAGTGTAAGGATTGTATTTCAATTTTTAAAAGTTTTAATTTACAAGCATGTGGGAAGAATCCTTTTGGAGTGGAAAGACGTGTTATCAGTAAGCAAAAAAAAACATTTCCCAGTGAACTCTTGTGCTGTTTTCCTTTTTTTCCATTGTTTTCCCCACAGTGGTGACTAGTGAATCCCTACTATACACAGACTTTTATGCACCGTCAATGTGTTATTTTTCCCAAAATTGAGTACATTTGAGTTGTTTTGTGAGGAAAAAAGGCCAAAAGGGATGATGATGGACACCAGATCCATCATCTGATGGAAACCTCTGGGTCATAAAATGTATTGCCAAGCGATTAGTAACTTTTTTCCCAAGAGAATTGATATTGTCATCATCTTTGGCTTGCCTTAATTAATGCCATTCCACTATATTTTATCATTTTCTTGTCTTTTTTTGGCCATGAATCACAAAAATGTCATTAACTTCACTTAGATTTGTCAGTAGACACCGCCGGTCCTGCCGAGGGCTGCGCCGGTAGTTCGTCGTTAACAAAGAGCTCACACATCCTCGGAGCTTGACAGACATCGAACACAGCATTCTAGCCACCTACAGCATGTCATTATCCTCCATCAACATCTCTCCATCTTTCCAAATATAAGCTTGAAACCCTCTTCCTGTTTCACATCTTCGCTTTCCCTCTCGCCGCTTGATGGGCATTATTCAATACGAAGATGATTCTTCAGCTCCACTAATCATTTTTTTTTTCACTTTCTGCTTTACTGCTCAAGTGATTTCTTGGCTGAAAAATCATTAGCATCGGGGGAAAATGAAGGACTCCTGCAGAGTTTTTGACTGAAGGCACCTAAACACATACTTTTGTATCAGCAGTACAATTGGCTAAGCTACAAATGCTCATATTGGGTGGGGTTTTTTTTCACATTATTATTATTTGAGCTTTATTTTGTGTTACATTCCTGCAAGATTCTCATCAATAAAGACCACACCATGACAGCTGAGGCAACCATGGATGTCAATATATCAACGTTCAGTGGCTAAGCAATGAATTAGACCAGGAGTGCGGTCCTGAAGCTGTTAGCCGGTGGTCCATCGTGAAAGCGAAGACAAGAGGAAATGTTATTTTAAAAAAAAAAATAATAATCAAGTGGTCATCCTGTTCACTCCAGGCGTATTCACGTGCTGGTAATATTTTAATTATTTTCTCTGGTTATGTTTTACATTAACGTTCCCTTAACATCAGCATTATTACACCATCAGTAACATCAGCAACCAATTAAAGATAACTAATGAAATGCAAAACAAACCACGACTGGCTAGCTAATGCTAAACGCTAGCATTAATAAACTGTACATCATTTTATTTTCTTACTTGTTAATATGTTTTTTCTACCACACCACTGTTAAGTTCTTGAATCTGATTGGTCAGAAGGCGTGATATCTGGTTTCGTGGGCATTCCAGAACATTTAATTTAACTATAAATGGATAAAAAGTACGACATTTTTAATCAATAAAACCAGTGAAATCATTGACAAATTGCTGTGGTATAAGAGGAATAAATCACTTCAGGCAATGCTGTTTTAGGAAAATAATTGACTTCAGGGTTGTACCAGTAACTCAGCTTCATCACAACACCCTGTAGTTTATTATTTTCCTATAACAGCATGACACAGAGTGTTTGTTTATTACTTAATCCATTAAGTTATGTATTTCTAGTTGGTTGGTAAAAGCAGCACTGCAGAAGAGATATCTTAACAAGAAGAAATATCTTGGAAATAACAAATAAGATTATTAAGGCTTTTATAATAGATATTTATTTAAGGTTGAATTTGTCTAGATAATTTTGCTTATTTATTACTTGCCAATAGATTAAGACAATTTTATAAGTCATACATATATATAGAAATAGACTTAAATGGCTAAAATTTGTTATATAATAATCTCATAATGAGAAATACTAAATAACATTTATTTTATTCAAGATATCTTCCTTTGCTTAGATGCATGCATTATTTACGTAACGTGAACACACTACAGTTACTTTGCAGGTGTTAAATGGTGTAATGGTGTAATATTTGGTGATGAAAGAATTCTCAATAGTTATAACTCAGCACTTGAGGACTTGAGACATGACTTAGGACTTGACTTGGGAGTTGAGTGTTAATATTTACTTTTTAAGGCTTGTTTGTTACAAAACCATGACTCATGGCCATCTCAAATCCTATTCTGATGACGTTTTCTATCAAGGTGGACAACACCGACTTAATACCTTTGTCTTGTTTTCATTCCTGGCCGTATTGGTGCTCCCTGAATAAACTCTCGTTACACTGCTGTTGACTCTTCAGGCAAAACTTTAGTGTTGAGCTGCAGTGAAGCGATTAATCCAGGTTTAATCCCGGAGCACTACAAGAACCCTGATAGAACATATTAACAAATCCAGGAAAAGATGGCAAGAAAAGGGCTGAAATCTCGAGAGAGAGAGAGAGAGAGAGAGAGAGACAGATGTCTCAGTGTCTCAGTGTTCTCTTGCCTTTTATTGCATCGAGTCTTTTTATTGTTCTTTATCAGAACAGGCACAATAGGAACATCAGCATGTTCTCACCTTTCTTAAAGACAGAGTGGGAAAAAAGTAACACGATGGCAGTGAAAGTGATGCTTATCATCAAGCGAACGCAAAGGTTTTTGTCCACGGGCAGTGGTGTTTTATGTCCAATTCCCGTGTGGCGCTTCTTTATTGCAATCTCGCTTGCTTTGTATTGTTGAGCTGTTGTTTTTTTTTTTTCTTCAGGAACAACGAATTTAGTCAATATTAAAGCTATCTTATTTCAGCAGGAGTGACATAAGGATCATATTTACAGCCATGCATGACTTGTTCCTCAGCTTGTAATGATCCAAGTAGAATGTCTTAAAAATGTTTTAAGAAGAAATCAACAATCTAGAGGCAAATCTATAATTATTGGCACCCCCATTAAAAATGAATATATCCAATGAATTGCACATTGAGCTTAAACATATACGGGAACTGTCTATTTTCATTTTAAAATGTTTCAATTCTTTTTCCAAACATCAACTTGCTTTGGAAGGAGTTTTTTTTCCCCCATCAAAATGAAAGTATTGGCACCCCAACTATTGATATTTGAAGAATCTTCTCTAGAGAAAATCACAAAATTAAGCATAAACAGTTTAATTACAATATTTTCAGGGGTAGCAATAATTTTTGCTTAAATTATTCTTATTTAAATTCATAGCTGTATAGTTTTATTTTAATGCAGTGATTTTGCCTCGGCCAGGAGGTCAAGATTTGGCTATAGACTAGCTCTTATCAAGATGTTGAGATAAGAGCATTAGGCTTAAAATCTAATTTAAAAAAAATTCAATATAGCAATTTTTTCCAAAAATAAAATGAGTTTTTAGTAGTTTTATTCTTCCAAATACTGTTCTTAAAAGTATTGGCACCAACTGCAATTAATATTTGGTGAAGCTTCTCTGGAGAGAATACCAGCACTGAGCATGGTATTCAAATATTTTTTTGGAACCATCAATAATTATACTTTAAAACCTCCAAACACAGTACTTCTGGAGCTAACTGTATAAGATGTCATTTTTTTTATCAACTGACATACAGCTTCAAAAAAAAATCACTGTTAACATCACAAAATTCTATAATTTACATACCTAGGATTTACCTCAATTCACAGTTAGATTCTTTATTAGCAATGAAGCATAGCCACTTAACCAGGAAGTGTTTGTGACGCTGTTGTTGGTGTATTGGGCTAATCAGAAAACTCCATCTCCAAGCTAAAACAGTTCGGTTTAGACATATCGGGGTCGACTCACCATCCCCAAAAATGCAATTTCCTGAGCTAACTGAGGAAAACTGCATTTGCAGAAATGGTGATATGTGATATGTCACTGAGAGACAAGATTCTAGTGTGGAAATTTGGAACATGACCCATTTTATATTTTACAGCTCACTGAACTCTTCGCTATAATGACAACGTGCACCCGAGCTGGCACCGACGCTACAGGTTTGTGTAGAGGACATACAAGTTCTTCGGGTGAACCTGTACAGTTTCTATAGAACCGTAAAACAATATAACACAGAGTGTTTCCCTTTCAGAAAGTTTTGCAAACTAAGAACTTTTAATTATCCTTTTTATTGAACCTTTAAAGAGCTCTTGAAAAAAAAAACATTTTTTTGCTTCAGATGGCTAAAAAAACAACCTAATTTTGTGTCATTTATAGAATCATAATCAAAGGCACATTGTGTATTTCATAAATCCCCTTTATGCAAACTCTGTACACAGGAAATCAAACATACCCATAAACACTTCTAGGAATAAATAATAGAAATACAATTCTTATTGCCTAACTGTCTCGCTGTCAAACACCAATTCCCAGTACAATTCAGTGGATATTTCCCAAAACGAGTGGGCAGCACGAGCATCCTCTGCAAGGACATTAAGCTCGGTTTGAAGAAGTGGAACTCAACATCATTAAGTGCAGTAGCAATACCCCCTCGAGGGGAGGCTAGGAACTCGTGGTTCTTTAATGATGGTGCCGAACCACAAGAATACTGTGGCCAGCCCACGCTCAACACAATGAGTCAATTTAGGCAGCAAAAAAAAAAAAAAAAACAAGAACATAAAGCGTTCATCAGAGACCTCAATCTCTCCCTCCAGCACTCATGTCTTCTGTTCTATCCAATTTCAGAGAGTGACTCAAATCAGGCTGAAAGGAGCGTGTATGTGAAGAAGTCACATCGGGGCAATGGAATGGAAAAAGACGATACGGCTAATGCGTAATAGGAGCTGCAAGATTGTATGTGTGCATTTTCTACCATGATGCTCTCAAATGCTCGATTCTGATTGGTCAGAAGGTTTGGATTAATGAGCTTGTTCTAATACATTATCGTTTCTATAGTAACAGTTTACACATGCGCTTGTATGGTGACGATCCACATAACAAATTAAAAAAAGTGAAGTTTTCTGTAAGGATATGTTTATGTAACATTTTTGGAAGGAGTCTCCAGTGTCAGTGTTTTGTGATAGTCAGAGGGAAAGCTGCAACTTTAAGTTTTCCAACGTCTTCAGGACAGAGGAGTTTCTCAGGAACATGACAAGCTACGATTTTTTAAAATGTAAGAGCGCTTTTTTGTGGATATTTCCCAACATTAATGTAACTATAAATGGACAAAATGTATGATGTGTTGTTCTTTAATAAATAACATGTAATTGTTGGTAAATCTCTGTGACATAAGAGAAATGCAACACTTCAGGACTTGCTGTTGCAGGAAAATAATTAACTTTGTGGGGGTAACTGTAACTTCATCACACCATCCTGTTGTTGATTATTTTCCTGTCACAGAACAACACAGGGTGTTTAAATGTATTTATTGCATAGCTACTTTTATTCAAAGCAACATAAAGGACTCTTGTGGTTAACAAGTGAACTACAAAAACATTGGAATAATTTGTTAATTGTGAAGCCCCACCTCCCAGCATTCCAGCACACTTTATTTACGTTAGTTAACCAGCTAGCTAACTTTTTAAACTAAACCGATTATTTCAGAGTTCACTATAAACATGCAAAACATTTCTGCACAAGCCAAAAAAATGGTGTCCATGCAATCAATACATGTAATATAATGGAAAGGTGTACTGTATATGTATGTTGTAATGTATTATAATGTACATTTGCATGTAAATGTAAGCAAATAATTTCAGTCTGACTCCATTTTGCCACGCTGACACATTTATTGTAAATTCTACACGCCGGTGGTTTCAGGGAACCTAATAAAATGGCCAATTTGGTGTATCATGGTGTATTTCATGCACCACAATGGCACTACGGTGTTCCTTTTTTACAACGTTGAGTGTGTGTTGTGCTTGGATGGGGAGCAATAAATCATCCTTTGTGGATGAATGAACTTTTAATCAAATCATCATGTCTAAAAATTAACCAGCTATCTCAGCCAGCAAATTACACGGATTCAGTGGAATATTAACAATTATGAAGTCCATTAACAACAGCTTTCATTTCTCTCAAAGGTCACGACCTTACCTATGTAATCGCTCTGAAATATGAGGAGCGTATAATGAAGACTGACGCCAGGAGTTGTAACAGGAGTTGGAGAAAATAAAGCTAGGATAGTTGAAGCTGAAGAGCTGATGCTTTCTGACTCGTCTAAAAGGTGCCAAATTAAAGGAAACGGATACTAACGGTAGTTATACCACAGCGCTGTTAAATTCTCAAATCTGATTGGTCAGAAGGTGTTAGTTGGTTTTCTACTGTTTAATAAATTAAACATTGTAATCGTTGGCAAACTGATGTGGTATAAGAGGAATAAAACACTTCGGGACATGCTGTTATTGGAAAATAATCAACTTTGAGGTGGTTACAGTGCCTCTGCTTCATCACACCACCCTGTCCTTGATTAGTTTCCGATAACATCACAACACAGAGTGTTTTATTCCTTCATTAACATTAGTGCTAATGTTGTTGGTTACCCATCAGGATCGGCGTTGACTAGCCTTTGATAAACTAGCTAGCTGATTGATAGATGACATCCTCTGCAACAAATCTAGCAAGGAAATGACCTGAAATAAAACCAGCAAAAACCATCACGAAATAAATGAAAGATTCAAAAGACAAATGTGAATATTTTTCTTTTTTTCTGCTTCAATCTTTTATATAAACCATCAATAGTGAGCTGTGGATATTGCTTTTAGATTACTTTTAGATTTATTTTATCACAGATCTAAGAAACCCAGTCCTTTATAAATATTAAAAAAAAATAATGTGCACTTGAAAGTCTTTGAAAGAGTGTTTGATGGGCTCACCAAAGCAAAGCAGCCTGATAAATTGTAATAGGAAAGTGTGTCATCTAATCTAATGAGAGCTCCATCGTCCCATTTGCGCTGTAGTTATGCAGGAGCACAATACAGATGGGCCTGATTTATGAAACAGAGAAGCAGCTCATCACACACCCCGAGCCATTTATACCATCAATAATGGGCTGTTAGGAGCGACCTGATTGTGTGTGTGTCCATGAAACGAGGAAGTGGACAATAGTGGACCACATTTTTGTAGAAGCTTCGCTCATTACAGCTACAACAGAGACGCCAGTGTGACAGATTCAGACATAGATTTTCCACCTGTGGGTTTTTTTCCCACAAACACGTCCTGCATAAGGGATGGATTTCTAAAGGAAATGCCATCTGCTGAAGGGATATCATGGTCTTCCATCATCATTAATTCATACAAAAAGCTGTATTTATTTAGGACTACGCAATACTGACGTGTTTCTTGAAATCCTGGTTACTTGGGGCTGCCATCAAGCAAAAATATGGGACAGCAACTTTTTTGCATTTCCGATATTCTTTTTATATAAATGTCAAATAAATATTAACAACTAACCTGACTTTTTTTTTTATTGGAGGACCAAAGACGAGGTGTTAGTGTTATCAGATGCTTCACAATGTAATGAGGTGCCATAAAGTGTGTGAATACAAATGTGAAAACGTGAAAAACACTAAGAAAAACAAATATTAAGACGTGCAACAGATGAAAATATTTCAGTTTAGACAAGCAACTGTACAAAAATCTCAAATACATTCCTACAAATTCTACATTTATGAAATTATTTAAAATATTGATGTAGTCAGAGCAGACAATTTGAGGTTCTGGGGTAATTATTGACATTGACCACCTTTATTTTCTTCAATATTCAATTTCTGATTTCTGATCCCACTGGCTTCCCACACTGTAGCCACCTGTATGGCCTTTTTAGTTTTCCAATTTCCTTATTTGGTCATAGGTTCCTGCCCATTTTTCCCTGGCGATCCATCCAAGCTCGACTCTCAGCTGCCTTCTGATAGCTCGTTTCTATGCTTCTGAAACTCATCTGACCCTTTTGGTTCTCCACTTTCCTTATTTGGTTGTAGCTTCCTGCTCTTGATTAGCTCCCAGTCTGTGATTGGTTTCAGCTGTTTCTTATTTCCCACCATCTCATATAAGTTCTCTGTTTCCTCTAAACCAAGGAAAGTTGCAGAAATTCCAAGCTATGCTGCTTTCAATTTAGATTTTTGGCTTTTGGCTCAGTTTATTATATTTTTGTTTAAGTTTTATGGTTTGGACTGTGGTGATGGTGGTTTTTGGTAAAAGCTCAGTTAGAATTGCATTTGGATCATCACTACTCTCCTGAGCACAACATGTTGCCCTCAATTTGCCCAGTTATATCTTAAAATATACATATCTAATGCTTTATACTTTATTATTTTTTAAAAAACATTTTATAATTGCAAACTAGATTTCTTAAAAGTTATTTTTCTGGGATTTACAAGACCCTTACAAGTATCTACACACTTCACACCAGGGAGGGTGTCCATGTCTTCAAACGTGTCTCTTGCATTTTCCTTTGAGTCCTACTTCAAAGACATGATCACATCGTCTGGTGATCCAGACTGACGGTTATCATGCAGATAGCACCAACTCTTTCACTCAGTTCAGTCTGGCAGTCCCTTTTTTTTCCCTCTGTAGTGCCTTTCTCCAAATCTGAGAGAACTGAGTATAATTTATTGGCTATAAGTGAAGCTATGCAGTCAGAAATGTTATATATCAGTCAGAAACAACCCTGACAGCAGGTCCACTCATGTTTAAGATGCTCTTGTTGACTTTGAGTTGAGGGAGCGTTTTCTTTGGTTTTTCCTCATCAAATTTCAGAAGTTACAAGTTGTGACCTTTGCAGCATAATCCCAAACATGCATGCATAATTTGTCTTTTTCTATTTCCTGGTGATTTACACCGGTTTTAATCAAATGTTATGCCTTTAAAATAAGCAGCGTGAATATAACTACTAAAGTTACAAAACACATCCCCATTTTCACATCAGGAAAAGTACAGTTTGGTAGCGTTTAGACTGAACGTTACGGTGTGTATAAGAAACAGACAGCGGGTTGTTCTGTGGGTGAACGTCTTCCTCGTGGCTATGTTTCTACACCTCTTCTTCTCCACTTCATCTTTATCAGCGTCATCCACATGCATGAATGCTGATGTGTGTTGGTGTGTATTGATGATGAACTCGCTTCACTAGCCTTCAGGGACTTTCTTTCGAATCATATCTCCTTCCAAAGTCTTATCGCTAACATCCACAGTGGATCGGTGCTCTATTGTCAGAGCTGCACAACATCGACTGAAATAATAATCAAGTGTTTGGATCTGTTACTGAATTCACACGATTGAAAAATCAATAGTTGCCCTACACACCTCCCCCTTTTCCCTGAGGAATAGTACGGTCCAGTGCAGCTGGCTGGGTCATGTGGGAAAGAGCGAAAAAATAAATAAATAAAACACGAATTTACAACAACATCGACAATGTTGATCGAAAGTGGAGGAAAAAAAAGAATTGATGAAGAAAGAATGGATAATAAAACAGAGAAAAGGGGAGGAGGAAAGAAATAGGGAAAGACAGAAAGAAAAAAGGGAAGAGGGAAAGAAGGAAAGGATCCAAGAACAAAGGAGAAGAAAGAATAGAGAAAGTAAGAGAGAAAAAAAGAAAGAAAATGAATGACAAAAACAAACTAAGGAAAAAAAGTATAAAAGAAAGAAAAACATGGTTAGAAAAAGAATGAATGATTGACAGAAATATAAAAAGAAAGAAAGACCAGAGAAAGTAAGAGAAAGGAAATGAATAACTGAATGAAATAATGAATGAAAACAAAGTGAAAAAGAAAAAGTAAGAAACAAAAGAAAACAAAGTAAGAAAGAAAGGGAATGCAAGAAGACAAAGAAAACTAGTGAATGAAATAGAAATAGAAAGATAGAAAAAAGAGAAAGACATCACAACAAAATAACAGAGAGAAAAGAATGGTGACAGAAAGAGAAAGAATAAAGAATTGAGAAAGAAAGAGAGAAAGAAAATAAAGAATGAGATAATAATTATTTTAGTGTAAATCATACTTTATTAATCTCACAATTTGCTGCAGATCTCTCTGTCTCTCTTTGGTCTTTCTCTTCTCTCTCTCTCTCTCTCTCTCTTCGTTCTCTCTCTTCTTCCAGCGCTCTGTGTTTGTGGAACTGATCCGCGACTCATCACCGCCTGATCGATCCCGAATCCTCCGACCTTTAAACCTTCTGCAGCTCCTGCTTCAGGGCTCTGAAGCTTTCAGTTGTAGTTGATAATAAAGCTGCAGTGTTACTTCTCCACTTCTTCTGCACTCACACACCGCTTCTTTCTACACACACAAACTCCAGATCAATCCTTTCTTTAATAAAATGGAATGAAGACAAGCTGACCTGCCGCTCTTTACGCCGTGGTCCGGCTCACTTTAAAGGCCACCAGTTCTGTGTTTTGTTTTCTAAGTGGGAAAGAGCTCGGAGAGTTTTAATGCTTTCATTATACTCTGATACTCAAAATAAATAAATAAAGAAATAAAGAAATAAAGAAATACTGAGCTGTCAGTAATTATTTTCTGTAAATTATACTGATCAATCCAACAATGTGTCATAAAAAGCTTTTTAAACACAATAATTGAGTCCAGTACGCAGTATGCAAATTTCCTTTTTATTCTAAAGTACAGAGAAGAAGAAGAAGAAGAAGAAGAACACAATTTCTAAAAATATAAAATAAAAAAAAAACTAATGGATTTTATAATGACATATCTAACAAGAAAATAAACTAAGAATAGTTGCATAGAGTGTAAAGAGACCAAGGATAAAATATATATTACAATACAAAGAAATGAAAAAAGAGGAAAAAAGGAAAGATTATATATATACATATATATATATATAATATACAAAATATATAAAATAACCAAAAGAAGAATAGACCAATATAGAATTTAAGAAAAAGAAAAGCAATTTAAAAAAAAAAAGAAAATAAGGAAACAAAAAAAATTAAAACAAATAAAGATGCAATAAAGAAACAAAAATATCAGAAAGAGAAAATGGGGAAGAGAATGGGGAGAAGAAATTAAAGATATGAAAGAAAATAGACTGAAAAAATACAAGAAAGAAATGAAGCAGCAAAGAAAATGAAAAAGTTAAACAAATATGAAAGGACTAAGGAATGAAAACAAACTAAGAAAGAAATGGACCAAACAAAAGCAAACAAAACAAAGAGAAACAACAAAAAGGAAGAAAAAAACAAACCAAACATCAAACACATAAAAAACTAAAACAAACAAAATAAAAACAAAGAAAGAAAGAAAGAAAGAAAGAGAAAGAAAGAAAGCTAATAAACAAATTTAAAAACAATAAAAAGAACAAAGAAACAAAGAAAAAAACAAAACAAACTAAGAAAGAAACAACAAACAAAAAACAAAATAAGAAAACCAAAAAAACTAGCAATAGACAGAAAAACAATCAAGAAAGAAAGAAACAAATAACTAAAACAAAACAAACTACAAAGAAACAAACTAAGAAAGAATGAAAGAGGAAAAGACAAAAAAATAAACTAAAGAAAGAAAGAACATCTGTAAGAAGAACGTACTGTATATTAGTTAGAAATACACATTTAGAAAAATTCATACTTTTCAGGGTTCGTTGTTTGTCCCTCTGCAGGAGCCATTAAAGGTTCTCTATAGAACCCTACAGACTGGTTCTTTATCAGAACATGGTTCTAAGATCCTCTGAGGAAGCGAAGAACCTGTAATGGTTCAACGAGTGCCTCTGAAAAGAGTTGAAACTTTTTCATATAAAAAAAATAAAAGTTGTCAAAGAGGCAGAAGAAGCTGAAAGTTGAGAGGGAGTGGTGGAGTGAAAAGCCAGAGGAGAAGAGGAAGGACACACGGGTTAGCCTCCGTCGCTGCAGACGCTTCAGGGGAATCGTTTCTTCTGCATACTTAACACGCTGATTGATTTTTATATTCCTGAAATATTCTTGAACTCTGCGACTGCTGCATAATTAAAACGCTTTTTTCCTAGACTCTGATTAAAACTTAACTTATTCTGAGAAAGTTGAACATCTCACACTGTGATATGCTGCATGTATGAAAGTGAGGCACAGAATCGGCGCACTGCAGCTGAGGAACGAGGGAAGAGGAGTAAAAATAGCAGCCGAGTTTTTCTGTAGTTCTTCTGTCACTCACTGCTGTGTGCAGTTCAGTGTTCACTCCGAACAACCGGCGACTCCAACAACACCACTGAGACCTGAGAGGAAAAATAACACGACTGCCAGGACATGAGGGGGGGAGTGAAGGGCGAGGAAGGAAAAAAAGAAAAGGAAGAAATTAGCAAGGAAAAGAAGGAAGGAAACGGAACAATGAAAAGAGAAAAAAAATGGTAGAAAGGAAGAAGAAATGGAATGGAAGGAAGGAAGGAAAACAAAGAAAGGAATGAAAAGGAAGACTGGAAAGAGGAATGAAAAGGAAGGAAAGAGGGAATGAGTGTAGGGCAAGGAAGGAAAAAAGGAAAAGGAAGCAAGAAAGCAAGGAAAAGAAGGAAGGAAATGGAAGAATGAAAGTAGAAATGGTAGCAAGGAAGAAGAAATGGGATGGAAGGAGAGAAGGAAAAAAGGAAGGAAGGAAGGAAGGAAGGAAGGAAAGGAAAAGGGAGAAAGAAAGGAAGGAAGGAATGAGGAAAAGGTAAGAAAGAAAGAGAACAAAGGTAGGACAAGGAAGGAAGGAAAATGAAGAAGGTAAGAACAAAGGAAGAAAGAACAGAAGAAAGAGAGAGAGAGAGAGAGAGAGAGAGAAGTTGATGGGTCGTCCCTGCTGAGTCAGTGGGAAACAGTTTCATCAGCTTTTACATGAAATTTCGGAGTTGCTCGCTGCATTTTCTGACTGACTCGGGAAAAAAAATCATAAAAACAGGAAGTAATAACTCTGTTCCATTATGAGTGTGTTTGAGAAATTATGACATGTTCACTTCAGCTGGAACAAATTTCTTATTTCCCCACTAAAGGGACAAAAAGAAAATACAATCAGGGACTTGGAGAGTTTGAGCAGAATCAGTAGCCTCGTGTCGCGCATCAAAACTGTGTTAGCAGTGTTAGCTGTTAGCAATGTTAGCAATGTTAGCAGCGTAGCTCCCTTAAACTCCATCTCTCATCCACTCAGTGTTATTTTACTGCTTTACTGGCAAACCTCTGAGCAGAGAAAGTCAAACGGATAAATATCTGATTACAGTTTAGCACTTAATCTAATTTGCGAAGATGATGAAGGGAGGCGGAGGAGTAGAGGGAAATGGCCAGAGTGCAGCCACACTTTCTTCTAAAGAAAAAACAAAGAAACAAATAGCGTGGCTAATCAGTCATGAAGTTTATATTTCTTACAGGTAATAAAATTAAAAAGGAGAAAGGAAGAAAGAAAGGAAAAAGAACAGAAAAAGGACGGAGAAGAAATACAGAAAGGAAGGAAGGGGAATGAAGAAATGAGAGAGGGAAAAAAGAAAGAAAGAAAGAAAGAAAGAAGGAAAGGAAATAATGGAGGGAAGGAAAGGAGCTAATGAAAGAAATGAAGGAAAGGAAATAATGAAAGGAAGGAAGGAAGTATCCCATAGGAACACACGTATCCCATAGATGAAAAATCACATGCAGTACATTTCACGTGATGTTATGTGAATAATAAGGGATCACGTGTGAATGATGAATGAATCATGTGAGAAATCAAAACTGCATGTGAGACATTAACAAGTGAAAACTTCAGGAAATGAAATGAAGAAGGAACACAGAGAAAATCCATTTCCCTGCAGATGGTTTCCAGGAAAGCGTGTGCATTTGACTAATTGTTGATTTATTTAATAATATTTATGGATTTCTGTCCCTGATGGACTTGATGAAGCCGTTCCAGCAGTACGAGTGCTGGAGGAGGACAGAGACACCGCTCCAGGTGACATCATGCCTCAAACCGTGATTAAACAGAAACATGTTGGGCATCATAAAATATTAAAACAGGAGGCTTTGTTTCAGCGACTGCAACACCGCCCCTGCTATCATCCATGTCTCGATCGGACGACCCTTCATTTCTGTTTGAGTTCTGTTAGATATTGATTTTTATCTATAATCTGCGACAGAGACATGAATCAATGACACTCTGTTTCTCACGAAGGAAAAACAACACGATATAGGTGACGTTAATCAGGTAATCAATGGAACTCACTGTGAAATTCAACTTTCTGGATTATCACTTCTCATCACTGCAGTTTTTTTTAATACATTTCCTGTAGTGTTTATCCTTTTGTAGTTACATTTAAAGTTGCAGAACGTCTGTAAAACAAATTTGATGCGGAAACTGTTTTTTTTTTTTTTTTTTTTACACAATTAATTTTTCACTTGATTATTTTTATACATGATTCATTTATTTTCCATAAGGGAAACTTGAGTCCCCGCTAGTCGATGCTAATCAGTCCGGGACAGCAGGGGACATGAGAGGACGACAGAAAGACTCGCTGATCGGATTTCATTTCCTCTAGCGCTGGTTTTCAGGCTCAGTCGATAAGCCGTGTTCCGGTTTGGGTAAAAACACAGCTTGGCTCTGACATTACAAGTTATCTGAAGGACAGCGAGATTTTTTTGTGTTTCACGCTGGATGATTTGGCGCATTCGGGGCCAGATTGGAGTGTATGACGTTTAGAGAGCGAGATGTAGAGGTCAGATGGCTCAGGAAAGTCAACTTTGCAGAGGTTTGCTCTCTGAACACCTGCTGCCTCTTGCTTTGGTGTGTATTCATCCACCGGAGCTAATGAAAAGTGACTGCAGTGAGATGACAGGTGTGTGACGGTGGTGAGAGAGCGAACAGAGGATGAGCGACGTGAGGGAAGGAGGTCGATCTTCTGGAAAAGAGCTTTTGCACCTGTGCCGCTCTTGTGTCATCACAAGAACAGGTTGAGGGAAGAAGAGCTTCAGGAACAGCGTAGGGAAATTCAGGCGAGAGTGATAAGTGGACAGGTGATGCATCATTCAGCAGATCCATCTGCCGAGGCCGTGCATCACCAGTGCAGAGACAGGTGTGACTCTGGCAATCGCACGTCTGAAACGAAGCTGAAGAGCTTCCCGGAGAAGAGGCTGATGAATATTACATGCTGTCCCTTGTTCTCGTTGGCTGGCTGGGTCACCCAGAACGCAGAGGGGGAAATTTCATTTCATCCTTCATGAGACACTGTTTTAACCTGTTGAGCAGTGACACATGACCTCAACCTCTGACCCAAAACATTCGCTCATGAGATGTTCTTCAAGAGAAGCTATTTTATCTAACAAATTTTACCTCTAACTCAAATGAGACCATATTTAACATTTCCCGCTGTCGTCTTCCACATTCTTTATTTCTTTTGCTTTCTTTCTTTTCATCGGCTCTACTGTGTAAAACTTCTCAAGCTTCTTAAACATCTCGTGGCTCTTTGTTAATCATTTTCCAAGCCAAACTGTGGTCAATATATTACCAAACACATCATAAAAAAGTTCAGTAGTTAATCAGGCTCGATTTAGCTAGCTGACAATGATGTTGCTGAGAAAACTTGCTGTGTCCTAGGATATCAAGATGCCCCCTTTTTCCTAGTAAGGTTTCGGCTTCCGTTCACACATGACCTCTCCTGAATATTTCCCAGGGTCATTTATCCTGGTATACTAGATCTAAAGTGGGAATACTCCCTGCACACACATTCACACAATTTACCATAAGCCAGGGGTGTCCAATCTTATCAACAAAGGGCTGGTGCAGGTTTTCATTCCAATCAAGCAGGGGCCACACCTGATTCCACCTGTTTAATCAGTTGATCTTGACTTTCAATAGACTAGGTGTGGCTTCGGCTTGGTTTGGAATGAAAATCTGCACCAGCCCTTTGTGGATAAGATTGGACATCCTTGCCATAGGCAAACCTAGGTGGGAGGTTTGGGGAAAACTGGAGTAGCCTGAGCTCAGGATCGAACCCTGGAGCTGTGAGGAGGCATCACTATGTGCGGAACTACCAGGGATATACAGCTATTTATATTTAGTAGTTGACCAGTAATTCTGTAATGAAGGAGACTGGCTGGTGGGGATCCACATGCAAGAGTATTAATAGACACAATCCAGATTCCAAAAAACTTAGTCAAAACAGTTCCAGGTCATACACATGTAAGGCACTGAACAGCAGTATCCAAAGGGTATGCAGAATATCAATATGCAAACTAGGCAAGGGTTATCTAAAAAGGAAGAGATCAAGACACTAGGCAAAGGACTCAGAACTTGCATGAAGGTATATTGTCTGCAAAGCTTCACAGTATTTCTAGGTGTCCATGTGCTTTATAATCTATGCAGATAGGAAATGGAAAGAACAAACAAGGAAGAGTCTCTAGAACTCGGGAGAGGTTGCCCTCGGATGGTGTGGTGGAGAAAAAAACAGGGTGTCCCAAAAGTCTCCATATATAGGGGACTATGTTTGCCAGCACCACTTTGGTTGTGCCTTGGTCAGTGGATGTTCGTGGGCGTCCACTTCTCGGTTGGTCCGCAACACTTCCAGGTTTTTTTGAATTTGTTAATAGGTTTGGCAACAGTGTCAGGTTTCCTGTTAAAGTCCATCGCAATCTTGCGACAGCTTCCAGATCCAGCCATGAGAATGATTGATTTCAATACATTCTTCTTTAGTCAAAGGCATTCTTAAAGGCTATCTGGAAAAAAATGTAATATAAACTAATGTAAAATTTTGGAAGACATTTTGCTAAAACTTGTTAATTTCCCCTATGTATGGAGACTTTTCCTAGCATAGTCTTTGTCGACTGGTCCCCTTCCTGCTTGCTCTTAATTTCCTTCCACTTTATGACTGGAAATAACTGCCTGAGAGTGTCTCCAAGATGGCCCCCAAGTGGACAGACTTTTCCTAGAAGGTTTGTAGGCTTTGATTGCAACATACTCCACTGTTATTTTTGGCAAATCTGTGTAGTCTGGTCTACACAATAACACTCAGGTGAAGTTCTTGTGTGGATTGGCAGGTCTGAGGCTTGTGATTGAACTATACGAAATTCATTAAAAAAAAAAACTCACTAGAGTTTACAGCAGCATAAAGAATATTACAACCTGCTACAACAGCCACGGATGCAAACTCAAATCCTGACCTTCATGCATTTTTAAATGCTTGTAATCAGGAATGCTAATGTGGCTTATGAATTACAGTAAGGGAAAGAAGATACAGTCTAAACAGTACAGTCTACCCTTGGAAGTCGTAAGTTTGTAGCGAGCATGCAGTGTGTATGATATGTTTACGTCTTTCAGTGTAACAGGATTATAGCTGTGAACACAAGCAGGCTCGTTTGTGAGCTGTGTGTATTTTGTGTCTGAGTGAGAGGAGAATGTATTCCTCCTTTTCATTGATCTCAGGCAAGTTGCGACCACGTCTTCTCTCTGCTGAACAAGGTGTCACTCACAGATACCAAACAACGCCACAATTACCTCTCCAGAAATCGATATGAGCAGAAGGAGTAAAAAAAAAAAAGCCCGAAGCCTTTTCACGCTGCCGCTGCTCCCATTCCCTCCTGGTAATTGAATTCCTGTCTAAATACTCCCACAGCACCTCAAATTCTAATCCCGTACATTTGTCATCCCCTTTCTTTTATTCTATTGAGGATCACAAAAGAAAAACAGACTCTCAAAGCTGAGAAACACACAGATGAGCAAACCTCAGACGGTGCTCCATAGAGACGTCTGCTTGGCCCCAGCTTGTCAAAACAGTTATGTTATCTGACAAAACCACAAATAACATCCGTATGAATAAAACAACCAACAAGATCATAGGAAATGGTTTTGATATCAGAGAGGAAAGGGAAGGGTTTCATTTAATTGCAAGGACCGAAGACTTAAAAACAGTTCGATACGTAAGGAAGAAAACATGCCATGATGTTCTGTTATAGGAAAATCATCAACAACAGGGTGGTGTGATGAAGTGGAGGTAACGTTAACACCCCAAAGTGTTTTGTTTGTCTCAGACCAGAGCAATTTCCCCAACTATTATTATTTTTATTTCTTGAAGAATAACGTCACACTTTTTTATCCATTCATAGCTACTTTAAATGTTGGCGCATCTGCAAAAACTTTAGTTCCTGTTCTCACTTACATTAAAGCAGCTATAAACATTCGTTCCCTCAACATCATCTCTTTTTGTTTCCACGAAAAATTGCAACTTATGTTACCGAAAAGCTGCAAAGCGTAAACTCCTCGCTGCTGAAGATTTAGCTTTACCTCTGACACTGGAGACTCCTTCCATAAACGTTAATTATATGTCTCCTTACAGAAAGCTTGCAACAGATTAAATAATAGCATAAACCTTCAGCCAACTTGATTACATGGTACAAACACTGATGTTGATGTTAATTATAAAATGGATCAAATCTGATTGGCTAAGCCGTGTTCGAATCCTCACTAAACACCTGTTAGCGCATCACAATAACTGAATTCTGTATTAATGCTCCAACTTTTAAACCAATAAAATCGTTACCTTTAGCTATTGTTCCGTCCATGGAATACCATAATCTTTGTCCATTATGTTGCTTAGCAGCCAGAACTTGCTGTTAATTGAATAGTGGAAGCATCGTTTATTGTGAATATCTTTTATTTCATTGTGGGAAAGGGTGTTTTAGAACACATTTACCCGTGTAATACACACCTTCGATTGGTTTAGTGGTTTATTTAGTCATATTATGTTTTTACTGTTCAGATCAGATATATTAGTTAATTATGCAACAACCCAAGTACATTATGAACCTGAACTATTGTTTTTCTAAGAAAGAAAGAAAAGAAAGTGTGATCAATTGAAACAGTGATCTCTGTTCTTCTAAATGTCTATAAAATATTCAGGTACAAAACCTTGAATATTTCCATTCTACAATTTTCCATCCAGTTGAATCACATGATGCGATGCTCATGTCAGACAGCATTTTACTTTTTTCTTTATCATGTGTAAAGATAATGAATTCAATTATGCTACACCAAATTAATTAATTAATAACCCACATACAAATTAAACATAAACCTGACAAACAAATGTATTTAGTTGTATATATCAAGCTTAATATAGATAACTCACATATTATTGAATTCTCTCCAAAACGTGTCCATTATATTGTTTTAAGCCTTAGTCATCTCGTTGTTAGTCATATGAGCTGCTGAATGTAAACTTAGTCACACGCGTGCATGCACACGCACACACACACACACACACACTCTGTGTATATATGTGTGAGAGAGAGAGAAAGCCTGTAGTGAAAGTCTGGAAGTGTTTTCAGGGCTCGTTATGGATGTGTTGGCTTGTTATGGAGAACTTTTCCGCATAGTTTTCGGGGAAGCGAGCGACTGTGAAGGTGGCCCGAGGTTTCAGTCGCCATGGTAACAACAGGAAGTTGGAGGTGAACTCTTTGCCCTCCCATAAAGCAGCAGTGGAGGACAGATGAATAGACCGGATGCTGCATCCGCTTTCACCAGAAACGAATGGTTTATGTGAAGCTGAGGCTTTTGGACCACAGTCATAATGTTCACTTTCTGTCTGTCTCTGTGTCTGCACATCTATCTCTCTCTCTCTCTCTCTCTCTCTCTCTCTCTCTCTCTGTGTGTTTGTGTATCTCTCCTGTGTCTCTCCTCAATTCAGCAAGCTTTACTGGTATGACTGTATACATGTACAGTATTGCCAAAGCATTACAGGAAAGAGAAGAACTAATATATAAACATATTAGTTATAATACTGTGTATCCATATAGAAACATGGAGATGAGAGAATAGAAATTAATAATTATTAGTTAATGCCTCTATTTTTCTGTCTCTCTCTCTCTTTCTGTCATTCTCTGTCTATCTCTTTCTTTGTCTCTTTCTCTCTGTGTGTCTGTCTGTGTGTCTCTGTGTCTGTCTCTCTTTTGCTCTCTCTCTCTCTTTGTCTGTTTGTGTATCTCTCCTTCTTCCTTTTGTCTCACTCTCTGGGTCCCTCTCACTATGTGTGTGTCTCTTTCTGTTTCTCTCGCTCTCTCTTTCTCTCTTTGTCTTTCAGTGTCTCTCTCTCTGTCTCTTTGTCTGTCTGCATGTCTCTCTCTCTCTCTATCTCTCTCTCTCTCTCTCTCGTTTCTTCCTGTTGCCTGGACACTGCCATCTGGAGGCAATGGTTTCTTTTCTTTTTTTTCATTTATCATTAACTTTACATTAAATACCTAAAGATCCATGAAATGAAAGTATCTTTAGAAACAACAAAATAGTTCCTGTATATCAACACTCTCTAATTAAACCTGATATTCTATCATATTCTATATTTCTAATCCACTGTGCTGGAGTCCAAACTGTCAGTGTCCAATTACTTTCCAGACGGCGCAGTAAGTGTGATTGTTTCTGGCGGAGTGTATGATATTCTCGGAAGTGTTACAGATCCCTTTTCACCGCTTCTAATTTTTGCAGTGTCTGTCAGACGGGAGATGCCGGCGTTAAACATGATCTTCTCCTTCTCATATTCTAAATAAATCGTTCAAAAAAAAAAAGCCTGATTTATCTGCTCGGCCAAATATTTACTTCTCAATGATGCACGCTGTCATTTCTCAGAACCCTATGCAGCATCTTTATTTTCCGTCCGTTATTCAGGGTGTGTGTTTGTGTGTTAGTTGTTTAGTCAGAGTTATTAGGCAGGAGTCAGGTTTCATCTGGGAATCAGGAGACGAGCGTCACCCAGGTGTCGCCTTAATCTCTACACGAGTGCGTGATAATGAGACAAGCTTTCCTCTGAAGTCGCTGCTCCGTTTAAACACCCGAGAGGCTTATAATCCAGTTTGCACAAGAATGCAGTGTTTGCTGATGAAAGAATTCACAAGATGACTTCATTTCCCTCGCTTGCTGTCATCTCCCAAGCTTAAGGAAAAAATACAGATGTCAACATGCAAAGACTGGAATTATTTTTTAATTCCAGTGTTATTTTGTAGATTAAATCTGAGAAGTGTGTAAATTGTGATGTTGGTTGATAATTAGTGGCAAAAATAAATCCTGGTATAATTCACTTTCACTGGCTCTAGGATGGAGTTGAGTGAGTGGCTGAGCAGATAGTATAAACACAACATTGAAACATTTTCTTAACTGACACGATAAACTGTGGTTTCTTTTACTGATTATTATTATTATTATTATTATTATTATTATTTTGGTTCACAAGTTACTTTTTGCAATTCAGAGTCTATTCTGAAGTCTCAGACCTGCAAGTCCAAGTCGAGTCTCGAGTCTCTGAGTCTAGTCTATTGAGACGTAATAAGTCATATCGTCCAAGTTGTGACTCTATTCTCCGAGCAGCAAGTCTCTGAGCTGCAAGTCTGAGTCAAGCATGTCTCAAAGCTGCAGGTCTGAGTCGAGTCTAAAGTCATTAAGCTGCAAGTCCAAGTTGAGTTTCTAGTCTCTGTGCTGCAAGCCCAAGTCTAACATCACAAATCTGAGCTACAAGTCAGAGTCAAGTCTTGAGTCTCTGAGCTACAAGTCAGAGTTGTTTCTTCACTAATTATCATTGCTCGTTTTTTCATGGTTTTTTTTTCCAGGCAAAATTTTCATAGTTTTTCATCATTAAGAGATAATAATGTCCAAAACAGAGAAGAGCCTCCTCTGTGTTGTGCTTCTTGGGGAATTTTTTTCATTGTCCCAACAGCCATGATTATATCTGTTTGAATGTGAATGGTCCTTTGGGCAAAAATAACATATTAAAAGTAAGTCTATAGCCTTGAGCAACTCCCAGTCGGTACGTACGCTATTTCTCGTGTCCCAGGACATCATGTGTGCTATTCATTCATCTTATTTTTCTCAACAATTTTACAAAAAAAGAACGAGCATCTCAGTTTCTCTGTGTTTCCATCCTGCTGTTCCCCTGTGATCCTGTGGTTTGTCGGTTTACTCAGAGATCCAGTTCATGTTCTGCTGAATATTGCAGGAGAGATTTGCCCACTTCCTCTCGGGTCCAACCTCCGGCACGGCATCTGAAATGACTTCAGGGTTTAATGTGATATGAAAGAGACTCTCAGGCTCAATGTCAGTATATAGGTTTATATATTTTCTTTTTTTTTTTTAAACAACGGAAGACAGGAGACGGGAATATATTATCAAAGCTTTCTGCACAATTATTTAAAAAAGGGTTCTTCAAGGGTTCATTTGGTTTACAAAATCATTTCAGATACACACTGTTGAAGGCTTCTGCATCAAAAGTTTAAGGATTCTCAAAGATGGACAAATAAAAACCCTTCTAAAAGTGAAACAACATGCCCTTAACTAAAATTATTTACTTTCAATGTAATAAATGTTTATTAATGTAAATAAATGTCATTTTTTTATCTTACGAAAGCTAAATCAATAATCGGTAATTCAGCTTATAACAACACTCACTATTGATTGTGACACAGAAGTGTAATTTCACATCTCCGAGCAATTACTGCCAAACAACTCTACAAGAGACGTATCGGAAAAAACATCAACACATCATGAAAAATGAGACGTACAGAATTAAACTTTAGTGGTTGGACTTTTTTCTGTGGTGTTTGTTTACCGTGTTCGTTCACGCTGCCATCTTCGACATGACAGTTTACACGTAGAGTTTTTTGGTCATAAATTCAATATCGATTTGCTTTGCTGTGAATTTGCCACAGTATATAGGCGGGAATTGAGGAAAGATGTGTTTAATAGAGGAAAAAAAGTGTATGAGAGTGTATGAGGTGAGAGTTGCTGGTATTTGGCTGGAGACTGATCCGTGATCGATCGGTGTTTTATTTTTTGTGGGAAAAAAAAATTAAAGCTTTTGCAATGTTATATGAGATATTTAAAATGAAGAGCTCTTCAGCTTTATGTAGATATTAATAGCTTTCCTAGCTTAGGGCGCTAAAGCAGGAAAACAGTTATACTGTATACTAGAAACTTAATAAAAATGAGTGCTCTTATCTTAGCTGAACATGTTGGTGTTATAATAATGTGTAAAAAAAAAAAACCTCTCTTCTCCCATTTAAATGAATATAAAGCAGGTTTGATCCATATGCTGTGTGAAATAGCGGCTGGATGGACAGCTTTATGACTTCTCCTTCATACATGACTTGGTGGCGCTGAAATGAAACGATCCCTATTCTTGAGTCACCTGAGGGCAGCTGGGAAAATAATCCGTATGCAGATAATGGAAGTGCTGCGAAACGCTTGTAGGCACAAGGACGAAGCAGCCGCTACCGTCACCTGCCACACTCCATCATCTCACTGCCTCGTGTGACAGGAAGCTCCAGAGACCGGCGCAGGCTGAGGATATGGGAACACAGAGTCTCAGCAAGAGAAGAGCAGTGGACATGCAAGATAGAGGATAGAGGACAGACAGAGATGTTCTGCACATTACCATGGAGAATTCTCTGCTCGTTAGAGATGGTGGTAAAAAGGAAAGACGGATAATGAGAGAGGAAGAAGGTGGACAGATGTGATAATGCTTTTCTATATATTTTATACAGAGAGGAGATTACTAATACAGCTGTAATGCACTAGGGTCCAAAGGTCGCTTATAAGACGTGAATGTTTGACTATTGATGTTATCATTCAAGAATATACTGTTTATTTATTTGTTTTTTAAAAAAGGCAAAAAAATCGTAAATAGTTTTATCTTCATAGGTTAATTCATTATTTGCCAAAAATACTGATCTTAGATCATTTACCCAACTGAAATCTCAGTTACAAATGAGAGAAGGTGATTTGATTGGTAATTGCAGTAACACATCTAGCCACACCTCTTGATAATATATTCGTTGTAACCCCGCCCCCTTTTCAGAATTATTCTGGGTTACAAAAATATCAGAAAATGTCAGAATCTTTGTTATGATTAGTGAAGTAGTATATTTGCAACCAATTTCAGTCTAACCCGAAAGAAAGAAAGAAAGAAAGTAAGAAAGGAAGGAAAGGGGGTGGGAGATGAAGAGAAACATGAGAGAAAGAAAGTTGAAATGAGAGAAAAAAGAGTAATATAAAGAAAAAGACAGGAAACAAAGAAAGTGGGGTAAAGAATATACCACAGAGATGGAGAGAAAGAAAAAAGGGGAAAGAAAGAACAAAGTGAAAGAAGGAGGAGAAAGTAATGAATAGTAAAGAGGGAGGATAAGAAGGAGGGCCCTACAGTGTGCACCTGCACCGTGTGCGAGTTTAAAATCGGAGCAGCTGATTGGTCGGCCGTGAAGCCCATTGCGACAGTTGGAATTCAAACCGACAGATTATCTGAGAAATATAATTTGTTAAAAATGTAGTAACATATAAAACGGATTGAAAAAGTGAGTTTGGGGCCATACTGTATAGAAAAAGGTAAACAGTGGAGGAGGCACGGAGAGACGGCGTCTGGAGAAAGCGGTGTTTATCATTCACAAATAAAAAGAAATCTCCTCCTGAGTGTCTGGAAGCCATTAGAGTGAATCTCAGAGCAAATCAGCAGGCGAAGGCAGACAGACACCACAATTTTCTAGTTTCACTTTTTTAAAAAAAAGAAAGAAAACCCACTGAAACCATCATCTCACTGCCGCAGAGTCAAACTGTGAACTGACTGATGAGGAAAAAATTTGCAAAACATCTTAACACTGATTCACAATTGCAAAAGTGTTATCCACTTTTAACTATACGCTAGTGCACTACTATATACTGTACACTACTGACCCTGCTAATGCACTATTAACTACACTATATGGCCCATATGCGGTTCTTCCCCAAACTGTTACCACAAAGTTAAAAGCACACAATTGTATTTAATGTCTTTGTATGCTGTAGCATTACAATTTCCCTTCACTGGATCTAAGAGGCTCAAACCTATTCCAGCATGACAATGCCCCTGTGCACAAAGCGAGCGCATTATTAACTATCTACACTACTGACTAATGCATAATTAACAATGACCTATTTCTACACTAGTGTATTATTATCTAGACACTAGTGTAGATAATAGTGTAGTGTAGATATTGTCTACACTGTAGATATTATCTACACTATTGACCCACACTAGTGCATTATGATCTATACTCTATCATATTCTCCACGTTATCGATCCTCCTGCACAACACTAGTCATTAAGTGACCAATTATTTCTAACGCCACCACGCATGAATGATTTATAGACTCAGCAGCTCGGCCATAGCGGATAATCACTTCAGAAATCATTTATGAAGTGAGCCGCATTCATCTGCAGGTTGAGACGAGGCTGAAGCAACGACACGTTGCGGCTTAATGGCTCCTCAGATGAGCAACGTTTCCCCTGAACTGTGTGGCATGTGAGTGGATGAGTTTAGGCAGCTACATATTACGGACACTTACTTCATTATAACGTTCTGCTTCCTCTGGACTTCAGTAATCAGTCATTATTAGTGTTTGCAAAGGCTGCGTTTCACCGTTGAAGGGAAAAAAAAAAGCTTCATTAATGCATAATTTGCATCGTCTAGTCTCAATGTAAGTGACAATTCCAGTGCCATGAATATTTATTAGACTGCCAGCCCTCAGTCGTAACCCTCACATTTGCCTTTTTTTTTTTTTTTTTTTACCAGCAAATTAGGGATCTGTTTACAAATGGACTGAGACGTAGTGGTCCGTGTACCATTTGATCGTGAACGCTTTATTCAGAGCCATTTCAAATCATTCTTTTGAGCCTGATAGAGACAATAAGGAAAGAAGCTGAGGACAAAACGGCTTTTAAGGGCCCATTTTCGACACTTAATAGGGTGTGATAAGCTCGGAAGCCTGGTATTAGACTTGTTTAATGTGTGCTGTTTTCCCATATCGTTCACCTAAAAAGCCAACAACTTCATTAGCCTTTGTAGGGAATGACGTCAAGGACAGACAGTGATAGAACTTTTTTTTTTTTTTTTTTACCTTAACGTCATGCAGTACTTCTTAAACATGGGGCCAGATGGAAAATGCGAATTAGGTAAGGAATAGATCACTCCATGTTATGCTGGGAAAGGAAAATATTCAACAGCAGGGTGGTGTGATGAAGCGTTGCTGTTACCACCCCAAACAACACGGCCTAATGTGTTTTATTCCTCTTATAACACAGCAGTAATAGAATGATATGGATTTTTTATCCATTTATAGTTACTTCTTATTTATAGTTACAGTTTATTTCATCTTCATTTCATCTATTTCACCAGGCTCTGTTGTTTCTCTTTAAGTTAATAAGCCAAAAAAAAAACACTCTTACAAATCACTGCCACTGGAGACTCCTTCCATAAATGTTAAATAAACGTCTCCTTACAGAAAACTTATCACAACTTAACATATCAACTATTATACATGTTTATGTGAAGCATCCACCTGTGATTTACAGTTGGAGCTGCTGTTATAGAAAATTAATCAACACCTTCTGGCCAATCAGAATCGAGAATTCAACCACGCTGTCCTATAATATTATTCACTGGATTACTTGACATGAGCAGCAATGAAAGGCAGCATTAATCATTTGCAAGTAACGTTACCAAAGTAGCAAAATACGTTCACACCCGATGTTTGTTTTAATGGAAAATTAAGTGATGTTTATTTTAATCAAGAGTAACAAGAAGTTGCTGTATATAAATTAGTGAAAAAAAATTATTTCTCCATGTTACCAAACATTATGAGACTAATGCAAAGCCGCAAATGCAGCTCTTTTTTAAAATAAATAATAAATCAGGCCAGAAGCTCTTGGTGCAGTGATCACGTCCCACATACGTGCCTTTGAGATTGGAGCAGGGCCACTTCTCTCTGCGCAAACGATTGATCAAGAAATCACACTGACAGTTTGATGGGAGCTTGACGGACAGCCGTCTCTGACAGTATCCCACCTGTCAGGAGAGAATAAATTGCACACCCCGCCAATGATCACCTTTGAACGGAGAGCGCATAAAACCAAGGATGAAGGCGCTGCAAGCTGGAGAAAATGAAGGTCATGGAATGAAACTCGGATCGTTCACACCTTATTTATAACAACGATCTGAGAGTCAGACTATTCCGTAGCGAGTTCTAGTTGAATAATTAGGACAGTAAAATAACTTAACCAGAGTGATTAATTGGTCTATATTAGTGTCAGCAAGAGAATGTAAAAATAAAATAACACATGATTGGCTCTTTGATTATTGTTTCAATATCCAGGTAGGAGAAACAAATCAAATTAATTAAACAAACTAAAACGGGGGAAAAGGGGTCTGTTTTTCTGAAACTTGTGATTCTTGTGAATCATTAGGTCAAGGCTAGCCGATACGGCTGTGTCTCTGACTTTTAGCTAGCTTTAGCTATGGGTTGGAAAAAGCATTTCCTAAATAAATATAGACATGTCAAGAAGAGGATTGTCCTCCATAAAGTAACAGAGATTACATCTCTGCAAATGTGCATCACAGAGAACTGATTTCAGCCATGTTCTACACAAAATCTCCTAATAGTCCTTGAGGAAAAGCATTTTGCTTCAACACAATCATGTGACATAATCCTTGGTATATATTTAAGTTATTGGTTTATGCTATAGGCTAGTATCTAGTTAATTTTTAGAGTAACCCCATACTAGGCGGTTGAAAATGAACATATGATCAACCAGAATACTGTCTAACAGCTTGATTTTAGACATACCTTTGTTCAAAAGGTGTGTTAGAGGTGTGTAATAGAGGCCCCAATGCGCCTCTATTAGCACTTGTTGCAGTTCCCATTTTTGGCCAATAGGAGCAATAATGACTCTATAGAGTTAAATGGAGCCCTACGATTGAGCAACATCTAGAAAGGTGAGCAAATTAACGAAACATCGGCTTATTTCTCTGTTGTAAATGAGGACTCTGAGAAGATTGACATTTGTTGAACGGCTGATATAAACTGTGAGGCTCTGCTTCATTGCGCCTAACAACTCACTCCTGTTACGAATTACCTTTCGTAACTTTTCGAAATAGAAATTGAGTCATGTGAATTGTTACACATTTTTAAGTGAGAGACATGTTGTGAGGTAGAAGTCTCTTTCTCTCTCCTTCCCTCTTTTTACTGACTCATATTGATCAAAAATTCCAATTGATCGTTTCAAAGTGCCGTTCTCCTGCCACGTTTGCCGTCGTCTGAGGCGCAAGGTACGGCGTTGTGTTTACAGCCGGGATTAGTGTGCTCAAAATCCATCTTTAACAACTTCAGCTCCCAACATCCACGCTGTGGATTACACTCAGAACTCTATTTGCTTTGATAGACTTACACACGAGCGTTTACGTCCCGGAGTCTTTGTTCAGTTTACTCAGGGTGATAAATGCTCGATGGTGTTTTCGTGTTGCTGTACTGATACACAGTCAGCACCGCTGTTTCGTTCTTATTATCGGGATAACACGGCTTTGCATTTGTAATGTTATTAGTGATCACAGGAAAGGCTCTGTGTATGTAATAAAAATGTAATTTAACATGGCAAATGTCCAATACACATTCCCAGGACATCACATTTCCATAAAACCCTCTGATAAGATATTCTTATGACCTCTAGTTTTTACGGCATGCTATAAAAAAGGATACAACATTTTTCATGGTTTTGTTTCTCTTAATAAATATTAATAAGGACTAATGCTAGTGAGGAAAAGATTGGTAACTTGCATTGCTACATCCTTCTGAAAATAAAACTCGACAAATGACAAACAGTAATGAGAAAGACAAACAGGTTTTTTTTCATCTGGTCATCTCCATCTCCATTAATCCTGTCTAATCGAGATGAGCTGATGGACTTGGATGCTTGATTGACCCACTGATTGCCCTTCAGCTCATCCTAACAGGAAGATGACACACCTCTACGTCTGCAGAATGCTTGAGATGCTTTTATTAAAATTAATGCAATTCAGGGAAGCTCATTCGACGAAATGACGATCTGCATTATTTAAAAAGCACGTCTGGTTTTAAAAATGTGCTCGTCTTCTTTTAAAACCCAAACTTGCTCCAGGAAATACATTATTGTGAACAGTTATTATAGTTAGAAGTTCAAAGTTAACTGAAGACAATTTGACATGAACTTCATAAGTACTTTTTTGAAAAAAACAATTGTGTTGAGGACTTTTATACAACAAGATGAGTAAATATTACGTAAGGAATAAAACTGTCTAGGGTTTCAATAGCAATATTTTATATGCTCTTCAGTAGATCTAAATTTCAAAATGATTCATTCGTTCAGTGAATGAAAATTACATTTCTTGAGCCATTTGCTCTAACATTTTCTTATGGAAAACTTTTTGGAACTATCTTAATAGATGTTTGATAAGTTTTCTAAAGATTTTTTTAATTTGGCAATTGCTGCTAGCTTTATAGAAATGCTAAGCCTTCTAAAGTTCTAGCTATTAAGCTAAATTAGTGAGCTAGTTCCTCCTAGTGCTAGCATGTTAGCTAGAATTTTAGATGACTTGCTGCTAACGTATCTATTAAGCTAATAACCTTAGCAATCTAATTTCTCCAAACTTGCTTTATAAACCATACTTTCCTAATTCTTAAATCTAATCACTCTCTTCTAAAGTTGGTGATTGCTAAGGTCAGTAGCTTAAAAGAAACGCCAACAGACAACTTTCTAAAGTTCTAGCTAACAAGCTGAATTAGTGAGCTAGTACCTGCTAGTGCTAGTGTGTTAGCTATATATATATATTAGTGTGTGTTAGATGTATTTTATTTTATAATTCCTTTTTCTAAAGTTGCTAGCATTACTCATAGTCATTGCTAGTTTATGTGGCCTTGAAAAGTTGCCAGTTAGTGTCAATATGTTTGAGTAATACTTCAGCCCACCTGAGTTAATGGCACAGTCAGAGAAATGAAGAGGCACTTGCACTTGTAAATACATCATTGTCACTGTCGCCTTGTCACAGTCATCTCGTGACCTTCTTTTGTCGTGGGTTATTGTGTCATCGTTTGTCAACCACAGTTAATTACGGATGAGTCGATGTATCATGCGTCTGAGGTTTTCCTCCTCCTCTCATTCTTCTCATCGCTAGTGCGTCACAGCCAGACCCTGGATGTGAACTGGGTCCACAAGGGGACTTTAGGATGCGCACGATGATTCAGTATTATCATCTGCCGAGGAATTTGGGTGTCCTAGAATAGCAGGGCAATAACTTTTTGATTTTCTTTCTCCTCCATCAAATATTTTATTTTGAACTCGGGTGTTGGAGTATTATATATATATATATATATATATATATGTATACATATGTGTGATTTCAGGAAAGTTTAAATTCCACACTAATGGGATTTTCATTTCCTTTTTCTTTGTTATAGCTATCTATCTGACAAACTAAAAAAAAAACCTCTAAGCAGCATAATGTAATCAAGTTTTAATGTATTCCTCCATCTTTCCTGCACCAGCATCCACCATACAGTGTCTACCGGATCCCAGTCCAGTCCTGAGGGACTTCCAGACAGCCTGGAACAAGATTTTACTCATTCCAGCTCCAAACACACCTGAGATACGTGGCCGAAGTTTGCTGGTGTTAGGAAATTAAATAGAAATAAAAAAAGGACTGAGTAGAGATCCGTGAGAATCTCCACTTACAGAAAGGTCTCACAAACTTAACATGAGTCACATGTGAAATTCACACAAGGTTTTTAGACACGTCACGTTAAGTTTCACACGTTTGCTCATGAAGAGCATGTGTTTTTATTATTGTATGATTCATTTTTCTTTTTTTTCACATTTTTATTCGTTTTTCACATGATTTTTTCCACGATTCATCTATTTTCATATAATTTTTACATCTGTTCTTTTCACATGTAATTTTTTTTTTCATATGAATAATTTATAATCACGTGAATTTTTTCCAAATGATTCATTTAATGTTCACATGTAAATTGTCTACATTATATATTTATTTTTCATGTTATTTTTCATGTAATTTTTCACGATTCATTTATTTTCACATGTATTTTTTCCAGACTCATTTACTTCCACATGTGGTGCATATGGTTTAATTTTTCAGATGTGATTTTCTCCTATGAATAATTATTATTCACATGTGATCCCATATTACTCACATGATGTGCAAGTTCAGAGCAGAACATGATGAAATCGTGATCACATATTATTGTGTATGAATTTTCCATAAGGGTCCACACTATTACAAGTGTTTCCGCACACATCATGTGCTTTATAGCGATCTAAACTCATGCATGAGTGTCTTCCATCTCTGTAATATTTGTACCAAACAGCTGTATGATGGCGGTACGCTGATGTGTTTGATGGGAGTTTTTTGGTCCGTGACAGTCTGTGTTTTACCAAACCTGTTATCAGACAATCATTTCTCACACTTTTCTCGCAGGTTTCATGTCTTAAGCACGTTCCTGTCACTGTGTTAGCTTCTACAAAGCACAGACTGACAGAAGAGTTGTCAAATGAAGGTGCAAAGAAACTCGACAAGCGAAGACATGTGGTGATTAAAATCATTATGAACTATGCACATTTTTTGAAGAGCTTACATTTCTGATGACGTTACACCCTGAAAACATTGCAATGTAAACTACAGTAACACGCTTTATCTGAAATAAAGTATAATAACAGGCTCTTTTCACACTTCTGGGTTTTTACTCCCGGAAGTAGCCTTCACTGGGAGAGAAAATTTCTGCTAGAAAACATAAGCAAAAATCTAAGAAGAATAGCTTCCCATTGTGTTTCTACCAAGGCTGTGCGTAACGTCTCGTTGCTTCCTACAGCACTGAAGGTTGGCGCTACTGTCAGCGCTTTCAGGTCAGCACTTTTCATTTTCATCCTGAAAAAAAAGCTGATGATATCTGAGAGGGCGAGAGCTCCACGGAGAGCAGATGTTCATCCTATGAAGTTGTTTGTTATGGCACTGCAGATTATGACTACGCTGCTAACTCTCGAAAAGCCGTGTGTTCTGTGCTAACTAATACAGTGACTTGTTGGAAAGCGAATGCAGGCAACACACCGAAGCTGTTTTCTGGCAATTATACTCATTTTGTGGAAAACTAACATCAACACAGCTGGATTTTGCTGTTCTACACCGGCAAACTTTTAAGCCATTCAGCAGACTAACAGCGTAATCTAATCACTACCAGTATTGACTAGCTAACTCACTAAGAACACAGCAATCTAATGTTAGCAAACGGATGCTATCAGCAATATAATATAACTAACCGCTTCATCTATCCACTATTTTATTGTTCTGTAAAGACAGCAATGCTAATGAAGTTAAATAAACAGCAATACAAGAATAACATCACGTAACTACAAAGAAAGTCTTCTACGAGGAATTTAGATTACATTCTGATCCTAATATATTCCTGAGGCTCAGTGTCAACACCAGTGACAAGGATA
>CM040481.1:2070494-2101623 GCA_022758105.1 Pangasianodon gigas
TTGTGAATTTCATGGCTCCATTAAGTAACTGCTTGTGCCAACTCTGGAAACAGCCCTTTGTTATCGACATGATTCATGCGCATCCCTGGATTATTTTTGTTCCATTGTCGTAATGACATTTGATTTGATTGCTTTCTAATTCTCTTCCATCAAGACATGATGATTCCGAAGATGGCTATTTGATTCATTTAGATTTTCTTTTTTGTGCATCATTTATGCAACAAGCCATTAGTGCATATAGAAATATGTCTATCCGAGCACATGCATGCTGCATGTGGTAAATGGCTTTCAGACAAAATTGTTTTTTTATATCCCAATCGCCTATATCATTTTCCTAATGGCAGTGCTTGTGCAGATTTCATGTGGGCTTAAAAATCATTGCTGTTCTTTCTTGATTAGATTTACACTACTTGAGCACTACAACAAAATATTTCCAGAGCATGAACTGGTGATGTCTTCTCTGAGGAGTTTTTTTTTTTTTTTTTTTTTTTTGGCGTTTGGAGAGGTTACAAAGCCACTCATCCATTTTCGTAATTGCTCCTCAGCAAATCAGGGTTCTAGATCTCAATAATGTATCCTGAAGGTTGTGAACAATCTGAATTGTTCTTGAGGAGTGTTTATGCAATATTCTTCCAAAACTATTCCTTTGAAAACTAATCTCCAGTTATGATGTATATTAGAGAAGCCTGTTGAGTGTACTTCTCTTGATTAAATGACTTTCAGAATGAATCACCAGTGCAGTAGTACTCAAGTTCTGGACTAGGACTTAATTAGTGATTGATATTTTGGATCTTAAATAAATCAGGGCATAAAAGTGCTTAATGAGCTCACTCACCTCAGATATTCTTCATAAGTCAATTTCCAACGTTCATCTGAATCAAGACACTAACTAGATGTTCCTAATGAACACAGTTACCAATTGTAGATGTTCCTGACCAATCTCCGATGTTCCTGATCAACCACTGATGTTCCTGACCAATTGGAGATGTTGCTCATCAATCAAAAATATTCTTGACCAATTGTAGATGTCGCTGACCAAATGCAGTTCTTTTATTCACCAATCAGAAAGGTTCCTGACCAATAAAAAATGTTCCTGAACAACCGCAGATGTTCTTGAACAGGGGTGTCCAATCTTATCCAGAAAGGGCCAGTGTGGTTGCAGGTTTTCATTCCAACCAAGCAGAAGACACACCTGAGTCTATTGAAAGCAAAGGTCAACTGATTAAACAGGTGGAATCAGGTGTGGCTCCTGCTTGATTGGAATGAAAACCTGCACACTCTCTGGCCCTTTGCGGATAAGATTGGACACCCCTGTTCTTGACCAATCTCAGAGGTTCCTGATCAACAGACATACCATGCTTAGGTGGTCCTGACCAATCACAAATACTGCAGATGTTCAACCAAAATGTTGCTAATAAATCTCAGATGTTCCTGATCATCACATTTACCTATCGCCAATGTTCCTGTTCAATCTTAGACGTTCCCGGCCAATCTCAGATGTTCCTGACCAATCTCAAATGTTCCCGATCATGAAACATACCAAAATTGGATGTTTCTGAGAAATCAAAGCTGTTTCTAACCAATCAAAATGGTTCCTGATCATCACACATACCAATTGCAAATGTTCCTTACCAATTTAAATGGTCCTGACCAATCTCAAAGGTTCCTGTCCAGCGAATTTGCTAATCTTAAATGTTTCTGATGAATTTTAGATATTCTCTGTAAGTGCACTGACCAATCCCAGATGTTCTTGATGAGAACAATCTAAAATGTTCCTTCATATTCTCAGATGTTCCTGATTCCACAATTATTAATCTCAGATGTCCTTGACCAGTCTGAGATGTGGAAATGCACAGATTGTTGAAAGCTGAATATATGGTCATCATTGTGAAGGGTTTTGGCAGAGTGAGTGTGTGTGTGGGAGGAGAGAGTGGACAAGAATGTAGTTTAAGCATGGCCTGAGCAATTATGTAGGGTGTGTGTGTGGGAGACTGAACTATTATTTCTGATTCCTGCACATCTCTGCTGAACTGTGGAGAGAAATTTTCTGTTTTGTCACATAAATGCACAGATAGATGCAAATTCGTGCCTCCTGCTGCCTCTGAAACTTTCCTCCTGCTTGGGTTTTGTGGGAACATCCACTCCATACTTTTGAAAATTCAGTGCTTCTCTGTTTACAGACATTGTGGAAGCCTTGATGGCTGTGACTGAGATGCGCTTAGTGTGGATGATGAAGTGATTGTTTGCTGTTCAGATTTAAAGCAGGTTTCCTGCGTGTCAGTCACAGGTGCTGGGTTTATGCCGGGAGAATAATGGATCTATCTTGCTGGGGTCAGTATGTGGTTTGGGCTGCGTTCATCATCCAGACATCTTTACAGCCGCTTCAGACGAGAGAGCCACTGTGCGTCTTCATTTAAGGTCTGAGGGCGTTTCATTAGCCTCAGTCTCCTCTCATTATTTCCCAAGCTCCCCCTTGCAGTAAATCTGGCATCCCGACCCGACAACTCCGCCAGACGCAATAGAGACGCTTATGGGGTTGCTTCAATTAAAGTGTCATGGAATCAATGCCATTATCGCCGGTCAATGCAGCCGCCACATTTTCAAACAATGCAGCAAAGGTTTTCTCAATGCTACACCACAGATCATTTAACTTTTCTTGTGAGTTTTGGTGATCAAGCAGCTCGATTTTCTTTCTCGCAATAGATTTTCTCATCGTTTTAGTTAAGGTGACCTGCTCTATTGAGTTCACCAGTAATGACTAGCAATTACTCATTGGCTAGCTCAACAAGAGCACCAAGCTAAAGAACACAACTCCATGGGAACCAATAGCCATCATTTAGTCTATATTATGGAAAAAGTTCTTTTTTTTTTCTTTCATCAAAATGGCACTTCCATCTGTGTTTTTAACAGACCTTCAGATCTTCTGCCATCTGATGAGACAAAAGTATCGTGATTTAATCAAACTACACTCTTTTTAAGAGGAACCTCAATGGTTCTTTGGTTTGTTCCTCTGGGGAACCATTATAGGCCTTATGTAGAACTCAACTGTCCAATAAAGGGGTTCTCCATTAGATTGCTTCCAAGTAGAGCCCTTTTAGAAACCTAAGACTTCTTAGCTATCCAAAGAACCCTTGAGGAACCCTGTTTTCTAAAGCTTTAGTCAGATAGGATTTTTTTTCTTTCTCTCGCATCTGGATTGCAATTAAATGAACACTCAACGGATGAGTTTCTGCAGGTTGTGTTGTCTGGATGTTTGTGTCCCACATGGTCATGTGATCATGCTACATTCGAAGACTAGGCACTGGACAAGAGAAAAGACTCTCTGTTTCAGTTTGAGGTGAATATTTTAATAGCCTCTTTAATCAGCCTTTAGGATCATGCTCTTGTGATTGATTTTATTTTCTTTCTCCTGCTAATGAGCTCCCAGTGTAGGCAGTATGGAGATAAAGCTAGATTCACACAATAGACGACTAAACACTGAGAGTAGCAGTGGTCCAAAAACGTTTTTGTTGAGATCTCTCCTGAAACTCAAGAGCAGATGTATATATGTGAGATTACTGGGGTCTTCTGTTTCAGGAGAAAAACCTAAGAGACTATTCAGATTGAATTAGTTTTACATGGGGAGGTGGATATTGCCATTATTTCCTGAGTACCTCTGGGATTTTAGTCACATCAGTCATTTTTGCACACGTTAGGGAAGATTACAGCACATTTTAACATCTATAAATTGACAAGGACAAGTAGAAATAATTCCAGGTAATGTATATCCCATCCCAAATGACATGCTGGGAAAATATGGCATTTTATTCTGTGTGAAAAGAGGTTTTGTGCTTTTTTTCTTCAGGATAAACACACTCCAGGAAGCACTTTTTCTTTTCTATTTTCTACCGAAACTAAAACAAAACCAAGTCCGAGTTTAAAAAACAGAACAATAAAATAAAGAACTGTAAATGATATAAAAGATATTGAGTTTCGAGCACAGGTACAGGCTACATAGCTACATGTTTTGGTCATGTGACCCACTAATGATCATGAGTGAATTGCACAGCCATACCCCTTCCAATATGCAGTAATAATTAAGGTCAAAACTAGTTATAATGAGGTGTATATAGTACGCCCATCTCTGTGATTTATACAGAGATTGTTTACCTGTGTGATGTCACATCCTATGACAACATTACTTAACTAATCCAGTGTGAATAATACTTTAAACAGAAGTCACCCTTTTTTTGCATTTTATCTCACTGCTTAAACTCTAGAGACAATAATAGGATCTCTTTTAAGATTTCTTTAGTTATGGGAGCTTCAGTCATGATGATACACTTTCTGATACACTGATGATGATGATCATGATGACATTAATGCTCCAGCACAGCTGGGACTAGTTTATAAAATATAAAATATACCAACGTTAGAAGTATGACAAGCTTGGCGTCTAAATAACAGACTGGTTTAGCATGCTGTCGCAAATAAATACCTAAACAGATGTTGACTGCCAGAAAGACATTGTTTATTTATCCATGATAGTGGCGATGTTACCAGCACTTCCGAATTTTATATAAGCAAAGAAAACCTGGTTCATCTTCAGCTCCCGGCGAAGCGACACTTCATAATAACACTGCAGATCAGTGCATCATTTATATAACACCAAAAAAATCAGTAGAGCAACGCTGTCATCCATCAAGGACACTTACCAAACAGTGGTGCAGCGAGGATCTCGGTGTGATCAAAGCTTTCAATCACACACTGTTGCAAATTAGGACACAAAAAAAAAACACGACCACTTCTGAAAACCTTTTTTTTTTTTTTTGAGGAAGTATCAAACGACTCCACTTCAGCTTTCAACTCAGATATTTATCACTGTCATTGGTACAAGAGAAAAAACACATAAATTCAACTCATGCTGTGGGGATGAAAGACATTTCAAACCGAGTCCCAAAAATGACTTACAGAACCGAATGTTTGAGAAGTCCTCATCTGTAGTGTAGGCAAATGCAGCTGATTTTCCTTCAGCACTTTTTTTTTTTTGGAAATTTTCCAGAGAAAAGCAGACCATAAAACCACTGATGAACTGTAGAAGAAGATTAAGTTTGTGTCTGAATTTTGCTATTTGTTATCAAAGACTAGAGACTCGAATCATTGTTCCATTTAAATATTTTTGACAGGAAAAAAAGAACAGACACCAAAACCATGAGCTTTTTTTTATCAGGTGTGGTAGAAAAACAGTAAATAAAGTAAGGAATACAAAAAAACACTTCACCATATCAACAATTAAATGTTTTCCTTTGGAAATGTTTTCTCTAAATTTAAGTTTAATTACTATAGAAGTTACTATAGAAACAATAATGTATTAGAACGAGTGTATTAATATAAACCTGTGATTTGCCTTACAGCTGGAACTAATGTCAAAATCCTGTTATAGAAAATTAATCAACATCCTCTGACTAATCAGAATCCATCAGTTAAAATCGCTCCGGTATGAAAAGTTTTATGTCTGACAGGAATAACGTCTGACTAGCTCAGTTGAAATGGATTATACCACTAAGCAGGAAATGGGGAGAACAGGATGCATTACACATTCACTATAAGCAAACTGGAGATGGAAAATCCATACTAATGTAATCCTTTTATTTAACACATAATTTATATTGCACTCTGCTTTGTTAGCAAAGTGTATCTGGAACCAGTGGCACCCATGAATGCTCTTCTATAGCTTTTATCATGTAGCATTTCCCTGTAATAGACCTTCTGAAATTATACCAGAACTAAACTGGAGGAAACTGGGAAACGAGGTGGAAAATTGAGTTTTTTTAAAAAAGCACTGTTTCCTGCCATTGTACAAATCATATCACTGTAAAGCCAGGAATATGATATGACAAAAAAAATTCTCCTCTGTCATATTGTAAATGATGTCCCAGTCGCAATACGGGAAATAATGAGAGGAGACTGAGGCTAATGAAACGCCCTCAGCCCTTAAATGAAGACGCACAGCGGCTCACTCGTCTGAAGCGGCCGTAAAGATGTCCGAGTGATGAACGCAGCCCAAACCACATACTGACCACAGCATGATGGATCCATTATTCTCCCAGCATAAACCCAGCGCCTGTGACTGACACGATTTAAGGCAGCCTGCTTCCAATCTGAACAACAAACACTCATCTTGTTCTTCAGGACTGTGAACAGAGCAGTGCAAAGGAATCTGATTGCCTATGACCCAAATGGAAATTTTTTTAAAATACACCAACATTTATCCATGGAAATCTGGGTAACATGTAACTAATGTGTATTGTCGTATCCATGATAATGTGTCAATGAGGTAACAAGGATGAGTCGAAAAAGTAAATATATACGGTGTAGTGAAGAAAGAATGTCTCAATGAGATAACAGAGATGACTCAAACAAATATATACAGTACAGTGAGGTAACTATATCAATGAGTTAACAGATGACTCAAATAAATAAAAATAAATACACTGTGTTGAGGTAACAGAGATAACTCAAATAAATACATAAAGTACAATGAGGTAACTCAAATGACTCAAATATATACAGTGCAGTGACTATATCAATATCAACTATATCAATGAGGTAAGAGAGATGAGTGAAATAAATAATAATAAATACAGTGTGGTGAGGTAAGAGAGATAAGTCAAATAAATAAAATACAGTGAGGTAACTCAAATGACTCAAATATATACAGTGCAGTGAGGTAACTATATCAATGAGATAACAGAGATGAGTCAAACAAATAAATACAGTACAGTGAGGTAACTATATCAATGAGTTAACAGATGACTCAAATAAATAAAAATAAATAAAAGTACAATGAGGTAGGTATATCAATGAGGTAACAGAAATCACTAAAATAAATAAATAAAGTACAGTGAGGTAACTCAAATGACTCAAATATATACAGTGCAGTGACTATATCAATATCAACTGTATCAACTATATCAATGAGGTAAGAGAGATGAGTCAAATAAATAAAATACAGTGAGGTAACTCAAATGACTCAAATATATACAGTGCAGTGAGGTAACTATATCAATGAGGTAACGGAGATGAGTCAAATAAATAAAATAAATACAGTGTGGTGAGGTAAAAGAGATGACTCAAATAAGTAAAAATAGGTACAGTGTGTTAAGGAAACATAGATGACTCAAATAAATACAGTGTATTGAGGTAACTATGTTTTTAATGAGATAACAGATGACTCAAATAAATAAATAAAATACAGCGAGGTAAATATATATCAATGAGGTAACCCAAATGACTCAAATATATACAGTGCAGTGAGGTAAATATATCAAAGAGCTAACAGAGATGAGTCAAATAAATAAAAATATATACAGTGTAGTGAGGTAACAGAGATGAGTCAAATAAATAAATAATAAATGTCGCGTTATTGTACAAAGTCCTAAAACTTATCCTATTTAGCCAGTAATGTGAATCGACACATAAACAATGGATTATTCTGGTCCAGTACACTCTGAATGTGCCTAAAGTAAAAAGTTTGCATCCTATTTTAGAGAGTTTGCAGAAGTGGAGTGGCATTTAAGGTGGCATGGAGAGTGTAGCAGTTGCTAAGTACTGCCATCTTGTACCCGTAGATCCCCCTCCTCGTACTTCCAGTATATTAAACTCAAAATCAGTCATTTATAGTATATCCCCTAGTAAGCAGACACAGATATAAACGTAGGAGAGAAATCCTGAAATGAAAAGTTCACGGCCCACCCACTCAACCATGCAGGCATTTCTTGTATCTGTGAGCCAAAGAAAGCCGAGGAACTCTTCGAGTGGAGAAGGCAAACTCTGACACATTCACCGTGGCTGAAAATATCTTTCAGAAGGCGTCTACGCTTTTACAGTCAAGCAGTCAGGCTGCTCTTTTGTAACAGATAGGGTTTTAGAGAAGACTTCATCTGCAGCCATGACAGTAACCCTGTGTTCACACCAGCAGGAGACAAGTCACTCGTCCTTTTTGAAGTTTGGTGTGTAGTGGCTGCTATTGGTTTTACTCATTGGGATTGGCTTTTTTTTTTGTTATATAGAAATTTGGTTGTTTGATTTACGTTACATACTCAGCTTCATTGTCAGATTATATTAGCAAAATAAGATAATGTGTGTACACTAGCTACGTACACACAAGAGGAGGAACACACGATCTCTGCTATTTCCTTCCAAGCTTTATTTTTCTTCCTAAAGTCTCTACACACATTCAGAGCGATGTCACAGTCATATATATAAAATCACACGATGAACATTTCCTTCCTTTTTTTGTGCCTCAAACAGTAAATGAAAAGGAAATAAGTGCAGCAAGGAGCTAAAGTTGTGAGAGAGGAACTGAAGAAACGTGCCATAGGATTGTTTCGAGCCAATCATTTGGATTTTTCGCTTTACCTAATTTGCATAGAATTGAGAAAATCTCAGTTCCTTTGTCATAATGTCGCTTTCTCTGTCTAATCATCTTCAAATGTTTAGTTTTCGCAATCAAACTTTAAAAAAAAAAAAGCCACATTGTCAGTTTTCTAATCACACCAGAAAGGGTAAAAGTTTATTATCAAAAAAAAAAAAAATTAATTCTGTGGAAAGTCTTTCCTTTTAGCTCAACCATTTACATAAATGCATGTGATTGGCCGCAGCAGAGGATCTGCTACAGAAGTTACGCTGATTAATGTTTGGAGTCTGAAAGTTTTTTTTTTCTTTCATTTTTTCACACATTTATCGGCTCTGCAATGGAAATTTTTCTTTGTTCAATCAGCAGAAAATACTGAAACACATTGTGGAGTTTGCATCCAAGCCACAGTCCATCCATTTGACAACTCCTGTTTTTAGTCGTTTATTTTCTTTATGGAAAAAGAAATGCTGGTTGCTGATTTTTTTTTTTTTTCCATCTTAGTTTTTAGTAACAAAATTAACACTCATCACTTATGGCTGTCAGCTTGTCAGCGAATTTGCTGGAAGTGTTAATGTTTAAAAGCGCAGGATATTTATTCTGCTTTATCATTTCCGGGGGCAAACAGACCTCAGAACTTCATAGTGAAATCAGGATTTTATATTATAAACAGCGTCCCTGTAAGTTTGTCAGAAGTGCTACATGCGGGTCACATTCCTAGGCACGAGTGTGTAAGAGTAACAGCAGGACACGAGAACGAGCTCTGAAAGCAAGGTGTGTGTTTTCCTGGTGTGTGACCTTGACGGATATTACTGCCTGCTAATCATCTGAGCCATCGCACCGTTATCTCTTTATTCCTTCAAGCTATTACCTCAGTCTCTGAAGCTGAAGCTCAACACTCTTTACACGCTCACACACACACACACACACACACACACGCCCGCCTCAGGCTATTTCCCAATGCCAAACATTAGCACTCATCAGGCGCATGACATGAATACTCAGGCAGCATTAAAGGAATTATTTAAAACTAAAAGTTCCTCAAAAGCCAGTGCCAACCTCCTTTAACACCACCGGGACACAAATCCCGAGTCTGTTTCCTTACAGAAAAATAACACACACGTTTTTCACATGTGAGTAATATGTGATCACAAACATTTGTAAGTGCATTTCATTATGTTATGCTCTGAACTCAGGTAAAGCATGTGTAAAACAAACAAACAAAAAAACAAACACAAAACAAACAAGTCATGTGTTAAAAAAAATTATGTGAAAATAATGTGTAAAAAAAATCGTGAAAATAAATTGTGTTAAAATTTCACTTTTTGTTTTTAATTTTGTTTTTAAAAAATCGCATGAAAATAAATGAATCGTGTGTAAAACCCATATGTAAAAAAAATATATCACATGTGAACATAAATCATGATTTTTAAGAAATTGTGAAAATGAAAAAAAAATTAAAAGTGAAAATTAATCCTGTTCTTTAAAAAAATCACAATGTGTAAAAATGTGTGAAGCAAACAAAAAAACAAAAACAAAAAAGTCATGTGTAAAACAACACATGAAAGTAAATAATGTGTAAAAAATGAATCATGTAAAAATAAATTAATCATGTGTTAATTTTGGTTTTTGTAATGAATTTTGTTTAAAAATCATGTGAAAATAAAGTAATTTTGTTTTCAAAAGCACGTGAAAATAAATGAATCGTGTAAAACTCGTAAAAAAATTACATTTGTACATAAATCATGATTTTTAAGAAACCATGTGAAAATGAAAAAATCACAAGTGAAAAATAATCATGTTTTTAAAAAAATCACAATGTGTAAAAATTATGTGAAAATAAATAATTGTGTGTAAAAAATCTTGTGAAAAACAAATCAGATGAAAATAATCATGTGTAAAAATATCACGTGAACATAAATCATGATTTAAAAAAAAAATCATGAGAAAAGGGGAAAAAATTAATAAGTGAAAATTAATCGTTTTTTTTTTTTTTTTTAAAACATGCCAAAAAAACACATACACTAAATCTGGCAAATGAGTAAAGCATAACATGAAGTGAAGTGTCTAAAAACCGTATACAAATTTCACACGTGACGTTCACGTGTGTCCATCATCTGGACCTGAAGCTCCCCAAAGCAGCCAGATGAAAAATGCGTAAAAGTTGCAAACCGAAAGCGAAAGCATGAAAGTGTCAGATCTTCTTCATCAGTGGAGAGCCGTGGTGGTGAGAACGGAGGTGTTGACGGTGTTGACGGTGTGGACGGTGTTGATGCTCGGGTCTCTGGAGACTGGTTAGACTCGGCACTGAGACGTGGCATCTGGTTGAGGACGCACGTGTGCGGTGGTGTTTAAAAACCAGGGAGCAGGAAGTAAAGATACCCGAGACAGAATGTGGAACCGTGTCAGAGTCCAATCAGAAAATCTTCCTTAAATGCAAATAAATCCATGTAAGAAGATGCAGAGAGGTCGAAAGATGAACTCAACATACACTGGGGTCTTTTACTTATATAAGCTCCTCAAATGGAGTTCCTTGAAACTTCTACTTAAAGTTTTTGCCATGTTTAAGCATTGATTTTTAAAAAAATGACCTAGGGACATTTTTACCCCTTTACCCTTGTTAAAAATACCAGGATCGATCAGCGAGCAAACATAAATAAATATGGAAACTGCAAACACGCCCATGTCCTCATGCCATCCCAAATAACTAGCCTGCTAGCTAACTGTTACTGAAGAGGGATTTCAGTATCAGAGTCTCAGTTTGCTTAGTCATTTTCTCAGGAAATTATTTAACAGAAGCCAAACCTGTGACAAAATTACAAAGAAAATGTACTTCAGTTAAAAGTAGAAGTGTGGAGCTGAAATGCTACTTGAATGAAAGTCACAAAGTATCTCCACTTAAACACACTGAAGTGTTCAAGTGTAAGTGTAAATGTAAATGGTTTTAACTGATCATACAATAACAATCCAGACATGAATTTTTATTTATGTTATCAAATATTTCTTAAATATTCTGCTAGAATATGCCACAAACCTAAAATCTCTGGCTTGCTGGTTAGCTAATGTTTAGCTTGTTAGAATGTATGAGGTGGTGTTAGCAATGAAAACAAAACTAGCTAGCAAATTTACCAAAACTCACTTCCCTCAACACGCTCCTTTAGATTTGATGGTGATGTTTTTTTGTTTTTTGTAAAAGAAACGTCATCCTTTATGAATCATTTATAAATCCGGCAAAGGACCACTAGCTAAAATTCCAGTTAGCGCAATTTCATTTGAATAGATGTGAAATTGATTGGGGGGAAAAACTCATTTAAATCAGCGAGAACACAACTGATTAGCGAAGCAACTAAGCAAGAAAACTCTCAAGACATTTGGGATTTGAAAGTCGAAATAAAAATGTAAGAAGTAAAAAGTTTTTCTCTTGGAAATGCACTTGACTAAGAGTCCAAGTATACATCTTATATCTTATACAAATCATCCAAAATAGTTCTTAAGTACAGTAATGAAGTACAATTACTCGAGGACATTCCACCAAATGTTACCATAACAACTAACAATCTGTTTATCAATAATGTTAGCTGAGTTAGCTAGCTAGCTTTAACAAACTGATTCTTTATAAAAATTGATTCAGGAAGCATTATATACACAAGCTCAGATTGTGATGTTACTGAATAATCTCCCCACTTTTGTACTAATCATAAATAATCTAGACCGTTTTGGCCACAGAATCCGTGCTAAGCTAGCTAGCGATCTAAATCTAAGCTAATGATGATGATGATGGGGATGAACTAGTGTTGATTGCTGTGGTAATATTATAATTTGACATTGTTTGACTGGATAAATCACTGAGAAAATCAAGAATTAGATACCGAAATCGCACTTGTATCGATCTGTGACAAATGCTAGCTAGTTTACTAGCAGTTAACTAGCCGACTAGCTGTTTGAGGTAGCAGGAAGAGGAAGAAATGGGGATGTTTCCAAATTCTATATTTATTTATAGGTACCAGGAAATATGCAGAGATGTTTGTAATCAAATTTAGTACTTTCAGTATATTAATAATGATAGTACACTTATTATTATTATTATTATTATTATTATTATTATTATTATTGTAGATAGCTAGTTTATTAAGAGGAAGAGTGTTCTTAGTCACCATGGCTTTGAGCCATTTTTGAACTGAAACTATTCATTTTATAAACAATTTTTTGATCATTATTGATAGTGTTTACTGTAAGCAGATGTTTATTTAACACTTATGGAAGGAGTCTCCAGTGTCAGTGCTTTGTAACAGTCAGAGGTAAAGCTGTAACGTTACTTTGTTGATCATTTTCCTATAACAGCACAACGCGGAGTGTTTTATTCCTTATTTAAAGTGTTATGAGCAGTCACTGCAGATTTGTTGTAACTTTTAAAGACAGCCATCATACAGTACATATGTCATTATTATACACCTCAGCGCAAATATCTGATACTTTAAATTTCTGCACTTTAAACTACAGACTCGGGCAGGTTAATAACACGGAGAGTCTTGTAAAGCTCAGCCATAACCTCGTGCGCTACTTTTCTCTTAAAGCTGTCTTCAGAAAGGCAGTTTATTTGTTGTTCCTAATTACACGTTTGCAGCGAAAGCACTTCATTGACTCCAGCAATGCCGTGAGATTATTACAAATGAGACAGCTCAGAGTTTCACAAGGTTGTACACGGTGATATGACAGGAAGGAAACGCAGTCACCCAAGGACATGCTGATCCTTTATAAATAAAACACATTTTCTAAGATTACAGAGTCAAGTATGCAGGCGTCCCCGGAGACCCCGAGGCGCTAAAGCCATAAGCAGAAATGCTGCAGCAGCGGAGTGGCTAATTCCCAAAGGACATATATATGAGGCCTGTTAATATTTTAGTACTTTAAAACCCATCTGTCCCTGTTTTTTCCTCTGGAGATCATGACCATGGGATATTTCAGGGGCATGCAGAGACTTCCTGGGGATAAAATCCACATGAATTGGAAAGTGTGATTTTTTTTTTTTAATTATTTAATATAAATTATTTAATGAGTAATTAATAATATCTTTAAGTTTTTTTTTAATATCCATCAGAGTAAAAATGGCTTTAAATCTCTGCATTTAAATCTGACACATCTTCAGCACTTCCTTATAAATCTGATTTGGAGGCGGGGTTACATACAAATGGGTAAAACCAACGGATTTAATAGAATTTATGTTTCAACTTCCCAGGAATTGGACAAGGTCTCATCTTCGTGTCAACATTCCTAGGATTTTCGCTTGTTTTCACACTTAACCCCATTAAATTCCCATTAAATCTCAGAATAATGTCTGGCTCATCCCAGGTTCAGTCCATTACTAGCTCAATGAAAAGCCTGATTGCCTTCATTACATGAGAATAGACACAATCTGTCCAAATTCGGGAATTCTTTTAAATATTTGAAGTGTGTGTGTGTGTGTGTGTGTGTGTGTGTGTGTGTGTGTGTGTGTGTGTGTGTGTGGAATATTAGCTGCAGGTCTGAGAAAGCAGGTGGTGCTGTAATGTGTGATCTCTCTGATAGCATCAGTGAGCAGAACCGGTTTGTGCACAGTACTGAAAGGACTCATTTGGTTCTGCCTAGAAGCGATCTGCCTCATGATAGCAGCCCTTTATTCTCTTTTAATCAATCCAATCAATGAGATGTTAAATGCGCTTTACCTCATACTGACACCAGGGAGAATCGCTAAGCGCTGATGAGTCACACCCACACCGCAGAAAGAACAGAACTAACAGAAGGACAGGAAAAGATTTCTTTGGCGATTATTAATTACTGAGTCAGAAATAAATAAGTGAGATTTTGCATTTGGCTCCGATATAAAGACGTGTTTATTTTCTTTCTTCTTTAGTTTTCTGCTATAACGATGGAGTCATTATAGAGAATCGTTTATCAGACTGTTCATTATTTCTGAATCTCCTACAACAACAAATCGATGGCTTTCGTGAAGTGCAGGAGCATTGACTTGTGATTTCCGCCTCTTTTCTGTGATTCGGATTATTTGATTCAGAAGCTCAATCAACTTTTGTGCTTCCCAAAGGACTCCTTGCCAGTGTTTGTGATATTTTCACCAGTGATTGTTGTTCTTTACTAACTGCGTCTAAAATTGTTTCATGAACTATTACTCCACCTTCTAATTAATTATTAATGAAATAACATTATTCTGTATTGCATTTTATAAAATCTTTTGGAAAATAATTTTTGAATTCATTCGTGAAAAATAAATGATTCCTGAAAAGAATCACATGTGAAAGTAAATGAATCATGTAAGAAAATGATCTGTTGTCTGAAAAGCACACAGAAATTTCTAAAGTGAATCATGTAACTTTTCGGTAACGGGAGCAGCTCAGGTGTTAAAAATGCCCCAGATTTTGCGATTTGGCTCCCAAAGTTTGGGTAAAAGAACCGGTTCACACTTGGGAAAATAAATGATTCAATGATTCATCTAATATTTGTATATTAGAATAGTAATGATGCCGTGTTGTGACCAAACACCAAGAAAAATTCCTAATACATGTAAATGTATATGGCGAATAAAATGATTCTGATCATGATTATGATCTGAGCAAATCATGTCAAAATTATAATACATGATAATAATGGTGAGAAAATAATAATATAAAAAAAAACACTTGTCAATTGTGAAGACCAACTCAGGAAAAAAATGACTGATATTCACTAGACAGCTCTCAATGTTCATCTAAAAGAATCGATTCAGAGAGTCGACTCATTTGTGAACAACACATGAAGTTATAGGAGTAATGATTTTACGGTTCCTGTCCACATTTCTTTGCATCTGTATGATAAAATCTCCGATTAATAAAGTGAAAAAACATGTTAAAGTTCATTTAATCTTGGCAATCTTCGATGATGAAGCTCGACTCGACTCGTACAGATTTAAACAAACATGCGACGTGAATGGATTTCATTCATTTTCATACAAACAAAGTGGAAAGGAGTGATAAAGCCAAGACTTCCCCTAATCCTAATCTTAGTCTCTGTATATTTTCGTACAAATCGAGTCGATTAAATAGTTACGAATTTGAGTCGACTTAATGCTGGATTCCAGAAGGTTCCTGAGATTGAAAATACATGATGTGGATTGATGCAATCTTCCAAACCCCCACACAAAACAGTGCTGATTAATCAACGTCTGTGCTTGTTTTTAAAATAAAACCAGATGACATGCATAAGTGAATATGGCTTTAGCAAAAAACAAAGGAAAATCAGTGAACGTTTTGGTGTTAATCATCATGATGAGCGTATGCTCCCTCTTCATCATTTGGTCATGCTAACGTGTGCAGGCATGGCCTGTCAATTTGATCAGCTCTCAAAACAAATCACCGCCTGGCATACAGGCATCTCTGCTATGAAGCGCTAATCTCAATTATCCATTAAATCCTCGTTTTGTAGACCCCATGCCTCATTTCATGCCCAGAGACGTCCGAATGCCAAAGGATTCATTTAGAGGCGTTGGCGTTTTTAGCACCGTGCTGTTTCAGCGCAGTCCAGGAATCATCATGTGGCACTTCCAGGCTGGAGGCTCTCTTTGGAAAAGCTGGAACGACTCGGTGGGAAGATATTCATCCATCACTCTACGTTTTGGTAGAGTGCAGTGTTAGCTTTAGAATCAAACCACTCTTGCTACTTGTTGTGTGTGAGCGTCTGTATGCACTTAACAAATAAAGTGTGTTCCCAACTCTATTTTACACTTAATTCGACTTAAATCATTTTTTAAAATGCAGCTACATTTAGCCGTTTATAGTTAGCTTCAACTTTTAACCAGAGTTCATTTTTCTTTTTCTTTTCTTTTTCTTTTTTAAGAATTAGCTGCCCCTTGTGGTCTAAGCTGGTGTAACTTGCAAATATTTACTTATTCCCAGGTTTATAATAATAATAATAATAATAAAAATAAAAAAATTGGCACAGCATGCAAAATGTTAAAGAATTTTCTTTAAAAAAAATTTTACTCTTCAAGTACTTTATTTTTAACAACTAAAATAAATAAATAAATAAATAAATAGATAGATAAAAAATTTAAATTTTTAGCATTTTTTCCAGGTATTTTTGTTGCATTACATTATTTTTTTAATTAATTTTAATAATTGTTCTCAGCTATTTTTGTTGCATTACATAAAACTAACAAAATAAATTAAGTGAATAAATAAATTAAATTAAGTACAAAATAAATTAAGTAATTAAAATTCAATTAAACACATTTTTTAGTTTCTCCTAAAGCTGACATTTACTTTTAAGCTTGAAGCTATTTTGTGAATATTGGCACACTCACATAGACCTTCCAAGTAAATGAAAAACACGAATAAGTTTAGCTATGAGTTCTGTGAGGTGAACGGTGGCAAAATGAGGTTCTTTAAGGCCACTGCAAAATGGAGTGTGGGTGAAGTCCATCTTGTGGAGAAGTAGGTGATGAAAAATTCTCTCTCAGCGAGTCTCTTGACTCATGCAACCAGACAAAACAATAGGTGTGATTCGAAATCCTGCCTCGCTAAAAATACCCTGCAGCCACGTCGCATGCTCGGGGGAGGCTTTAACACACTGCTGAAGCGAACAGAACAGAAATGAAGCAGTGTGTTGAATGAAGGAGGTAGGAGGGTCAGGATAAAAAAAAAAAGAAAGAATTGATTGTCGCTGTGTTTAGCGCTGATTCACCAAAAAATACAGCAGAAGTCCTGACGCAGAGTTTACTCTGAAATCATGTAGAGGGGATAGAAATAGGAAAAGAGAAAAAGAAAAGCCATCTGCTTTATCATCCATTCTGCAGCAGCGTCTAGATCAGGTGGGACGGGAAGCTTTTAAGGAGCAGCATCGTAAATAATCAGGCCTGGTCCTGGTTTTTCATTAGGAGACCATCAGCTGTGTTATTTCCCGTGAAAACGATGTGGTCTCTTGATATCACGCTTGTTTTACAGCTTCCAAAATGGAGTATTGTGCAGAAAAATGCTCTGAAAGCATCATTACAGAACTGAAATGTATCACAGCTGCCGATTCAACCCTAATTTTCATTCATTCGTCTATCCTGGGAATACCGGGCGTGAGGCAGGAACACATCCTGGATGGGACACATCATGCACACACTCATTCACACCTTGGAGTCAGTTGCTTATGCTCCTACCGGTATGGCTTTGGGAGGTGGGAGGAACCCGGAAAATTTTATGTAAGCCATAAAACCCTTCGGATTGGTGGGATGATGTGGTTGAAAGTCCACAAAACAAATTGTGTTGAAAGAGTTATTAAAACTCATTCTCTCACTTTTTCCCTTTAAGTTAATAAGACAGAAAAATGAAACTTTTTTCTGTTTGTGTTTGTTCTGTTTGCTTTCTGTTTTGTTTGTTTTGCCATGTGCTGTTGTTTTTGTTCTAGTCTTGTCTCAGCCACTGTCCAGTCATTGGTTTGTTTTCCTAATGTGTGCACCTGTTTTGTGTTTAGCCTTTAATTAGTTTGTCTATTTAAACCCTGCTGCTTCTGTGCTTTGTTGCAAACTTGTATCGTGATTTTCTATATCCAAGTCCGAACTTTGTTTTCTATTTTTTCATATTTCTTGTTTACTGGCTTTGACCCTCGGCCGTTTCCATCATTTTTCAATTATAGGCATTCCCTGTGACCTACGCTCTTAACTATATTACGGACAATCCACGAATCATAATTAATTATCACGCTGAGTTTACGCAACTGTGTCCTGCCTCATCAACCTGGAAATTACATTACAAAGAACTCCTCTGTCCTGAAGATTTCAGCCTGGAGACTCCTTCCATAAATGTATATAAACATCTACTTACAGAAAATCCCACAATTATGTTTTTCTTTGTTAAGTAACACCATATTTTTAAAAATCTGTTTCATTAGATTATGTAGAGCATCTGTCACTGCACTAGAGTTAGAGTTGCACCCTCTGAAGAATCAGAGAATCAAGGATTCGACAGCGCTGTGGTAAGAGCATGTATTAAACATAGCAGCAGAACCCTGATACTCCACAAGCACCCCAGGGTCTAATCGGATCCAACCCTCTATAACACCACCTGCTTCCACTAACAAGCTCTCATACTTACTGAAAAAAGCGAGAGTTAATCAGGGAGATCCGGAGTTAAAACCGTCTTTTAGCAGGAAATAGTACATGCCTCATTGCACTCATGCTAATGCATTCACATCATATGGGACTAACCGTAATTACCACCTTCTGATTATAGAAAAAAAAAACATCCACACCAAACTCTGAGCTTAAAATAAATGGATCATATGTAAAAATCACACGTGTGAATAAATGAATCATGCGACTTGTGAAATCCATTGACTTTTAGGCATGTATGTATACTGTTTATTTTCCCCCAGCTGATTTGATCATTATACTATAGGAACTATACTATGTGTGGAGTTTTACTTTTTTTTTCTTTTGAGTTTGATTGAAAATGAGGCTTCAGTCTCTGCAGGTTTCTCTCAATTAAATTAAATTAAGTTAAATTAAATTAAATTAAAATAGATTAAATGAAGATGTGAGTCTTTGGGCCTGAAGCAGGTTCTGAGACTTACACAGCAAAATCTCCACATTAGTCTAAAGCTGTAATCACTTTAGAAATTTGTAATGGTGCCTAGATGCTGAATCGGCATGACCAATATCCTCCAGGGGAAAAAAACTCCATTCTGGTGCAGTTAGCAGTTCAGCTGTAACTAAGTGATGTATGTTGTGGCCATTAAATTTGTAATCTTTCCTGAATTTATTTGGAAATGCTAAAAGCATGTGCACAAAGTTTTGTGAATTTTCAGTAAATTAATTTGCTTGCTAATCTGTTATGATTTGGTTGCTAGCTTACTCTCCTAGCTAACTAGCCAAAATGAAAGAAAGCACAACAAATCTAATCCACAAAAATAATCTTTTTTACTACTTTTTTATTTTGTGTTTTATAACTGTAACTTTGTGTTTTTTTCCCAACAGAAAATGTGCCTTTCCAATAAAAGATATTGTCATGTCTCTTTTTCTATCCCAAAAGAGACAAAAAATGGATCAGTGCTTTTTTTCACAACATAAATACAATACTCAAGATCTTTTGCTATTTCTACAACCACAATAAAGTTAAACAATAAACCACTAAATGTGTATTTCCAATTTGTCTATGGGTTTTTATTGTGTATCACTTTGTTATATCAATTGTGCTGTTCACGGAAAAAAATGTCCTGTTGTTTTTTAATTCAAACGCTGGCAGACATTACATGAGGATCATCTGTTATCACATTCAGAACAGCTAGAGAAAACACAGAACTAGAAAATAAGGCAAAGAGACAAACAAAAGGATATACACCTATAAAATAATCAAGGACTAAACACAGAATAGGTGAACACAATAGGATAACAAAGCTGCGATCAGGACTAGATCTGAAATATGACGACATGGTGTTGTAAACAAAAACACACAGATTGATTGGAATAAATTACAGAACAAAAACTGTTCAGTCCTGAAGCCTACGCATGGAATCTGAAGTCGGATATTTCATTCCTGACAGAGGGATGAAAACCAGAATCTTAGATAACTCAGGAAACAATAAAGTGCAGAACCACAGCAATGATACTGAATATGAAAAAATGAAGTATTGTGTAAAATAAGAATGCCTGGTATATTAATGTGACTTGCACAATGAAACAACAGATAGATTGATTGAAACAACAGTTTCCTCAGAGCTGGCAATTTTGAGGAAATTTCCAACTTATTGTTCAGAAAATACTGTAAATTTTTCAGGTATAATAAATTATAGGTTCAAAATACAGCAGTATTTTATTCTGTACAAAAAAGCACAGTTGCTTTTTTTTTAGTTTTTAGCATTCACTGCACCAGCTTTAAAACTTTTCTTTGGATTTCTTGCTTCTTCCTTCAACAGAGTCTGCGACAGAAGCTAAATCTCCATGCTGTACCTGACCCTGTGTGACCGGCTGACTCGCCCACTTAATCCGTTCGTCTTATTTGTTTTTTACTTTGGACTGTTCGACGTAGGAGGAGTTGATCCACACTGGGAAAGGTTTTGACCTCTTCTGACCTGTATGTAATAATCATGCGGTGGGAAAACATTGTGTGCTGAAAATTAATTTGTTTTTTGTAAAAAAATAAATAAATAAATAAATAAAAAAGATTTTTAAAAAAGCCTGAAAAATGAAAAACAGCCACATCAGGCTTTATTATGGTGAATCCAAAAATCCATAGCAGGGGTCAAAACACTGGCAGACAACATTACATGAAACCAGAAAATACAAAAGTAAAAAAATAAGGTACTAGGATAAAAATGCATGAAATGCATGATAAGATTCCGCAAAGAGACAAACAGCAGAGTATATAGATTATAGACAATGTAATCAAGGACTAAACACAGAACAGGTGAACACAATAGGATAACAAACCTATGACCAGGACTAGAACCTAAACATGAGCACATGGTGCTATAAATAAAAACACATTAAAAAACCCAGAACAAAACATGACATGAAAGCTAACAGGGGGAATTCGTGACACCATCAACTGTAGCTGAGGATTTTTAAATCAGTGTTTAGCAAAAAAACAAAAAATATTGTTGTAACCCTCCTGCTGGTTACAGTGATATAATTTGAACACAGGAAACCTGGTATCCCAGTGGTTAGATGCTGAGTTAGCTGGATTTTCGCCTGACAGTCATTTTGTCTAGATTTAGAGCTCAGGAATATCACGGTTCTTTTAGCGCGGTGCCTCCAATTAAGAAAACTATACTATCAATCATGAAAGTATATTATGTCTTGTCCTAATAATCAGTCTGGTTTCCCTATGAATACAAATACCTATAATGATGAGATAGACAAGGGAAAAGTACCATTAATCTCAATTATTTATTTACAAAACCAAAATATTGAAAAAAAAATGAAATAATGAAATGAAAGGAAAATACCTTTTCGGTAAACTTTAACGAAATAAAAGTGAACACTAAAACTAATTTATTTTGATTTATTTTAACTCTCAATATAATCAAATAAACCTAAAACGGCGCTATAAACACAGACCTTTTCAATTAACTCATTTTTTTGCACCTTTTTAAGATTATTCACCGTTAAACTCACTTTTTTAAATCCTGATAATAATCTGAATAAACACAAGAGCTTTTTAATTCTCGATTAAACTGAACCAATTTATCCAGACCTAAAACAAAACACAGTGAGTATCAGTAAATGAATTACTTTGAAATGAATCAACTCTTTTAAACCGGTTCTAGTTCTCTCAAATGACTCACAGAGTCGTCACTCACATGAATGCAATCCCTGAGTCAACTGCGCAATCATTCACAAATTCACCTTTAGATTAATAAACTCTATCACGTATGCTCTTAACCCAGTTCTTATGGTTTTCTCTACACATTGGGGCCCATGAAACATTGGTGCATGTGAAGAAATAATCCTTAGGAATTTCAAATACAACACAGCAGGAAAAGTTTCTCAGATTCAACCATGTAGTTACTCACAAATCCTTGGGTTCAGTGGTAGCAATGAATACTCTAATGTTAGCTGGAAGGTTTCTTGCCGTGTTGGTAAAGTTGGAGGGCGTAGAAAAATATCCTATGAGGCGAGCTGAGCTGGTTTAGAGAGCAAAACACCACAAATCCATGCGTCAGCCATTTTAGCTGAGTCAGCCCCAACCCGAATCGTTTCCAGGCCTGCTGAGTCACGACCTGTCATCCGAACTCCGATGAAAATATAGGATAATTCTATTTCTACAATCAATAGCATTCAGGAATCAAGTATTCCCCTTAATACAAAGGTTTTAACGAGACGTGAACTTGGAGACTCACTTTAAACTCGCTTTAAACAAAACCCAGGCCTGTGGCCCAGAGCATCATCCTTAATAATCAAAATAAGTAATTAAAAAAAAAACTTGGCATCAGCTTGTAACATTGAGTTTTGAGTCTTCAGTTATCAGTTTTAGGCCAGATGTCTCGAAACAGAATAAAATAAACCCTTATTTTTACTTTTCCTTTTTGATGCCTCCCTCACAGGCTCACAACAGTCCATCAGTAAAACAGGAGAAACTTCCCATTGGATATTCACATGAGAACCGTTACAGCAATTATATTTCAAATCAATTCACACAGTTGAACGTAACAGGTGTAATCGATAGAGCCTTTTTGCATTGAATGTATGTGATACATAAAAAAATACACAACTAAACAATGAGAAATAAACAAAGATGAAAATATTGAGTGGGCTACATTGTTAAAATAGAAAATATACATAAGCCCTATATGTTTAAATATAAATATAACTTGTTGCACTGATTTTGTTATTCATTTAGGTGATTTTTTTTTTTTTTTGGATGATCTTTAAGAAGGGTGCCAATATCTATGACAGTAACTAGCTATACCACATGGCAAAAGTAGGCTGTAAAGGTTTTTTTTTTTAACCAACACTCGGAGGATCCATTAAGCAATCGGGTGTGTGTTGAGAAGAAACCAGGCGCCTACATGCTAATACAGGCAGCATATGCCTACACTTCATGGTCCCACACACACACACACACACACACACACACACACACACACACACACACTACTTTCGGCCAGCCTCATTTCCATCCCCTTCTGCGTTGTCACATGGTGTTTCGCGTCCCTGAGATAGAGTGACAGGGAAAATAAGCGAGTCTCTGCCTGTTGTTGTTGTTCCATGTTGCTCTGTTTGTACTCAAACCTATGGTCAGACCTTGGGTGGAAAAAAACGCATGGCAAATGCTCTGTTGCCATGGAAACTGTCCATTCAAAAATAGACCAGGATGGGAAACGGACCCACGTTGGATTTGGGGTGGGTATAAATGATGTGACTGAATATCTGATGCCTTCCTGAAGAAGCCGTCTGTTTGTTCATAGTTTTCATCGAGGTGACGTGCAGGTTCCCGGGAGAAAGTAGAGCCTGGAAATCTGAGTACACACCACAAACGGCTTTAGGTAGATGTTAAAATTATAAACTTTTTCAGCTGATGCTTGTGCAAAAAATATATATATTTCTTACTTTCGCAAAAAAGGAAGTCTATTAAATAATTGAAAGTGTTTAGGTACATTATATTATTGATTTAATTTTTTTACTTTTGCAAAAAAAAAGTCATTCTTATAAAAACTTCTTATTTTAGTTTATATATTTATTTCTTTGTTTGTGTAGTTATGTCAGGTTATCTCAATCCACGAACTCCATTTCCCAGCAGACACCGCGACCTACAAACATGGCCGCTCCAGACTACATTCCCCAGAGCGCGCGCACACACACACACACACACACACACACACACACACACACGCTTCCTCGCTCACAGTCACCGAGCTTCTGATTGAGCACACCTGTATACACCTGTGCTCAATCAGGCACACACACACATATACACACACAGACACACACAAAGACTCTTTAAAAGAGACTCTTAATCACAACTAGAGTGCGTCTCTATTTCAAGACCAGAATTCTTAAAAGAACAAGTGATCATTTATCAGTTTACACAACAGAAACGATAGCCATTTTGATGGCTCTTCATTGGGTTGATGAAATTCAGCCACTAAGTACAATAATTTGCTCAGACTCATATTCCACCTTATTAAGTTTATTAATTGGCAAGTCAACATCTAGACAAGATAATATTGTATGAGATCCTACAAAGTATGTTTAGAATTCGCCAATATGGATTAATCCTATCATTCTTATGGGAAATGAGAAAGTAGATCAAATGGCCAAAAAGGCAATAAAACACATTAATGTTGACATAAATGTATCATTAAGTGAGGCAGAAATGAAAGGAATAATTAGAAGGGCTGTGATCAGGAAATGGCAGGAGATTTGGGATGGGGAGTTAAGGGGTCATCATCTATATAGCATTCAAAAACTTGTTGGAACCAGAAGTAGTAGTTTTGGAAGTAGGAAAGAGGACACACTCCACTTTCGCAAACATGAATCTGGTAATTGTAGTAAATGTGGTTGACCAGAGACTGTGGAACACGTGATATTAAACTGTGTAGCATACGAAAGAGAACAAGCTCAATTAGTAGAAGAATTAAGTTTATTGGAAATAAGAAACGTGTCACTTAAAACTATATTGAATAATGCAAACAAACAGTTTAGAGTGTATAATGCACTTATAAATTATTTAAGAATAACAGGCTTGATTAATAGGATTTTTTTTTTCATCCACAATGCTCCACACTCCAGCCCAGTAGGTGGCAGAAAATGCACTTTTAAGTGGGTTTGCCAACCACCATTATTTTAAATAAAGACGAAGAAGAACCAGAGTGCGTAGTATATGCTCAATTTTGTCTTTGTGTGTCTGACTACACCAAGTCTTTTGATAGTGACTGTTTCTCTGGTTCTGACCTGTTCAAGTTTAGCGACTCACGTCTTTGCCTTGCCTGATTTAGTGTGTTTGCTCATCGCCTGGCCACTGCCTGTTTTTGACCTTGAACCACCTCCTTTACAAAACAGTTTATTTGTTTCGTATTTGCAAATTGAAGTCATTGTTATCAAAACTTTTTTAAAAAGAATTTAATGTCTTTAGCATTTTCTCTGAAAAACAAAGGTGGCAAAATGTGACCGCTCTAAAAAAAATATTAACCTATTAATTTTACTGTGTACTAATCATTTTAAAACGAGAAAAAAATTTAATTATTTCACTTTTTTTTTTTTTTTTTTTTTTTTTTTTTTTACAAAATCTTATATTTGAACATATAGTGTCCAAGCATCCAATTAATTCTCATTGAACTCCCTGCATTATTTTCTGCACTTTGTGCAATGATTTTATTTTCATAAAGGGGGCCAATAATTCTGTTGGCAGCTACATTAGATAATAAACATGGCAGATGTACCATAAATATATCAAAGTTGCCTCCATATTTGATTTCGTATCTTCTGATAAAACACGTGTCCTGCTGTTATAGGAAAATAATCAACGACAGGGTGGTGTGATGAAGCGGACTAGTGTTACCACACTGAAGTTTATCATTTACCTATAACTGCACATCCTGAAGTGTGTTATTCCTTTTATACCACAACAATCTGCCAACAATTACACATTTTTATTTATTACAGAGCAACACGCCATACTTTTTATCCATTTTTAGTTACATTTAATGTTGTGGACCATCCACAAGTTAGTTCCTGTTTTCACTTAGGTTACAGCAGCTATAAACAGTCGTTCCTTCACCAGCCTCTCTTTTTTCTCTCTCTTGAAATTAATAAGACAAAAAAAAAATAGTAGACTGTCACGTTACCAAAAAAGAAAACGTAAAGTATCGTTTAACTTTTCCATTAAATTGGTGTGTAATTGAAATAAATGTGTTTTAAACTTGACAACATATATAAAATCGCAGTAACGTCACTAATTTGAATCCGATCACTTTAGTGAGTCTCATAATGTATAAATTTGCTCGTAGGATTTGAACATTTTCCCAAATATATATTGTGTAAATGCACCTGTGAACAATTTACAAATAAAGCGTAATAAATGAATCCCCTTGACTCCACTCACTGACATAGATAACTTGACAGATTAAGAATATACAGTATACATTACAGTATACATTATATATACGTATGTTAATAAATAAAACAAAATATTGTAGTGTTTTTTGATTAATGCCTGTCAGGAACAGCAAGTTAAGTTTAGCATACACTCAGTAATTTAGGAACTTTCTAGAATACAGTCCAGTAATGGCATCAAACCTAAAGCAGTGACCAAACATTTCATTTTCCTCAGCTTATAGTTATGAAATAAAGTTGCACACTCTGCTAGCATGCACTATTTTTGGCTTTTAGTGCCCCATCGAGTGTCATTATTTCCACACAAGGCTCACAGTTTTAATGCTTCATACATTAAAAAGACAGAAAATGTAAGTGGGTTTTTCCTTGACGGTTCATGTCGCTCTGTTTATATCCACAGAAACAAACGTATGTCTATTTCTCAGAAACACACGCTGGGCCACGAGCGCACGTTTGTACCCTTGCGGCTTTAATGAGTACCTGTAATACTTTTGTTTAGTCCAGAAACGCAGCAGGCAGTTGAAATCATTTTCTCGGTTACACAAAGCCGTTAAAACTCAGGATCTGCTTTGATATGGGGAAAAAGTTACCTTTATTATTCAGGGGGTATGAAATGATTTATTTGGTGCGAATGTGTTTTGAGAAAACTGAAATTAAATGTCTCAAAGTTAGAATCTAGAGTTCAGATGCAAAAGTTTGCACCCCCCATGGCTTTTCAGTGGAAATAATTAAGTGTGCTCTTTATTTTGCCATTTAGTTACACATAAAAGTAATTTCAAGAAGTAAAAAATTAAAGGTGGGTGTATCCTGCAATGCAAGCCAGCGATCATCATCTCTCTGATGAGGGTCTGTAATTAAAACTTAGATTTTTGTTCGAATGTGTTTTGACTTTATGAGTTCCAGTTTTTCCTTGTTGTGTGGTGTTTTGTTTTCAGGACAATCAGCTCATCAGTAAAAAGAAATTGCTTTGTTTTGCAGTGTGATTGTTCACACCATGATGTCATGGAGCAAGTGGTTATTTTTGATCAGGTCACGTACGAGAACTGATTGGAGACATTAAAGTTACTGTAAAGTTTGTTGCATTTAAATGTGTAACTACTCCTGGATGGATGGTTCTTTTGTATAGATTGGTATTTGGGTCAAAATCTTTTAAAACAATGCCATTTCTTTCCATTTAAAATCTCTGTATAAAATTCGGTCAGTGTGATGACACAAAATACGTTCCACACGTTTGGACCAATCACATGTGATATGCAAATTTCAGATGATAAAGTCCTGGTAGCTAGAAACTTCCAACAGAACTTGGGTGCACTTCATTCATGTGACATTGTGGTTGTTATGGTAACATAATTGTTTGGCTGATGTTGAATAAATCACTGAGAAAGTAATAATGCTAATTACTGAACTCTAATAAAGGTGAGCTGGGGCATTTTTGAATTTGCATATTCATGCATATTTCATAGATCCTGCCATTTTGAAAGAAGGTAAAAGGTGTGTAGGGATGTTCCTAGACAATTTTTGTAGTTGATTTGTGTAAAATTCACAGCAGGTTAACAATCACTAATTATTGACCTCTGACTGAATGTGAGCTAGTTTGCTAGCAGGTATCTAGCTGAGGATTGCAGGAGGAAATGGGGGCATATCCAAAATTGCATATTCATACATATTCACAACTAATTGATTAAACATTAAAACAAAGTTCATCATACAATTGATACTGTGAACAGGTTAACACCCGCTAATCATCAACCACTGACAAATGTGAGCTAGTTGGCTAGCAGACAACTCTTAGCAGCTCTTAAGGATTGAAGGAGCAAATGGGGCATTTCTAAATTTGCATATTCATACATACTCAGAATTTTGAATTAGGATAAATGTGTAGAGATTTTGCAAGGCCATTTTTGTTAGCTGATTGGACATAAAAAGAAATAAAGCATAAATTTTACTCTTTCAACAGGTTAACACTTATTAATTATCGACCTCTGACAAGCATGTGCTAGTTTGCTAGCAGGTAACTAGCTGACCAGCTGTTAAGAATGAAGGGGAAATGGGGCACTTCGTAATTTGCATATTCATGCATATTCATTGATTCTGTCATTTTGAATTAGGATAAGGATGTTAACGAACGCTAATTATTGACCTCTGACAAAGGTGAGCTAGTTTGCTAGCAGGTAACTAGCTTATAAGCCATTAGGGATGGCTAGAGGACATGGTGGGCATTTCTGAATTTGCATATTCATGCATATTCATAGATGCTGACATTTTGAATGATGTTCCTCATTCACTTTTGTTAGCTTGTGTAAAATTTGTGTAAAAATTACACTATAAGAAGTAGAGATTATCTGCCTGTTGTGGACTGTTAAGGACTACACACACACACACACACACACAGATACACTTTTCTTTTCTATGTAGCTGTTACCCTGCTTTGTGTTTTGCATCTTAGCTATGGCTGCTTTGGCATGTCCCACAAATTGCTCATGTCTGGCCGTCCAATTATAAATGACTGGCAGGAGAGGAATGGAGCAGTGTTGTGCTGAAGCCCTGGGCTGTTTACACACCACCCAGGGTTCTCCATTTCACTGAGATAGGGAGAGAAAGAGAGAGAGAGAGACGAAGGGAGTTGTAATTTGCTGATGATGAGGCGAGAACTGCTCTCGAGTTACTAGCTATAAAGGAATCGCGCTGTTACATAAAGAGCCGTAAGTGGGAAAATGTGACCGCATCATACAGTATTCAACCATCAAACAGCTGGAATCAGATAAACGCCATTCAGAATGCTGTGATGGCGGCGCAGGTCACCAGGGCACCATGGATACGTAAAAAAAAAAAAAAACTACGGGTTTGTGTTTCACAGAACTGCGTTAGTGAAATCTCAAGATGTTTTTAATTTTCTATAACTGCAGCTCTGACACTAGTGAAGCTGCAAACGATAAGTTTATATTAATGCACTCATCCTAATTTTCATGTTTTGTTTTTTTTTTATTTCTTTATAAGGGCAAATTTATTCAGTATTTCTCATTACAGTAAATATAAAGTTATTCAGCCTATTTCTAATCATTTTTACTATTTTGAAGCTTGAAATTGTCTTGTTCCTTTGTTAAATAAAGATTTTTTAAAAATTTACTCAATTTTAGTGAATTGAGTAATTTGAGTCCATTTGGCTAAATGATTCTTTCAGATTTATTCAATGATTGATTCAGTTGCATGGTTTGTTCAAATGTGCAGCCTGATCTAAAAAAAAATAGCTAATAATCATTCCTATTTTGTGTTATTTTATAATTTGTGTGTATGTCCAGGTTTAGAAGAATTATTTTCACACTTTTCCAACACACACTAGTATTGCATGCACTGAAACGCTGGAAATCTCCAAATCTGATCAAATGAGCTCAAACAGGATTCATTAAACTCGCTGACTCAACTGATTCACTGAAGTGGAGTGAAAAGAATCTCAGCCTTGACCTTGATTCGCTGATTCATGTGGCACAGATCGGGTTCAGCATACAACTGCAAATACGACTCATACTGTTCGCTGATGTTTGAAAAAGACCAAAGGGAATCCTGTGAACTCATAAAGTGATGGATGTGTATGGAAATGTAGTGCTTTGGATTTCAAAGCATGAGTGAGACCTGAATGAAAGAAATGACTCAGTAACTGATACTGAGTCGTTCACTTTAGTGACTCGTTCAAAAGATTCTCACTTAATGAGAAATATTAGATTCGTTTGCCTTTACTCAAGATATGTTAGATGTATTTCAAACAAACATTTTAACCCACAGCTTGACTGTACGTATTTTTTTAAAACTGCAGTTTAATTCTTTCGCTCTTCCAATAAGACTGTTGTGGATTTTTGGAAATCATTATTACTGTGGATTGATTTCACCAAATGGTAAACTGTTTTCTTCTACGTTGGTGTGTGTTGGTGTATTAGTCTTTTACACGTGGTTCTCTGCCTTCCTTTCGTAAGACGAATGCTTTAGTTTATGGGATTTGATGCCTACACATTCATCACCGCTCTGTTTTCGCTCCACCCGTGCGATTTGCCAGCCGACCGTCTAATGGAAGGAGCCAAACTCTGAACAAATGATGATGAAATCTTCCTGAAAGAGCTCAGCTGCTTCCTTAGTGAGTCAGGAAGAACAGTTTGTTTATTTATTACAGCAAATCCAATGGAGGTAAATGGGATAATAAAAGATGGCGTGGGTTATCAATTATTCCGGCGTATGGACGGAGCGGAACAGTGGAGAACCGTCTACAGGCTCCAGTCCAGGGGTTCTGGATTTAACGCTAATTTCTATTAAAAATCTTTAATTACTTGACAGTTTTGACACTTGGACCAAGTTTGTGCTCTTTAAGGGATTTGGTTTGTATTATGCTACTATTTTCCTGTCTATTCTGGTGTTCATGACATCAGTAAAGGAGCAGTTCTAATTATTTTAAAGAAGATTTGTGCTTTCATCAACTTTTTAATACCGTTTTTCTTCTGAACTCTTCTGTAATACAATAACAGCAGCAGATTATTTATATGCTTGGACTGCGTTCCAAACTGCTTAAGGGTCTCCTTATTGCTTAGTGCCAGTGTGCTGTTTGAAACACAGCCTTGAATTACTTGGCACTTTCATCTGTGCAGTGTAACATACATCCCACATTATGAAACGTTCCTCCACGATTAGCTTGCAGCACCATTTTTATACCAGAGATGGCGACATTCCAAAGTCTTACATCCTGTAGCTTTAGCATCTCAAATTTAACTTGCATTACAAAAATGTCTTTTTTAAATTTTACATTATACTTTCAACCAGGTAATTAGTCACAACAAAAATAAAAGGAGGATATTAAGGGGAAAAAAGAAAAGAAAAGAAAAAGAAAACTTTGGCTGTTTTTATCTCAGACAAAAAAAAAACGAGCGTAAGAAAGCGGCCTCTAAAAATTGGGGGAAAATCTCTATTTTTTTTCCATTATACTCTCATACAAAATAAATCAAAGTCACAAAAAAAAAAAAAAGCATTGGCTGCTTTATATCTGGGTTTTTTTAACAGTGCTTTTAAAAAATAAATTAAACATTTTTTAAAAAACTTGGTTTTTTGTTTCATTTTTTTTTTATTTTATTATTGTTGTTGTGACCGTACTGTACTGTACTTTTATTATTATGAGTTTAAAGTATAAC
>CM040481.1:2101723-2118060 GCA_022758105.1 Pangasianodon gigas
TTTTTTTTTTTTTTTTTTTTTTTTTTTTTCTTGCAACAGTGAAATATTTTTGATGTATCATGTCGTAATTCTCTTCACTTAGTAAATAGTCACTTACTAACATGACTATTTTTTTCACTGGTAGGTTGTCCTCTATGTTTGCTTTCCTTGCTTACATTCCAACATGAGATCTGATTGGTCCGTGTTTGACGTCACTCTGCACAACACTCACAAGCTCTGCTGTGACCAGAAATATGCCGTCGGCAGCGCTTTTTTAAAAATTGAGGGAATATTTTTTAAGGAACGGTGCTTCATCGCTCCAGAGACGTGTAGAATCGATGTTCTGGCAGCTCGTGTTGGCTCAACAGCTTACTAACACACTCTGTTGGCTTCTCTTTAATTTATTACCCGTCTGTATTTTATATTCATGGCCATGTCATTTTTAAGGTCTTTTTCATCTTAGGAGGAGCTGGATACGTGCTGTATTTCCAAACATCGTCGAGTTCCTCAAATTAGCTGTAATCAAGCTTTACTAATTGACAGCTCCTCAGGTAAATCATCACTTTGTTTCAGCTGTGAAATAACAAGAAAACTTAATGAACGGTGATAAATCCTGAAATAACAGTGTGTTGAATGCAAACGTGATGACATGCAGGTGTGAGGTGCTGTTATTTGTGGCTTGCGCGATGAAACGAGAACAGTGGAATGATTAGCAAACAGTGGGGTCGCACAAGACAGATGTTTGAACGCGTGGAGGAAAACTCACTCATTTATTAATGAGACGCTGTCATTTAGGGCCACGGGGAACAACGAGGCCTTAGAGGAGCTTCTCATTTTTCTGCATCTCTCTTTTTTATTTCAAGCTGTACCAAGAGACAGATTAGTTACTTCAGACATTAAAGCTGCGTTATTGCCTGCTTGAAGCACGATAAAAGAAATGGGAGAAATTTGAGACCTAGGGGAGAAGAAGAGGGGTCCAAGCACTGAGGGAAAGGAATATTAATGCGACTTGATGATGAAGTTTGATATCTCTGTGTGTGTGTGTGTGTGTGTGTGTGTGTGTGTGAGTGTGTGAATGAATGAAGCAGCCTGAACATCTGGAGACCCTCCAGCTGCCTGAGGGGAAAGATTCAGTAATTCAGCAACCCTCGCCCTCAGAGAGAGAAACTGATGTGATGCTGATATGCACCGCAGAAACAAGATCCCCAATCCACACAGCCTGATTTTTTTTCCCATCTACATGACACACACAGGAGCATACTGTATGCTGATCAGATCATATGCAAATACACTCACAGCCAGAGCTGGTTCTCTACATACACCCCCAGCAAGAACAATAACGTGGTATGACATCATACCTGCAGCAGGATTGCATCCTGGTCTGGAGGGAAACGATACACGGAGCATCATGTTCAGTTCTTCCAGGCCAGTCTCTGAAAAAAACGAACGTGAGATGCAACACGGCGCTACAGAGACCATCAGATTTATATTTCCACCTGTCTGGGCTTTGATGTGCTCCTGCTGAGATTCTCCTCCAAAGGTTAACTCACTCGCTCAAAAATGCATTAAAGAAGCATTAATCTTTAATCCTTTAATCTGTTTCATTATCGTTTAATATGGTAACATGTTTTCACTTATTTAACGTGCTGAACCATTGATTTAATTAATGTTATTCAGATTGATGAGGAGAAGGAAGGTGTTGATTAATTTTCTGTAACAGCAGCTCTCAGATTAGTGTACATTTTTTAAACACTTTACAGTTTCTATAGTAACAGCTCATTCACAAAGACTTGTAGAGCAGACGCTCGTTGATATGGCAACGTTTTCTGTACAGATGTTTATTTAACATTTCTGGAAGGAGTCTCCAGTGTCAGTGTTTTGGAATAGTCAGAGGTAAACCTGTAACTAAGTTTTCTAACATCTTCAGGACTTCATTTTTTTTCTTGTTAATCAAGAGAGAAAAGAAAGAGAGGCTGCTGAGGGAACGACTGTTTTATAGCTGCTATAACATAAGTGAGAACTTGATTTGCTGACTTTCCACAACATTACATGTAACTATAAATGGATAAAAACGTATGACATGGTGTTCTTTAATAAATAATAAATTATAGGAAATTTCTGAACTGCCAAATAGATGATCACTTTGTTGATTGCTTAAGTTATAAATGTAAAATACCTTTCTGTGGGAAAAACTATGTATTTAAAATATAATTTTGGTTCAGAAATAAATGTAGACATGGGAATTAAACTTCAATTCACTGTTGCTATTTTAACCGTAAATCAAAATGTATTTAAGACAAGGAATAATAAATTCAATTAAGTTTGTCCAAACATACAGAACATAAAAAATGCAAAAATTTTGTATAATAAATTAATAAATTTGATTAAAAAAAAAAATGTAACTATGGAGTATCTTATTTGTTTCGGATTTAAACTTTTGCATTTTCTATTGATTTAAAATGAGGAACTGCTGCAAAACTACAATTGTTGCTGGAACAATCATAATAATTAATAGTGATTTTGATTATTAATGAGGTTAGTGCTGATTGTGTGCCTAATGTTGAGTTATAACAATTTCCAGAGTAACTTAATGAAGCGTGAGTGACTGGTGACATGTTGGTGGATGATTTGTTTTCAGAATAGTCCAGCTTTTCCCAGAATTCCAGCAGCTTCCTGCTTCCTCAGTGTACAGCGTAGCTGAAGCATTACTGAAGCATTAGTGAGCATAAGCAGACTACATTCATTTCCTCGTGTACGTTTCAGGACCGTGAAATACGATTCCATCACCCGAAATACGAAAAAGCATGAAAGCTTAAGCCGAAGCTCTCCTGAAGTCCCTGATTTAGCTCCATCAGATGTGAGAAATGATGGTTAGAGCTTATAAGCTTAGAAATAGAGCTTAGAAATGATTAAAACACCACATTAAGGTGGATTTTATAGTGGATGATTAGTAACAACTGGATCAGAAATTTCAGATTCTGTAGGTTCCTGTATTTACACAAACTTCACAGGCTGTCAGAATGAATATTGCTTTTCAAATTTCCATCATGTTTCCATCAATTCCACATTTACATTTTTTGAAATTTCATGTGTTACTTTTAATCAGGGTGCTTCAGTTGTCTCTCTTTGAGAAACCTTGACGCTTCACTGTAGACCTCTATACATGTTTTCCTATCAGAAAGGGTTCTACTTGGATCTAAGAACCCTTAATTACCCAATAAACCCATAAAGAACACTTGATGAACTTTTTTTTTTTTTTTTTTTCTAAAATTAAAGAATCCTGAAGAATCATTCAGCCTGTGCATCTGGAAAACCTTTAAAAGTTCTATGTAGAAACCTACAACCTTTCAGAGAGCATTTCAAAAGCATTTCCAAAGCATTTTGAGAGCAAAGAACCTTTAACTAACTTCAGCCAATTTTTGAAGCTAAGAACCTTTAAATATCCAATGAGCTCCTAAAGAACCACCGAAGAACAATCTCCAAATTCTTAGTAATTATTTTCTTCTTAGAAAAAGAGAGACTGTCAGAACCTGGTTCATACTCAACTAAACTTGTTCTTGGTACTTGCTCTCTCTTAAAATATTTTAATATTTCTTCCTGGTCATTTTCATTGCAACACTGTTTACACATTTGACAGCCCTACTAAATATATAAATTATTGGCACCCTTGGTAAAGAATAGGAATTTGTTGTAGGAAAAGACTCAGTGCTGTTATGTTAGCAAAGGGAGGTGGTGTGCCAAAAATTGACACATTGTGGTTTTGATTTAAAAACTATTTTTGATAATTAAATATTTTTTGATAATATTCTTTAATCAGTGGTTAGATTTCTGCCATATATTCAGTGTGAGAATAACCGAATTAACCATTAACATTTTTCTTTTTTTTTTTTTTTCGATATTTGCCAAGGATGCCAATAATTCTGGAGCTGACTGTATATAATTTAAACAGCTATGAGGCAAAGTTTAGCATTTATAGCAGTAGCAGTATTTGAAAGTGATTTCAAATCTGAACAGGTCATTAGTGTATAAACACACTTCTGATAATGACCAGAAAGCTCTCTGGCCTTCTAGACACAATTTCTGGTTTGTTTGTTGTTTTTTTTTGAAGCATTTAACGCCGGTGTCATGTAATTGTAACTATTGTCATGGACTCCTTAGTAGCAGTGGCCATTAGGATGATGTTATTAAGAGGCAGATTGATTTAATGATGGTGAAGGTGGAGAGCACCGGTCTGTGAAGGAGCATTCATTCCATTTTTACACCAGTTTGACTTAAAAACACACACCACCTTGTTTACTACAACTTTCCTCCACATTCGTGTTCATTTCTCAAACCGATTCTGGTTGGATATTTCAATGAGAACAAAAAAATCAATGAAATATTATTTCACCTCCTAATGGGAGTTAGTTTAATGGCTTCCATTAAATATTTTCCCACCAGAATCTAATGGTTTTCAGAATCTTAAGTCCACTCCTCTGTGATTTAGTTACAGATCCAGAATACTGTGTATTAGCCATTACAGAAAAACACACTGTGCGGTTGTTTTCCCCCTGTTGGGGAGTCATAAAATATTCATTGTAAGGATGCTGATAATAGTTAAAAGAATTGCTCTGTGTTTGGGGAAAGACAAAAATCCCTGTTATTCTCTTTATATATGAATTTCTGCTCATTTTCATGAGGGGTGCCAATAATTCTGCTGATCAGGGTATACATACGTTCATTTCCGCAGCTGTATTAAAATACGGCACGTGCATTTTTTCATTCGGTTTCATATGAAAGGAAGAACACTAGCTCTGCCCATAACCCTAATAACCTTAACATTCATAAATTTTTAAACAAATTGCTACAAATTTGTAAGCGTGAAACCATTTTAATAGATGTAATGGTTTGCATTTTGTATCCAGTAGGTTATCATTTCAAATTTTATAAACGCACTATAAAATCAGACTATAAAATGTCTTTCTCTGGTCTGGATCCAGCTTCATCTCCAGTTTCGACTTTATAGAGACTGTGACCGCTACACAGTTTATTTTTAAACCCTTACTGCCACAATAATGCTGAATAGTGTAGATAATCAAGTACCATTTATTTCACTTAATCCACTCATTTTTACAGTTTCAGAAAGTGCTGTCATGTGTGAACGATTCAAGCGTCAACCGCTGAAGAATCTCACGTTAGTGACAGTCTAGGTGTTTGCCACATAGTTGTTTCTGACACGCAATAGTGTGAGTACAAATTGAATTTTTTTCCGCAGACGACTGCCAATTAATGCAGCAATGGAGCCGTCAAACCTGAGGCAGGTGTCCAGCAGGTATCCGGCTGAATTTTTTGCTTACATCAGTGGAGAAATCCTGCTATCCACAAAGCAGAGTTACTGTTACCACCATGAAGTTGATTATTTTCCAATAACAGCACATCCCGAAGTGTTTTATTCCTCTTATACCACAGCAGTTTGCCTACATTAGAAATTTTTATTCATACATTTTATCCATTTATGGTTACATTTAATATCATGGAACATCCACAAACAAGTTAGTTCCTGTTGTCAGTTATGTTACAGCAACTATAAACAGTTGAGCCCTTAAATTTTTGTCCCTAGATTATCTCAGATGATCAACTTCATCCAGGAATTTGTACAGTCTAATTAATACACTATATGGCCAAAAGTTTGTGGACACCTGACCATCACATCAGTATGTGATTTTTGATCATCTCATTCCAGATGTAGTCCCCCTTTGTTGTCATAATGACCTCCACTCTTCTGGGAAGTCTTTCCACTAGATGTTGGAGCGTGGCTGTGGGGATTTGTGTTCATTCAGCTACAAGAGCATTAGTGAGGTCAGGCGCTGATGTTGGGATGTTGAGGAGGTCTGGGGTGCAGTCGGTGTTCCAGTTCATCCCAAAGGTGTTCAGTGGGGTTGAGGTCAGGGCTCTGTGCAGGACACTGGAGTTCTTCCACTCCAACCTTCACACACCATGTCTTCATGGAGCTCGCTTTGTGCACAGGGGCATTGTCATGCTGGAACAGGATTAGGCCTCTTAGCTCCAGTGAAGGGAAATTGTAATGCTACAGCATACAGAGACATTCTATACAGTTGTGTGCTTCCATCTTTGTGGCAACACTTTGGGGAAGAACCACATATGGGTGTGGTGATCAGATGTCCACAAACTTTTGGCCATATAGTGTATCTTGGTTTTGATGCCATTTTGTATGGTCTTCTCATATGATAGAATATTACACACAGCTGTTCTGTCCTTCTGCGCATCGAAACTCTGCAAATATTTCTTGACATTGTGATTTTCAGTAATGCCATGCATATATCAGTAGATGTCACCTTGACAGGCCCAACCTGTCACGAGAAATCTTCTGCTACCAGACTTAGTCTTAGCATTTAGCATTCAGTAGGTGCTATTTTATGACAGGATATATAAACTTGAGCTGATATTTTTAGATCGCTTTATGCAAGATATAGCTGCAGCGCCTTAGAAAATTAAATAAATAAAACCGGACAATCAGGTGATATTATCGATAAGGTGAAGAAAATGCAGTTCCAGGCTGAAGCGCTGACATTCTGTCAATCACTACGACACGAGATCATCACAGTGACTTTGAGAAACTTTTAAAGTTACTGATACCTAACTGTGAGCCATTTGAGCCAATAATAACAAATTTGGACTGAACATAAATCTGTGACTATACTGTACTTTTACTGTATTAAACTTTCATAAACCAGTCACACTTTTTGTTGCTTGTATTATTTCTAATGGTGCAATTATCCAGAAATGTATCTGTCATGTCTGTATTCTCATTAGTCCTGGAGACATTTACAGCATATAATTATGTTTTACTGGGAAAAAAAAAACTGGCTGTACTTTTAAATTACAGGTTGTCTTCACTTCATATAAACATTTTCATGTGGGTGGTTTTATGTAATTGGTCACATGACTACAGATTTTTTTACATTATGCCTGCACTTAAGGAAGAAGATCTGACTGTGAGCTCTATAAAAAAAAAAAGTAAATAATTGCCTGGTGGACATAATCTTTAAATGGTCTATTACCGATTAATGCAGCACTAAAAATATGTAAAAGGTCACAAGATCTTTCACAAGACCACTGGGATAACACCTAGTGTAAATATAGAACTGACTACTTTATGGTGACAGGCAGGAGCCACAGCCAATCAGGAGAGAGAGACAGAGGAGGAGAGTGTAACAAACAAGTGAGAGAGTGAAAGTTTATGATTATTATTATTATAATACTACCATTTATTGTTCTCTGATTTGGTCAGAAGGTAGGGAATTCATCTTGTTCTGGAGTTTGTATTGTTACCCAGTCGCAAGGTTTTTTTAGCTAAAGAGCTCAAGATATCTGTTAGTTACTAAAGCAAGGTGTGGGTGAATTTTGCCATAATTTTGTATTTCAAATGGTGTGTATATTTTTGCCCTATTTTGTCTAGCATGCTAAAGCTATCATTGGGGGACGGGGGTGTGGAAGGGGTCATCTGACAACTTTCTCACCCACTAAATTGTTGAGGATGGTTCTTAAAAGCTACACCGAATCATGACCGATTCCACAGTAGCAGTCAGCAAGTGAAATACTTTAACTTTCATCAAAAATGGAACTGATTTTAAAAAATTGGCAGTAAAATATGTACGAAAATGGCTAATAAGGCAATGAAGGATTCCTAAAGCCAAATATGGGGATTGATTATAAACACTAAGCTCGCTGTATGAGCCTTTACATTTCACTGCGTTCATTTCCAATTACATAAACTCATTACTATTTAGGAACGACATGATACCAACTCCTGACTGAGATAATCTTCATTATATATGTGGGAGCATTATTAAGAGGAACCGGATCACTATTTATACTAATACAGTTATCGAATATTAAGACTCCACACTGTCTCTTCATCGCATCTGTCTGAGATTTACAGGATATTTTAACTGTAATCATTTACCACTTGTCTGTATGAACAAACCAAGGAACTAGACAATACATCATGTTTAAATGATTCAGAGTCATAGCAGCCACACTAGCCTCTTTTAAATAATGAATTACATTACGACTGCAGCTGCCTTTTAAGTAATGAATCATTAAGTTGCTGGTGGTCATTAAGTGCTGGTGATATTTAAGAGAATAAATGACCGTACATTTACTCCTGCACAGACGGGTCGATTGTTCCCTGTGTAAAGCTTTTATACTGACAAAATAAGCACTTTTACGACCTTGACCTTGTTCCTTGGCCAACTTTCGGCCATCTGAGTTGCAAACAGGAACCTGTGGAGCGGCGTAATGGTGCTTTGGGATGTTCTACACAGAACTCGGAGGAAACTAGGCAAAAAATAAAAAAGCAACAAATGCTCCCATTTGGCTGAAAGTAGCCTTTGATTTATTGGCGCTCTCGTAACATATGCGTCGTGTCAATTGGTTGTTTATGCTTGATGAACCCCAACTCATGCCCTTCGAAGTCGATCAGAGCTGACAGACAGGTAGGTGTAGCGCTCAGGGACTCATCGACCAGCAGCGGCAGATGGTACAACCACAAGCGCACACTCCACAAATCTCTCTCGGCCTCACGCTCACCACCGAACAACACACACAGCTCCACTGGCTCTATCAAATCAATCTTACCCTGACAGCCTTTCCCACTACAGCACCAGCCCTAAAAAAAAAATGCACATCTAAATTAGGGCCTGACCCAACGTCAAATTCCCAAAGGAGCTCCGGGGTGAAACGGCACAGCCCCTGAAAGCCTGAAAAAGTGTTTTGGATGGTCTCCTGGATGGGAGCGGTAATAGATTAGTTTAGAGTTTGCGTTTTTAGACATTATGAGTTTGTAGGTGTGATCTCTTGTGTGTGAGGCCAAGTGCTAAACTAGAAAAAAATCACATGTAAAGATATGTGAATCATAACTCACACATGAAAACAAATGAATCTTGAAACGATTACATATGAAAATAAATGAATCATAAATGAATCATATGGAAAACATCACATGGGAAAATAAATGAAGCATAAATGATTCATGTGGGAAAAAATCGCATGTGAAAATAAATCATAAATGAATCATGTGGAGGAAAAAAAAATATGTAAAGATAAATGAATCATGTGAAAAAAACAAATGCATTGTATGTGAAAAATGTATGAAACATAACATCATATGATCAGCTTCATGAATCAACACTGCGGATGCTCTACTTCTGCTTGGAGCTTCTGCAACCATTTAAAACATTCTCTTTATATTTTCTTTCAACTTCATGTAGCTAAAAGATCCATAGTGCAGTCCACTGGTGATGGGACTTCCGGTTCTTTTCAGTGACTCAGATCATTTGATTCTTTGATTCATCTCACCAGTGAGTTGACTTGTTCAGCTCCCAAAGGACTCATTGCCTCTTTTTTGGGTTGGGGGGATTATGAACAGTGATCGTTCTTCTTTACATGACTATGGGAACTATGCAAATGTGCCTCAATAATGTGCAAAAGTTTGCACACCGTGAAGACAAAGGAACTGAATATAGAACAAGACATTTTGAGTGTTAGATCATAATTAATACTAATAACAGTAAGAGTCAAATTGTATATGTTAAGATATTAATGTATTAGATATAAAATGTAATTAAATATCAGTACAAACGTTTTCTAAATGTGATAAACATTCTCTAATATGCTGCATGTCTATCCTTTCGCTTTATAACTGCAACCTGCAACCTCTCTTATATCCTATTAGTTGTACGTGAATAATATGCAGAAAAATGATCAATATGTTGCCGTTATTCCAATAAGGTAATCGTGAAAATAGAGCACTGGGTTTTATAGGGTTAATGCAGTATTTGATATTTGGTATTTTTATCATTTTGCACCTTCTCTGTCTTTCCTGTGCTTTTGTAAAGAACACAACCTTGCCTTCTGTCAAAGCCCTGAGTCATTACTGTCAAGAGTCTTCCCACCTCAGGGCTGTTTTCCTTTGCAACTTGTCATCACCTGAGAAGACTTTCCCTCCTAATGTAGGCTGGATTTTCTCGCCAGATGGACAGAGAGTGGAGATTGGCTGGAGTGGAGAGGCACAAAGGGACATCTGCATGCGCCCCTCGCCTGTAAAACAGCTGCTACCAATGGTGAAATGTTGCTATACAGGCTTCTTGTGATCCCAGCACACAGATGTCCATGAATAAAACACCACAGCCTTGAGATTCCCAGCGTAATTTCATCTGCTGGCAATCGTGAATTCCTGCACTCGGCCATACTGAGTGATTAAGTACTCATAAATGAAAGAACCATAATTATTGTCACTTAGTAATTCATTCAAAAGGGTTTTGGTGTTGGAGAAGCACCTTTAATTCAATCAGTCAAACAAATAATGATGGTGAGAGTCGACAAAAGTTCTAATATCACTCCATGTTGTGCTATTACAGGAAAATAATCAGTGACGTTAATGATGTTAATTATTTTCCTATAACTGCACAACACAGAGTGTTTTATTCCTCTTATACCACAATAAGTGCCACCAATTACAATTTCTATCCATTAAAGAATGGCATGTTTTATCTATTTATAGTTACATTTAACAAGTTAGTAAAAAGTCACTTATGTTATAGCCGGTCTATTTTTTTTCTTTCTTGAAGTTCTTAAAAAAAAATCAACTTGTCATGTTACGGAGAAACCGCAATGCATAAACTCCTCTGTCCTGAAGACGTCATAAAACCTAAAGCTACAGTTTTGTCTCTGAGTGTTACGAAGCACTGACACTGGAGACTCCTTCCATAAACGTTGAATAAACATGTCCTCCCTGAAAACTTCACCATATCACTACATATCATTACATGCATTTTATAATCCGTGAATGTGGAGCCTCTGCTGTACAAGTGTCTGTGGCTACACTGTTACTATAGAAACATATCTAACGTATTAGAACAAGCGCATAGATATAATTGTGTAATTTGCAGTTCCAGCCAGCCGACTAAAGTAAGAGCCCTTGAGTCACTCCCTTACAGAGGACTGGAAACCTTGAGTGCCTTGAGACAGGTGTGTTCCTGTAAGAGATGCCTAATGACATCTGTGTGTGTGTGTGTGTGCGTGTGTCTGTAGACTCCTCAGCGTCACACTGCCAAACTCATTCAATTAAACCACCCAGCAGGTCTAATTAGTACAATTACACCGAGTTGTCGCAGCACACCGTTTCTCTCGCATTGCGACTGTCACTCTCTGCTCCTCTCGTCCAAAAATCGAGGAAGCAGATGAAGGCGTTCAGGTCAGGCAGGACGATCACAGACAGATGCTTCATTCTGCAGGAGGTCTAATTGGACAGGCGTCCATCTGAATAGTCACATATGTTCTCGCTCCAGCTCGATGTTTGTATTTAGTCAGATCTCCCTTTCCAGACAAATCTGGTTTGGACACTTTGTGCATGAAGTGTGAAATTGTGAGATTTTCAGGATGTACAACCTGCCGCAGTCATGCGAGAGAAAGCGTCCAGGTAGAAATCTGGTCCTTCTTATTCTGAAATATTTATCACTGTGGTCAGGAAATCGATACCACGGAACCTAGGGGACTTTACTCCTATGATGGTCCCACAATCTGCCATTTTGGTCATTCGTTAAATAAAGAGATTTGGGATTTGATGCTTGAAATCTTTTTTAATTAAGGCTATAATCAGGATCCAGTTTGGCTCAAAGCTCCATCTGGAAGTGCATCAAAATCTCAAAGAAATGAGAAATGTTTGCTTCATGCAAGGGAAATAAAACCAGTAACACTTTCTATGATATGTACTGTATAATCACTTATGAAAACATTCATACCATGTTATGATGCATATAACACTTACAATCTTAGTGCATTATGTTTTGTTGGATTTTCTTAACAAGTAGCTCATACACCAGTAACAAATAATGGTTTATTTAGTTTTTTTTTAATCAATGGCATTTTTAAAGTTCTGTTTCTCACCACATATAGATAAAGAGCAATAAATTCACAAAAGTTATAAAGTGTTGTAGTAGTTGTATTCCTTAAATATTTAATATACTGTGTATGAGACTATTTAAAGAGGTTTTAAAACAGCCACAGTCTTTTTGAATCATGTTTTTGCTTTTATTGACTAATCACTGCACAGTCCTGTAGGTTCATTCTGCAAAACATCAAGAAAATCAGACCCTATCTCACTGATCATGCCACACAGCCACTATCCCAGACTCTTGTTATCTCAAAACTGGACTACTGCAATTCACTTCTCCCGGGCCTCGCAGCCAGCTCCATCAAACCCCTTCAGATGATTCAGAATGCAGCAGCACGCCTTGTTTTCAACCAGCCCAAAAGGACCCACGTCACACCCCTCTTCATCTCCCTTCACTGGCTTCCTGCAGCCGCCCACATCAAATTCAAGGCCTTGATGCTCACCTACAAGACCTTGTCTGGAACAGCACCCAAGTAGCACCTCAACGCTCTCCTTGAGGTTTGTGTTCCCTCCCGCAAACTGAGATCAGTTAACGCTCGATGCCTGGTAGTGCCTACTCAGCGAGACACGAGGTCCCTTTCCAGAACCTTCAAACTGCCTGTCCCTCAGTGGAGGAATGAACTTCCAGCCTCATTCCGGATAGCAGAATCCGTCACTATCTTCAAAAAAACGGCTAAAGACCCACCTCTTCTGTGAACACTTAACTAACCCCTAACTTGTCCCCACTCAAAAATAAATAAATAAAAAATCTGCACTTACAGTCTTACACCTCTACTCTGTGCACATTGCTCCTCTAGCACTTAATTAAAAATCTCGTATGGTGGCACTTCTTGTATTGTTCTCTGCTTGATTTATCTCGTTGCTTGTGTTTCCTCATTTGTTTGTTTCTTCATATCTTTGGATAAAAGTGCCTGCTAGATGAATAAATGTAAATGTAATCACAGCACAAAAATGATATCTTAGCAAGTAAAAATATCTGGAATAGAGCCAAATTAACAAATATTTCTCTTTATGAGATTGTTTTAAACAAATGTAAGATTTGTTTAAAGCAATTTCATAAAGAGAAATACAGTAATTCGGCTATATTCAAGATCGGCAATTTTGCTTATTTCAAGCATTTATTTCTAAATAAGAAAATTAGAAAAAGTCTATGCTTAATGGTCATATATTTGTTATATAATAATTTATAATATTAGATAACTTTTCCTTTATTCAAGATAACATTTTTTGCAGTGTAACAGTTTGTCTGTTTCAGATTTTCCCTCCTTACAATATGTATAATAATGTGTAATATTGTCAGATATAGCTTTAATATACTAACGTGTCTCATTTATCCTTTCATTAAAAAAGAATTTGCTAGCATCTGTGATGAACATCAAAACTGAGCTTAGCAAGGGCTAGGTAGAACCAGCATTTAGTACATTTCTGTTAGTTTAATAGCATAAAAGTAAAAATTACTGTGTGTTTTGCTAAAAAAAGAAATGTCTATAGTTTGGTGAGATGCAGCAGAGCTTTATAAAGTAGGTTTGGTGAACTTGAGTAAAAAAGTGTTGAGGTACAGGTTACTGGAACAACATGTGGCAGAATTTACCCTTTACTTTAATAACGTGGGTCAAAGCATCAAAATGTTTCATTGTTGACAGAAACTGAGACCTTTCTTACGTCTGCGTCTACACTGTGGTCATTATAATGTACACAGATTGCTGCAGATGTGTGTCTCAGGAGCGCATGTGTCAGGTTTACGAGCGCGTGTTGGTGAATCCGGTAGAAATCTTTAGTACGAGCTGCTTTTAGGAGCAGATGTCTTCACAGGTTTCACTAATGAGGCTCAGGAAGTGAATTCGGCTGCCAATTTATTCCACCCTGTTTAGTTTTGTTACTTTTTAAAAATGTACGATTGGGCAGAGCGGAGACGGGGACGAACGGGTGATGGAACAGAGACGTCCATCCCACAGTGTTTATTCTAAGCCTCAAAGAGTTGGAGTGAATTTTTTTTTTGAGAAGGTTTATAATATATGCTGTTCAAGGTAAAAGAGATTTCACAAGTGGTCATAATTATGGATGAGCAAAAGTCCTCAATCAGTAATAGCTTTAATAAATATACAGAAGTGCAGCTACAAATCACAGGTTACTATTCATGCGCTGGTTCAAATACTTTCGTTTCTATAGTAACAGCTCATTCACAGAGATTTGTACAGCACACGCTCCTATCTATTCGATTCAATTCAATTTTATTTGTATAGCACTTTTAACAATGGACATTGTTACAAAGCAGCTTTACAGAAATATATACATTCAGATATAAATATAAGTAATGAGCGAGCCAGAGGCGACGGTGGTGAGGAAAAACTCCCTGAGATGATATGAGGAAGAAACCTTGAGAGGAACCAGGCTCAGAAGGGAATCCATCCTCATCCTTCTATAACTGTGTACTACATGGTCAAAAAGTACTATTGTGTAACCAGGAAATTCATTACAGTTTTCACATGAAGTCTGTCTTGTTGAACTTATCAACTGTTCACTGATGGACACTTGAGTGCAGAACTGTTCATGGCAAATTGCAGTCCTAAAGCTATCATTGCAAAACTGTTTGTATCATTTGCAGTCCAAGGCCATCTTCATGGTATCTGAGTGGTACCATCCTCAGTAATCTCATGTATCTTTACGCCGTCCATGTGTGTCCTCAGCAGCAGCGAGTGATTTCTGTCTAACTGATAAATGACAAAAACCTAAACCTAATAATTAACAGGTTAAAAATGTATTGTTATTTAACAAATGTATAACTGTTATGCTGAGGTTTTCTGTGAGGATACGTTTATTTAACATGGAATGAGTCTCCAGTGTCAGCACTTTGTAAGAGTTCCACCACAGGAAATACTTCAGGACAGAGGACTTCGTGCTTTTTGCATTTCTCAGTAACATAACAAGCTTTTTTTTTTTCTTATTAGCTTCAAGAGAGAGAAAAAAGAGAGGCTGGTGAGGGAACGACTGTTTATTGCTGCTATGGCGTAAGTGAGAACAGGAACTAACTTGCTTCATGCACGTTCTACAACAATAAATATAACTATAAGTGGATAAAAAGTATGACGTGGCCTCCTTTAATAAATAAAAATTGTAACGGTTAGTAAGTTGCTGTGGTGTAAGAGGAATAAAACACTTCAGGATGTTCTGTTATAGAAAATAATCAACTTCACACCATCCGCTTCATCCCACCATCACGTCGTTGATTATTTTCCTATAACAACACGACATGGATTGTTTTATTTCTTAATTCATTGCATTTAAATAGTTTCATTTAGCTGTTAATCATCAAATGTATTATGTAGTAATAGTGGTCAGTGAAACATTGTTAGGTTGGGTTTTTCTTCCTTAGTTCTTAAATTTCTTCCATTTCTCATGTGAAGTGAGACGGTACTAAAATTGTGAATGCACCTCACACAGGTTTGTCTGTCATGTTGTTTGCGCCTCATGCAGACGTCCTGGCGGTGTGTTTTCGCTGCATATGACTGATGCTCCTCTCAGAATAATAGAAAGTAATGAGTGCCCTTCTCATAGAGACGGGCCGCGGGTGTGTTAATGACATTTGGCCACGCTCGACTGGCTCCCCGCGCATAATTAACGCCTGATTGTCATAGAACGGCCGTCCGGCACGGCCCCTCCTTTCACCAGATTAACCGCGGAGAAGAATTATCTGTAGTGCGGCCGCTGCCCCACATTAACTAACCTGAAATGAGTAATTAAAGTTTAGCTTTAAACCAATAGGTCGAGGTTGGAATTTAATTTTGACCCCCCTGCGAGCAACACTAAAATGATTTATCTGAAAGGGCGAAATATCAGATAGGAGCGAAGAACCTCGGTGTAACAATACAATAATAGTGGATTTAAGAATTTATTCAGTAATTAGTTTCAGCCAAAGCTACAGAGCCATAATTTAGGAAAAAAAAACATATATTTATATATAACCCATATACACTATATGGCCAAAAGTTTGTGGACACCTGATCATCACACCCATATGTGGCTCTTCCCCAAAGTGTTGCCACAAAGATGGAAGCACACAACTGTATAGAATGTCTCTGTATGCTGTAGCATTACAATTTCCCTTCACTGGAGCTAAGAGGCCTAATCCTGTTCCAGCATGACAATGCCCCTGTGCACAAAGCGAGCTCCATGAAGACATGGTGTGTGAAGGTTGGAGTGGAGGAACTCGAGTGTCCTGCACAGAGCCCTGACCTCAACCCCACTGAACACCTTTGGGATGAACTGGAACACCGACTGCACCCCAGACCTCCTCGACATCCCAACATCAGCGCCTGACCTCACTAATGCTCTTGTAGCTGAATGAACACAAATCCCCACAGCCACGCTCCAACATCTAGTGGAAAGCCTTCGCAGAAGAGTG
>CM040481.1:2125696-2138643 GCA_022758105.1 Pangasianodon gigas
CTCATATCATCTCGGGGAGTTTTTCCTTGCCACCGTCGCCACTGGCTTGCTCATTAGGGATAAATTCACAGTGATAAATTTAAATATTTACAATATATTTTTGTGAATCCATTTATTTCTGTAAAGCTGCTTTGTGACAATGTCCATTGTTAAAAGCGCTATACAAATAAAATTGAATTGAATTGAATTGAATTGTTGTGATGTATAAAAAATTAGTTTTTTGTTTTTTTTTTACAAACAAACTAGCTAACATTAGGCTTACAGTAAACAGGTTTGCTAGCACTACTGTGATCTGTAAACCACTAACATTCAAGTACTTTGCTAGCAAGCCAGCTAACACTGGACCAACCATTATGCTGTAGGTTTTCTTTCAAGCTAACTAACATAGCCTAGATGAAATTAATAGCTAGTTTCTGAAGCTAGCTAGCTAACATTATGCTAATATATTGTTTAAACCTATAGCCAAGAAGGCTAGTTAACTTTGTTAATATTCTGTTTGCACTCAGTTTAGTCAAACTTAAAAATTCTCAGGGGAAAAAGGGACTCTTGACTCCTTCTCTAAGCTTTCAACTCCTCCATCTTCCTCATTTTCTAAAACAGTTTCAGCCATTTCAGGTTTTAGTGGTTAGCCAGGCTTCCTAAAAAAAATAGCTAGTGTTGTGCTTTTATATTATGTACACCAGTGTTGCTATAAAACTAGCTAACTTTAGGGTTACTATTATATTGTGTCATTAAAGCTAATAAGCAGGATTGCTAGCAAGCTGGATAGCATTAATATTATATTCTGTAAAGCAGTACAAGTTTGCAAGCAAGCCAGCTAACTTTTGACTAAATGTTTTTTTTGTTTGTTTGTTTGTTTGTTTTTGTATAAACTAGCAGGTTTTCTTACGAGCTAACTAAATCAGTAGCCAAGTTCTCCAGCAAGCTAGCTAACTTTATGCTAATATATTGTTTAAACCTGTAGTTAAAAGTCTACTCTAGGCTAGTTAAAAGGAAGGAAGTTGCATTGGGTGCAAATAGCATCTTGACTTGAAACGTCTCAGAGGAAAAAGGGGAATCCTGGCTGTTTTACTAAGCATTCAGCTCCTCTGCTTTCCCCGTTTCTAAAACAGTTGGTCGTATGCATTATTAAAAATCTTTTAACAGAGAACCAACAAACGTCTAATTCATCACCGTTACATTTCTACAGATACTCCAGCAAGTGCAGCTGCAAGTAAAATGGCTCCAGCATGCAAACTTTGTGATTTGCCCTTTAATTTATCCCCATTTAGTCCTATGGCTTTACTGTCAGCTCGCCTGAAATCCTCTGGTGCATTTTAAAATGAGTCGCTTTAATTGCCTGATTAAGTTTACAGTCGACTGGACAAAGCTGGAGCTTCTCTGCGGTGTGTGTGTGTGTGTGTGTGTGTGTGCCATCAATGGTGTTTGCACCATATATCCAATTTACACACTGATGGGGCCTAAAATATTTATATAGCAGCTCTGTGTTTGATGGGAGAAGAAGCTGGAGTTAAATGAGCGCAATTAAAATGAAAACAGATCTGAATAATCGTTCTTGTGGCTCTGATCTCAAGCACAATGGATTTGAAATATGATGATGATGGGATCAAATATCAGATGTCAGCTTTTTTTTTATATTTATAACTTGAACCTGAAGACTCTTCTGGAATATATATATATATATATATATATCGTGTCGTATTTATTTCGTATGGTATGAAACGGTGAAACAGTGTGAGCATGGCTGTTGGAAAACCAAAAGCCTTTTTGTTGTTTTAACATTATTTCCAAAACTGTCCAGGAGGCAATTCAGATCTTTTTGTTTTCTTTTTTTTTTTAAAAAAGGGAGAAAAAAACAACATAAGGAACTAAAACCAACAGAAGGCTTCTGAAAGCTCGAATAGCCTGACTAATGACCGAGTAAATGGTTCGAAACACAAATACATACAGTTCAGTAGTTTTTTGTGTCTGTGAGCACTATTGTATAAAAGAAGGTAGGAGGACAATATGTTCAGTCTATATTAACACAAAACATTTCACCAAACAGGGTTTTACATAAAAAAAAAAGACTGATATGAACAGGTGTGACAGAGTTTAACTGAAAGTGTTAAATGAACCATGTGTTTATTCACACAGAGTTCTTCCAATAAATACATCAGGCACTCGAATGCCAAGCAGCCTGTAATATATTGCATGCAGCTATGAGCAGGTGATAATTTGCTGTTTTATGATTTTTGGGTCTGTTTTTTCTGAAGGTTTTGTTAAAAAAAAAAAAAACCCCATTTCATTCCTAGTATATTGTCTAAAGATGTACACATACTGTATATTACTTTAGTTTTATCCATTTTCCCAATGTGCTCAAGCAATCTGTGCCACTCTCTTAACTGAAAATCTGTCATAACAATATACAATATTTTAAAAAGAAATAAATTGGATCAATCTACTATACATATACACACGTATACAGTAAAAAAAATTTAAATATTTAATTTTATTTAGTTAGTATTTGGAGGTTTTTCATCTGGGCCCAATATTACTTTCCAATCTGTTAATAGATACATTACTTTTCATTTTCTCAAATTAAAATTGTGAATCATAACTCACATCTCAAATGTTTTCTCATTATAACGAGATGTTTTTCCCATAATAACGAGATGTTTTTTCTCGTGATTTTCTCGCATTTCTTGTAATAAGGTGATGCTTTTCTCGTATTAACAAGATGTTTTATCGTAGTAATGAGATGTGTTTCTCGTAATAATGACACACTTTATCGTAGTAATAATGATGTTTTATTGTAATAACGCAATCTCATAATAATAATTTCTGGTAGTAACAAGATTTTTATCGTAGTAGCAAGATGTTTTATGATAAGATGTTTTTTTCCTAATAACAAGATGCTTTATCACAGTAACAAGATGTTTTTTGTAATAATGAGATGCTTTATTGTAATAATGAAATGTTTTATCGTAATAGCGAGACGTTTTATCATAATAACAAGATGTGTTTCTCGTAAAACCAAAATGTTTCCTCATTATAATAAGAGGTTTTTCTCATAATATATATAATGATTTCTTGTAATAACAAGATGTTTCTCATTACAGTGAAATGTCTTCTTATAATAACCAGATGTTTTCTTGTTATAATGGTGTGGTGTTGTTTTTTTCTCAAAAGTAATGAGATGTTGATGTGATTTTTTTTTTTTTTTTCAGTGCATGGCTGTACTGTGCTTTCGTCATGTTCCATGCTGTTAGGCCTGTGCTTCATAACAGAGTGGAATATAAATGTAATGTTTTTCCCACATCAGTAATTTATTCTGAGCTGTAATAGACTATATGTATATATAATTCTTTCACCATAATGGCATTAACATATTTTTCAAATCTTTAACTACAAATTAGCTATTGCATCAGTGGCATTCCACTACAGTGCGTTTTTATTTCCTGTCAAGTCGTTTAACTCATGAGCGTGGGATTTTTTTGTGATTATTTCGAAGTCAATCTGGCGAAGGCCTCTTCCAGGAGAAGTGTTTATCCTCACAGGCTAGGTCATAAAATCAACAAACCATGACTCCATATGCAGCAGATCATCATTTGCTCTAAAATGAGTCATCACTATCATGCAAAAGAAGCCTTAGGAGATAAGAGACACTGAGCTGGGAATCTCATCATCTCCTCCAGCCGCTTTCTGATTAACCCACATCCACAGGAGCCACACATCCTTATCCTGTATTCCAGCATTCGTTATTTGTTAGATCTGAATGAATAAGTGATCAAAGGCCAACTGGGTTCTCTGTGTGAGAGCATCCAGCAGCAGGGAAAAAAAGCAGCAGGTTACAGGGAGAGCTGCGCCACCTGCTGGTGAGAGGAGACATTACAGATCCTGGAAAGCAGTCAAGCAGTGCTCCAGTACTGACTTCAACACACACTCGCTGATTTATTCTCCTCATTTCCCTTTTGGCAGAATCCCTGATCTTAAGGATTGATCCATTACTTGTTAAATGATGATCATGGGGTCAAAGTGCAGATGTCAGCTTTTGTTTATATTTCTAACTTGAACCTGAAGATTTTTCTGGAAAAAAAATTATGTCATATTTATTGTCCATTTACAGTTGCATTCATGGTTCCTACATGGCATTTGAAACAGTGAAAGAGTGAGAGCACGGAAACAGTGTGAAACCATATGAAACAGCGTGAGCATGGCTATTGGGAAAATCAAGTCTTTTTGTTGTTTTAACATTATTTCCAAAACTGTCCTGGAGGCAATTCAGATATTTTTGTTTAAAAACAACATAAGGAAATAAAACCATTTATTAGATAATGCTGTACTTCACACATCATTTCAGTCATCCTGAAAAAGCAGAGGTGTTTAAAATATTAAAATGAAACCTTATTTTATTTTATACAGCTAAGTAGGGAGATGTGCATTACATGAAAATTCAATAATATTGTACAGAGTATTTTCCCATGTGTTAAGAATTGCAAATACACTACCGATCAGCAGGGGGCAAACTAGACATGTTTTATTTCACATGAACCCTAACACACACATTAATCTATTTTACTTATCTTAAAACCGAACAAATGCCCTACAAAATGTCTACTGTCATTAATAAATGTATATCTAATTCTAGGTAGAGCCCTAGAACAAAGTCGTTTCTTATCAGAAAGGGTTTTTGGAAACTAACAACCCTTAAGAACCCTTGAAGAACCCCTTCTTCTAAGAGTGTATGTATTAACTGAGTATGTGTGTGTGGTGCAAATTCCATATTATTGCTCATTATTTTCTTCTTAATATCTAGAGACTGTCATTTAAAATGTTGGTACTTGGTACAAGAAATTAAAAAAAAGTTTCATTGGATAATTAAGAGTTCTTAGTTTACTGTAAGAGTTCTAACTTTTATGAAAGGGAAACACTCTGTTATAGAGTTCGACATAGAAACTTTAATGGTTCCTTCAGAGGGACAACCAAAGAACCCTTAAATGAGAGTGTAGCTCTCTGGAATCTGTAGTACTTCCATTAGTCCACTGCGATAAAACCATTTTTATTAAAGCAAGACTTTCTTTAATCGAGCACATTTCTGCAACCTTGCAGCCTTAAAACCCCAATCCAAAGTTTCTGAAAAGGTCTAGTGTTTGCGTTCTCATCCAGGGGTCCAAGAGAGCAAAATTGTCTGTGCTATCTGGGTGGGAGGGGCTTACTCTCTCTCCCCTGTCAATCACAGCAGCACTAGCCAATCCCGTGTGTCTGTGAGCTCATGTATGCGGAAGAGGGTAGATAGCGCTTTACTCCAAGTGTGTTACACAGCCCTGTGACGCAGCAAGAGCAGTGTCTCGGAGGAAGCATGACCCCAACCTTAAGCTTCGCAACTTTTAGTTAGTTCACTGAGATAAAACCATTTTTATTAAAGCGAGACTTTCTTTAATCGAGCACATTTCTGCAACCTTGTTGCCTTAAAACTCCAACCGTGATTGTTGAAAAGTTTCTGAAAAGGTGTTTGACAGGGTTTGCTGACCTTTTCTCTTTGCCATTATTCTTATAAGCTTTGGATTTGGACAGTAGTGTATTAGCGGGATTAAAATGCTATACACCTCAGTCATAATTAACGGATTTATGTCTCTCTAAATCATTCACTTTACATAGAAAAACAAGGCAGTCATGCACATTATCACCGTTACTCTTCATATTATTTACTGAATCATATTATTTACTGAATTTCCTGCATCAGTCAGAGAGTAGGGCTCATGAGTAATTCACACCAACATGAAGCAAGCCTTTATGCCGATGATTTATTATTCTACATAACACACAAACAGATCGATCCCATCATCACCGATTCCATCAGTCCATGATCTGATTAACAGCTACAGAAAGATCTATCAACTGGTCCAAATCAGAGATTCTATGGCTAAAAAAGTGTGATTTTGTTCTCATGACGTTGACCACAACATTGTAGGTCCAGTGAAGCTTCCAAGGAACGGTTTCTTTTGTGTCATGCAACAGCTTGTTGTTATGGAAATGACGTTTAATAGCTGATTATGAAACTTGACTCCAAACTCCAAGAATCTAAACAGTCATCTCTGGCATCTTAAAATATTCTGCAGGGACGCCAATAATTTTGTCACACATGGTGTTGGGAGAAAATACTATATCATTTGAATGAAATGGGGGTTTTTATTGTTGTTGTTGTTGTTGTTGTTTAGATGGAAAGTAAATCATTTGTCTAATTGTTTAAGTGGACATTTTTAAATCATTCTGCAGTGTTCTTTTTTAAGGGTGCCAATATTTTTGGAGTTGGCTTTAATTAATGCATTAGTTGATGTAATTAATATCAATCAAAATGTAAATAAATATAATACATTCAGCAAATATATAAGGGGCTTAAATAAATAAATAAATAAATTTAACAAAGCCCCTCATACATCTGGTGAATAAATAAATAAATAATTGAAATAAATAAATTTATATATTTAAATATACTTTTTATATGAAAACTGCTGCTAATAAGACAAACAATTAATTAATTAATGGATTAATCAATTAATCACTTAATCAACAAATACATTCTATAAATATGAAATAAATCATATGAAATGATTGAGAGCTTTAAAATATTTCAGTTTAAAATGTTCATGCTCAAAAATTTTATGAACAGTCAGCGTTCCATAATCTCTAATAAACCACAGATAAGCCTTGCTGTGTGTGTGTGTGTGTGTGTGTGTGTGAAACAGGCTCTCTCGGCTCCACGTGAGTAACTGTGTAAGACTACTTAACCCTGAGAAGTATCTCTGTGTTCCTAAATAGACTTCCACCCTCGGCTAGGCTCATGTCAAATAGATCCCAGCCTGAAATCACACACACACACACACACACACACACACACACACACACACACACACATGTTTGCAAAAACGATCATCCTGCACATACTGTTTAAGGTTTTGTCTTTAAAAATCTGAGCTAACACTGTGATTATGATGTAACGGAGGTGAGAGCGGGTGAACATGCAGCATGTTTTTGCCTACAGCATTGCAGATGATTCACCATGCTGAGGTGATGTTTTTATAAACCAGGACTCAGTCGCTACGCCATGCCAATGTCGCTTCCTCGGTTGTTTTGTGGGTTTTTTTGCAGAAAAGATGAGCCACATGCTGCGTTCTACTATTGTGAGTTGTGATGTAGAGCAGGCAGAGGAGGGTTTAATGGTTTCCAACAGCTCATCAAAAGAGGCTCTACGTCACCGGCTCTAAGTCGGTCAGAGTGCCCTTTTTTCTATTTTTCAGTCCTAACACCTCGGAGTATGTGCGTTCAGACATCATTGACATTGATGGACGGGTAAAATGGCTGTGCTGGTCGTCATAAATATAACCAAAGTATAGTTTCTATCTCTTTTCACTTTTAAGAATCTTCAGACAAATCACCATCTCTAACCACAGCTTCTGTCTTCGATATTAACCTGATCCTGAAGTGTTGTTTTAATGACTGACAAATCAAAATTGGTGTTTCAGAGCTTTTTGTGTGAGTCTCTTGACTCGGTTGACACAAATAAGCTAGTATTATTTATGTAATAAAAAAAAATTACTTGAATTTTTTTTATATTTCCAGGAAAACAGTGAAAAAGTTTTGATGATTCATTCTGTACTCATCCAATTTGCTGTCTGGAATGCATTTGCTCCACCACCGTAAATGACCAGGGTGCTCTACGTTAGCTGTTAGTTAGCATCAAACATTGGTTGTTCGTGTAGTTGTGGTTTTGCCGTTGAACACATGGTTGGAGTTTATATGCATATTTGTGCTCGTTTGCCCCACCCCCTCTTCATCTTGGCTCAGATATGTACTATCACTCCCAAGACTAGTCCACTAGTCCAAGAGAGCAAAATTGTCTGTGCTGTCTGGGTGGGAGGAGCTTACTCTCTCTCCCCTGTCAATCACAGCAACACCAGCCAATCTCATGTGTCTGTGAGCTCATGTATGTGGAAGAGGGTAGATAGCACTTTAGTCCAAGTGTGTTAGACGCAGCATAAAGCAGTGTCTCGGAGGAAGCACGTGTTTGCCCCACCCACCCCGGTTGGTATGTGTCATGTGATAGGGTGGAGTTAGTAGAGCTAGTGAGTGGGATTTCACAAATTAAATAAATAAACAAACAAACAAACTTTGTATGAATTTAAATGATCAAAGGTGATTTGTTTAGATTTCAGTCACAAACTAGTTCATTTACAAAAAAACTCCGCCCCCAACCTTAACCATTGCAACTTTTGCACGAATTGTTATTGAGTTTCCAAGCATATGACCCTGTTTGTGTCAACGCACTTTCACGCCAGGGTCTGTGATTAACACAGTTAACACACACCACCTGCTTGTGTCAGCGATTATAATTACATAAGAGGCTTAACAAACATTTTATTTCTCCTCCTTACTCTTTCTTACTGTACCTTAATTAGCAGGAAGACTTCCTCTGGTTCTGTAAATCGTGGTGAATGAAATGTACCTGCCTGCTTTGGGGATCACGTGACATTTACACACTTCTACATCAGGAAAACTTCCACGTCATCATCAGTATAAGCAGAATTAGGAAGAATTTCCTACAAATGGAACTGATGACTACGTACTCCATGTTCTGGTGTAAGGATCATCTGTGTGTTTGTGTGTGTGTATATATATACATATGTGTGTGTGTGTGTGTGTGTTCTCCTGCATTTCTGCATGCTTGCTGTCATTACTGCGACAATAAAAGCATACGGTTTCTAAGTGACCGATTAGCGTACCACTTACTCAAGCCTCATGTCAACAGTACACCAAAAATAAAAGAGGAAATGACTCACTGAATGCTGCACTTAACCACTCGGCAGGCAAAGCTTAGATGAAAACACAAAGGATAACAATTAAAATCTTTTTCATTTACAACAGTTGGTAAGCTTCCAACAACACAGAGCACAACATCTCTTCTGTAAACATACATGAGATTGTACAGCTAGTTATGAGTATGGAAAAATTCCACTATTTTCAGAAGGACTCTTATACAACATCGTAAACAGATTAAATAGGAGAAACAGAAATGGGTGAGCATTTAGTAGACTGAGGACACGCTGAACAAATATTTAGCAACATTTTCATCTGTAATGTAACTGGCACAAGTTTCGTGATCTTCCTGCTTCAGAAACCTACTCCAGCTGGGGCTTATTCACAGAAGACTTCATGCAAATGAGCTCGCTAACAAATCTAACAGCTTCACAATTAATATTGTACGACACCTCCCCTGGAGAGAATAACAGCACTGGCTGAGCCTCTTGTTTAATGAGGTTGGAGACACTTGTAGAGCATCTTAATCCATCTTCAATTCACACCACAGGATGTACAGTTTCCTCCAAAAGTATTGGAACGGCAAGGCCAGTTAAGACATTTGGGTTTGAGATCAAATGAATATGAGACAATAGACCAGAATTTCAGCTGATATTTATATCTAGATGTGTTCAACTACTTAGAATATAACACCATTTGTTTGAACCCACCCATTTTTCAAGTGATTATTGGACCAAGTGACTGACAGGTGATTCTCGTTACCGAGGTGTGTCCTTTAAGCAATTAATAGCTCTGAGACTCTACTCTTGGTTTGAGACCTGTGAAGACTGCTTTTGTCAAGTTTAAATCATATATTAGTCATTTCATAATAATGACTTGAAATAAAGCACTCACAAAAATTAAATAAATTAAGACAAATAAGACTAACTATTCAATTAGGACAAAAGTAATTGCACCCTATACTAGGAGGAAGAATTAGTGTGTGTCTGCAGTAGACAACATCCTCCTATGGCTGAGCTGCTTTAGTGGAAGATTTAGCACTGTAGCGTTATTGCAAGAGAAAGTATTGAGAGAGAACGCAAACATTATTCCAAGAGAACACAAAAACAACAAACATCATTGCTTGGGAATGCAAAACTATTGCGAAAGAACACAAAATTATTGCAAGGATGCAACAATTATTGCAAGGGAATGCAAAACTGAGAGAACACTGAAGAACTGTTGCAACAGGATCCAAAGGTACTGTGAGAGAATTGAAACATTATTGTGAGAGAACGCAAACCTATTGCGAGGAAACGCAAAACTATTGTGAGAGAACACAAAAATTATTTTAATTTGTAATTCTTAATTGGTCGACAGATTCCAGGCTGGTCACATGACAAATGCACAGGTTAACAGTTAGACCAGACTTAACCTTTAACCTTTAAAAGAAAAGGAGGAGTGGAAAGAGAAAGGCATTAGAGTAAGACGCAAGTAAACGCACCAAATTTACAGACTTGTTTGTGACAGCAACAAGCCCAGATGATAGCCATGCAGCTGCTAAGACATGTATCTATAGAGCTCACAGAGTAGCACTGCATAATACCCACTACTCTAGCAATGACTGTTTTGCGATCATCCCAGTGCAAATCATATAATCGCAAATTACCTACAGAAAAAAGTCTCAGATAAAAAAAGTCAAAGATACTCTACTGCTTTAAAGCATGAGAAGCTTATATCTTGATGAGCTAAAATTTCTAGGTAGCTAAATTTCTAAAATCTCTCCTTCATCTCCATCACCAAGCTACTTTCAGTTTAGCGTTTAGTAATTTTAGCATTTCAAAGCATTGCTGGGATATTTATGAACGACTGATTTGCTAGTTTCAAAATGGTTATGTGGCCATCTAAGTGTGAAAGATATTTGCTATTTTTGTAGTCACTGAGAAGCCCTATTCATATTTGCATTACTAGTGGCCTACTGTGTATGTTTATCGATCGAGTAGTAAATGACAAAACAGTTCAGCTGAAGATTCAAGAGATTCAAGAGTTTGTCTGTTACACAGTACAACGAACTTCTTACTCTGCGAATCCTCAAAGCAACCTCTGACATAAGGAAAAACTCGAAGACATAAATTACAAATAGCACATAAACAAACAAATAAACAAACAAATAAATAAATGGAAATAAGGTGAAAATAAGGTAAGAGTGTCTCTTTAAGCATAAAAAGCATAAAAGTCAGAATTGTCTTAGTCAAAGTATAATTTTGATCATGTAGTCATTTGAAATTAATTATAGACTTTTATATATATATATATATATATATATATATATATATATATATATATATATATATATATATTTGTGTTGTAGTCTACTGTGCAACATCTTTGAAAATAAATAGTCAGAAGAGTGTGTGTGTGTGTGTGTGTGTGTGTGCGCCACTCAGATGACATCCCCGGCCCTGTCCTGTCCTATCAGGTGTTCAGTACAAAACAAATCAAGCAGAAATATTGATGCAGCTGAATGTGGAGATGAATCAGCGGACCGTGCTGTCCTGCTGGAGGGATTTGGAAAGGAGCTGTGGATGAGTGGTGGCGCAAACGCAGGCGCAAACGCAGGCGCAAACGCAGGCGCACCGACCCGCACCGAGGAGGAGTTTCAGGTGTACAATCTGGCAACCCCTGTGGGCGGACCAGTAAAGAAGTGAGTCGGTCGGTGTTTGACCCGGGACTGGGGCTGGATGACAGAGTTGTATGTGGAGTGTGAGGAAGCGGGTGAAGCAGAAGAGGAGGATTATGGTGTCACTGTGCGCGGTGGCGGCGCTGCTGCTGGCGGTGGTGATGCGCCTGAGCCGCGGGGGGACCTTCTTCACCTGCCCGCTGATCTGCAGCTGCACCGCGGACACACTGAGCTGCACCGGGCACACCGAGAGCACAGCCCGGGCAACATCCTCCACCAACAACCTGTACGTCTACCATCATCACAAATATACAACCTGACAAAGTTTCACCTGGAAACTTCCTCGGGTGCCAAAACTTTTGTTTATTTGTGTGTCATTTTTGCAGAAGATTAGCGCATCTGCCTTTCACAGAAGTGCAAAGTGGAACTTTCCGAGGTCTCATCAACGTGTCCAGAATGTGAGTTCAGCTTTAAACAGATTATATTTACTTATTTTATTCACTTCATTTTATTTTATTTATGTGATCAAATTATAAAGCACCCTTTCTGACATCTGAAGTATGTAATATGTTACCAAAATAAATAAAAAATAAAATAACTTTAAGGCATGGAAAAATATTGTGTGAGTAGAAAAATATGTAATATAGTAGTAGTATAGTAGGGGTGGGCAATATATCCAAAATATTATATCACAATATTTCTACGATACACGATATGTAAAGTTTTGCCAGAAAAACAGTAGTGTTGCAATTATTGATACATCTTTTTAAAAAGGAGAAGAAATAGAGTGATGACACTTTTGTCTAAAAATTAAAAAGAAACATCGAAAAGAAAGGGAAAAAATTAATTTGTAGAATTTTAAATGTAGAAAACCAGATCAGGTCCTTCTCGAGTTTGTAACTTACTTTTCAAAAAATTATACATAATATACAGAACAATATATCAGGAAAGTGTATTGTGACATAATTTATCATATTATCCATATTACATCGTCATATCACCCAGCCCTAGTGACAAGACTGTGTGCTTCATGTTTACAGTTGAGTGCAAAAGTTTTCACCCCCCACATCCCCCTCCCACTGCTTTGGTTTGGGTGAAGGAAAAGAAAATGTACCTTAGCTGTATTTTGCAATTAGTTATATTTAGTGTGTGTGTGTGTGTGTGTGTGTGTATATATGTATATATATATATATATATATACACGTATGTGGACACCTGCCCATAACAGCCACATGTGCTTGTTGAACATCCCATTCCAGATTTATTCCCTCCTGTGTTTGCTCTTATAATAACCTCCACTCTTCTGCGAAGTCTTTCCACTAGATTTTGGAGCGTGGCTGTGGGGATTTGTGTTCATTCAGCTACAAGAGCATTAGTGAGGTCAGGCGCTGATGTTGGGATGTCGAGGAGGTCTGGGGTGCAGTCGGTGTTCCAGTTCATCCCAAAGGTGTTCAGTGGGGTTGAGGTCAGGGCTCTGTGCAGGACACTCGAG
>CM040481.1:2138743-2188044 GCA_022758105.1 Pangasianodon gigas
ATTGTGTAGAATGTCTTTGTATGCTGTAGCGTTACAGTTTCCCTTCACTGGAACTAAGAGGCCCAAACCTGTTCCAGCATGACAATGCCCCTGTGCATGGGGGCATTTCCAGTGAAGTGAAATAGTACCAGTTTCCAGTGAAGGGAAATAGTACCAGTTTCCAGTGAAGGGAAATAGTACCAGTTTCCAGTGAAGGGAAATAGTAAAGCTACAGGATACAGAGACATTCTATACAATTGCGTGCTTCCAGCTTTGTGGTAACAGTTTGGGGAAGAACCATGTATGGGTGTGATGGTCAGGTGTCCACAAATGTTTGGCCGTATAGTGTAGATAACAATAATAATGTGTAATAAAAGGTGCATTAAAATAACAATACCTCATGTAAATATGATAAAGAGAACCTTTACTGTATATTGTATATATTTTTAGCTTTTTACCATTACTGTTATGATGAACAGTTTTAAAATTTCCTCATTTTTATACTATAGCTATCTTCTTCCAATTTCCACAATATCTTTGAACAATATTTTAAACATTGATATTTTTATGTTATTTGTTCATTTCTTAAAAAGCTTGTGCATATGGTAATAACATTACTGAGCCTTGAGTAACAACATTTTTTTTAGAATGCAATTGTATTTAGAAACTTTTGAACTGACCGTTTTATTAATATCTTAACATGCATGTTTTTACTATTTTTGATTGCTTGTCACTCTCTCAGAAATAAAGGGTACTGCACCTAAACTGTCATTGTCGCTGGGGTGGGTCCCTCAAACACACACCTTTAGTATGTATCTTTTACCCAGAAATGTGCATGTATTGTCCTTTTAAATATTTACCCTAATTATGTAGCTTAAATCTTTTTTAAAATTACATTATATCCAAGGTTAAAGATTCATTTCCAAACTTATGCAATCTTTGCGAACTTTGCATTCAATTGTATTAAATACTTTTTACAAGAAAAAAAAAAAAAAAAAAAAAAGCAAGAGGATGCTTTAGGTCACATATTCCAGAGTTAATTTTCTTTCATTTTAAGTTAAGCAAGTCTGGATCCGGCATTTCCACCACTGTATATGGTTAACATGTGGTGATATTCTCTAGAACAGATTGTTTTGTTCAGGACGTCCAAGCCGATAGATAGAGAAGTGCTGAGTCTTACACTGAAACTGCAATTGTTTGCTACATTTAAATCCTTGATTTCTTAATCATTGCTCAAGTTTGAAAGCTTGTGTTTAAATCTAACCTGTCTAGCCTATAATCAGTTTGTAGAGTTTATAGGGTTTATAGAGGCAGATCTCTGTGTTCTCTGAGTGCTCTCATGGTTAAAGGCCAAGGCATTGAAATTCTTAGAGACCGCTTATAAATTAAATGCATCTTCATCATAGCAGATGTTGGAACTATTCCATTACTGCAATATACCAGAGAAAAACACAATAAATTACTGTTAAGCACAGCCAAGTCCTTTGAAACAATGCAAGAAATCACTGGACAGAATCTGCATATAAAGACAGAACCTTATCATGGCACCACATCTGTGGAAATAGAAGATATTAGAGAATAGCTATACAGTGATATCATCTTTGTTTTTAATTTTTTGGTCATTTTTGCTAGTTGTGATAACGGAACCAAATACACTAAATATCTTGTTGTTGTAACTAAAATTTTTATGTCTGCTCAAGTGACAAACAAATTAGCTTGTGCATTCACAAACGGTCGACTGTAAAGGCCCAAGTTACAATCACATGCAATTAATTAAACGATTACCAAGTTGCTAAATTAAAGTAGCGCTACCATTACTGAACATTAACATGTTTGTGATGTGTTTAGTGCTAATTTGTTGGTTGTTGCTGTATTTCTGTTGTTCCTGTGAGACGTTAGCTCTCACCGATGTCAAAGGGTCACATTGTTATTGCTAGCACAGCTACAGTGGTGTTTAATAGGAAACTAAATGTCAACGATCTTGAACATAAGTGATAACAGTCATGTTTTGCTGTTGGCTCCATCAAACAAACTTTTCTCACTCACCATTTTCTAGCAACACTATATTAATGAGAAATCAAGCATTGGCTCGGCTAGTTAGCCATCTGTGACGAGCAATGATGAACAGGATGGTGTTGCCAGTGGTATTAGCATGAATGTTAAAGCTTTGGAAGCTGATCTGTTTGAGAAGAGTGTACAGATGAGGAGGTGAGAGAGCTGACCAGACTAAAGGACTAAAGCGCCGCTGCATCGCTCTCTTTAGGTAGAGACGAAGCGAGGGCTAAATCCCACTGCACCACTATCAGCAGGTAGTCAAATGGCATTGTGTTGAAGGTAATGTAGAAAACTGTTATGCAAAGAAAAATGTTGATGAAAGAAGTTTAAACTCAGAATATCATTACAAAATAAATCTCGGACTCCAGTGAAGATCGCATTAAGATAAATACGCAAGTCGCTCAGCATGTATTTCTTTCCTTCAACAAAGTACACTTTTAGCCAAAATACAGCTTAACTTAAATGTTTCTTTTACAAACCGCTCCCTCCTCGACACATTTTGAAACAATCAAAAGCACACAGGCTGATCAAACCTCGGTGTAATCATAAAATAACACTTTAGGGTTACAAAATCTCTTTTCCAAACACGTCTGTTGTTTTTATGTGATAGAGTCCAGTGCCGAAGTTTGAGTTCTCCGTGGATTTTCAGTGGGGTGGTGAAAAGGAAAAGGTGCCTGTATTGTACCATTTATGTACATATTTTTCTCTATTTGTGTTATCTTTTTGCACTTCTCAATGTTTATTTACCTGGTGTTGGTTCTTAGTTTGTATGCTTCCTTTTTATGGGACTGTATTGGATCTAATAACACTAAAAACATCTCAATAGTCATCTGAAAAAAATCCAGTGTGGGTGCATCCTGTAACAAAACAACAATTCAAAACATACAGCAAAATCAGTTTGAAAGGACGTTTTGCCATGACCCTCTTGGCTTTAACGCTGTTGGAGTAAGAATGTGTCGAGAGGAATGTGGGGGCTGAAGTTTAGAACTGAAAAGATCCAGAAGTTCCTGTGATGTTCAGGGGGTGTGAACGAGGTTGGAGGTGGTTATAAAAGCAAAGGGTGGATATACAGATAAATACAGATACAGTTGCAAGAAAATGTTTGTGAACTCTTTGGAATTACCATTGATTATTGTAATTAATGTGGTCTGATCTTCATCTAAGTCACAATTATAGACAAACACAAGTTGACTAAACTAATAACACACACACAGTAGTAGTTTTCAGGTCTTTATTGACCATATTGAGTAATCATTCACAGTGCAGGCTGGAAAAGTAAGTGAACCTCTGTGCTAACTGGAGTCAGGTGTTTCACTTAAGGAGATGAGATTGGAAATGTGGGTTGTACAGGTGCTTGGCCCTTTAAATAAAGACACACAAAGTCTGGTTACTGACAAATCTGTTCTTCTCAAGAACAATTGATGAGTGTCTCATCATGCCTCAATCCCATCAACTTCCACAGGACCTTAGAAGATGCATTATAGAGATGCACAAAGCTGGAAAAGGCTACAAAAGCATTTCTAAAGACCTGGGTGTTCATCAATCCATGATGAGACAAATTGCTTACAAATGGAGGAAATTCGGGACTGTTGCTGCTCTCCCTAGGAGTAGACGTCCTGCAAAGCTCAAAGATAGAGCAATCCTGAAAGAGGTGAAATAGGACCCACAGGTAACAGGAAAACACCTGCAGAAGACTCTACAAACTGCAAAAAGTCTTTGTTCATGTGTGCACTATCAGAAAAACACCGAACAAGAATGGTGTTAATGGAAGGAGACCACGAAGGAAACCACTACTGTCCAAAAAACACATTGCGACACACCTCGGTGTTTGCCCTAAAACCACCTCGATGTTCCACGGTGCTTCTGGGAAAATATTTTGTGGACAGATGAGACAAAAGTTGAACTTTTTGGCAAAAATGCACAACTCTATGTTCGGAGGAAAAAGGCACTGCACACCAACACCAAAACCTCATCCTAACTGTGAAGCATGGTGTAGGGTGCATCATGGTTTGGAGCCGCTTTGCTGCCTCAGGGCCTGGACACCTTCGAATCATTGTGGGAACAAGGAATTCAAAACTGTATCAAGACATTTTACAGTGCAACATTCCATGAGCTCAAGCTTATAAGAGGTTGGGTGATGCAACAAGACAATGACCCAAAGCACGCAAGTAAATCAACTAAAGAATGGATGAAAAAGATGAAAATTCATGTTTTGTAATGGCCAAGTCAGAGTCTTGACCTTAACCCGATTGACATGCTGTGGCATGACCTGAAGACAAGACAGCCCAAAAGTATTGAGGAACTGAAACAGTTGTATAGGGAGGAATGGTTCAAAATTCCTCCTCATTGCTGAATAAACACTTGTACTACTGTTAACATGTTATCAGTTTAGTCAGATTGTGTTTGTCTATAATTGTTACAGATAAAGATCAAACCACTTTTTATGAATAACCAATGCAAAAACCCTGGCAATTCCATAGGGTTCACAAATTTTTCTTGCAACTATACATGTTTACATTTAATTTTTGGCCATTTTTGTTACTTGTGAAAGAACGTCTGTGAAACTAAACACATTAAACATCATTAGCATGTTATTAAACATCATTCAATCAGTTCATCGTTTAATAACGACCTACGCTACTGAGGTTTAATAACGACCTACACTAAAGATGTTTAATAAGGACCTCCCTTCCCATTTTGAGTTAATGCTGTTGTGTTTCTGAACTTGCTGTTGCATTTTCATGCTTATTGTAGTGTTTTTTTGCTTTGGATGTTGTGTTTTCTGATTTGCCGTTGCTTGTTTTTGGTTTGTTAATGTGTTTTGCACTGATTTTTCTACAAAATCCCCAGCACCTACAAATTAAGTATATAAACTTCTAATATGAATTAAGTATATAGACTAATATTTCTCCAAAATTCAAAAATGAACAAAAAAGTAATGAGTTCAGTCAATTTTATTAAAGTTACATTAAGGTCAGATAACATATTACTTTAATCACAATAAATCAAAAACAATACAGATTAATCTCTCACATTTCAGATGTTTATCCAACAAAGGTGTGAACAAGCTGCGTTATGTGCTACTCATGACGCACACAGGAAAACACTGCGAAGCCTCTTCACTGTAATCTCTTCTGTAATGGGTTTAAAATGGAAAAGACAATTATGCCAATTACATTCTCGAAGAGCGGCCAGAGCTCCTGCTTCACAGATGTACTGAAACACTGACATTGTCCTAAACTGATTGTAAGTGGGTCTTGATTAGGAATAAAATTAAAAATGAAGGCAGCTCCCTGAGTAAAGAGAGCGAAATGGGGTAAGAAGATGAGCATAAAACCTGCAAGGCCATTTTGTGAATTTATACTTTTAGAATTTTCCATGAACCTGAAATCAGATGTCATTAAAAGTAATTAAATACTTTCTAAAGTGTGAAAAAAACTTTTTATGCAACATGAAATGAGAAGTAGTAACTAATTAGTAGTTTTGGCAAAAAAAAAAAAAAGAGGTACTAATTATGCTTTAAAAATGCCATGAGAACAGATACTAGAAGATTTGTGTATGTATAATATAATAATTTTTAATAGCTGCTGAAATGTCTGTTTTTTTCTGCAGTGAAATTTCTCAAAGTGACTCCATCAGAAAAATACGAGGCGAGGCATTTCTCTCAATCTACAATCTCATCGAAATGTAAGTCGCCCCCTTAATTACAGATATTTTTGAACAATTATAAAAAATATTTAGTTGTGATATGCAATAACTTGTGACTAGAAATCCCTAAATGGCTGTATTTTTTTTTTATTAGCTCAATACTGAACATCATTCACCTGTCGGCTATAGAAAAGGGTGCCTTCACAGATCTGCCAAGACTGAGATACCTGTAAGGGGGAAAAAAAAAAAAGTCTGCATTTTTATAGTGCTAATACAGTATCACATGACATCAGCGCCTCTCTCCATTCTGTCTTCATTTCATTTAGGAGCATCTGCAACACGGGAATAAGGCATTTCCCAGATTTTTCTCGCATCTCCTCACTGGGGCTGGATTTCTTCCTGTGAGTAATCGTGTCCTGCTGTGATTCAGAGCACAGATTTGTGCTCGTCTTGATTTAAGTGTGTGGCCTTCTGAGTGCACCTGCAAAAGTGCAGCATGGATTTTGGATTTGAGCCCAGCTCATTTAATACAGAGCTGAAGGCATGCTTGTGTGTGTGTGTGTGTGGACATAAATATCTGTGTTGAGTAAGTGAGTAAGTTGTATGTTTAATTGTTCTCTCGTTTTTATTTTAAGGGAGATGGGAGACAACACACAGCTAAACAGCATCCCAGCCAACGCGTTTCAAGGCATATCCAAGGCAGACACGTACATGTGAGTACACCACACTCTTAGAAAAAGCATTCTTCAATGTTTTTTTTTTATAGTAAAATGTTCTTATGCTGCATTCAACTACAGCTCATAACCCAGGACAAAAACAAAGAAAACACCCCCTCAATTCGGAATTCCTACTCAGAAAGTCATGAAGGTCTCCTCAAGCCCGAGTTCAGCACATGACGTCATATGAACATGAACATATGAAATATCACTTCACTTATTTAAATAAGATTATAGTATTATTTACTTTAGATCAATCAACGTTGACACATTGGTTGATTAAACGTGTAACACTGAAAATATAGTTCGTTGTTTTAAGGAAGTAAATACATCATAAACTCATGATCACTACTATTAGCTAGATTGTTGCTAACAAAACTTTAATGGAAGCATACGTGTTTTTTCCCCACTTTGTAGCTCGAACATAACAAAAACGAAAATTATGGAATTCAAAGTTCAGACTTGGAATCAGGCGTGGGTTTTTTGTTTGTTTGTTTGTTTTTTGGTTTGTTTTTGTTTTTTTCAGAAGAAAGGTTAGCGTAGAAAAGGGTTGTGCTGATATGAAAAAAAGCAGCTCACGTGATACGAACTGTAACCATAACAACGGTCTTACCAGTCTTAGCTAGTAGCAGCTAACTAACTAACCAAGCTTGCTGTTTGTAATAACTAGTGTAATGAAATAAAGATTGGTGTGTTTGTGTAATTATTGTACATGTAGTAAAGGTTAAGCATGAAACTGAGAAACCCTCACTTGCAGAATTTATTTGTAAAAGACCATTCCATTAGGGACAAAAAATAATGGCACCCTTTATATGGAGGAAGAAATAGTATGTGTCTATGATAACTGACACGTTGCAGTGGCTGAGCTGCATTATTGGAAGATTTAGCACACACCAAGCTTAGGAGGCGCTCTTTCACCGTTTAGTCATCATTTTGTTATTTTCAGCTCTCTGTGAGCTTTGCCTTTTATAGAGTTTTGTGGCCGTGGCTAAAAGTAACGTAATCAGTTGTCCCTTGAAATTACTTAGTCAGTTTACAGTTTATTTACCAACATACACACATGAGAAAATTTTGTAAATCTGTCTAGTTTAGTTTGGCCAAAAACATTCACACACAACATGCATGTGAAACAGCAGCACCACATTTAATAAACCTGTACACAGAGCTCAGATGAACAAACCAAAAGAAACTTTAGTGAGTGAATCCGATTCACTCAATGCAGTATTTCGTATTTTACGTTTATTTACCACTTTTTCTGCATCACTTCTTTAGGAATCTTGTCAGAAATGGATTTACTGAGATCGACTCTCACGCGTTCAACGGGACCAGACTGGAAAAGTTGTATGTATCACTTATCAGTGTGTAATAGTTTTACTCGTTCAGACATGTTTACAAAGAGCTTGTCTCCGAGTGAGTGGCAGGATCCTTGTTTGTTTTGAGATTGCAAAATCTGAGGAAGGAACAAAAAGTAAGGAACATAATGTACGGGTAAATAAATGGCAAATCAGACAAAACATTAATTGTTTTCTTAATCGTTCACACTTTGGCTTCTAGTCGCTAAGTCTGAATAAACATTCAGCTGTCTGTCAGTGTGTTGTTTGGGGTTTTTATGGTTATGTACTGTATAATTAGGCTGTAGTTTAAAATGAACTTTGCATGCTGCCAGTGTGTTACATTAACATACTAATTCAAGCGTTCCACTGGAGGTGATCAGTAATTAAGAAAATTTTAATCGCTTTAGGATTCTGAAAGACAACTGGCACCTAATTAAAATCCATGATGATGCTTTTGAGGGAGCCGAAGGACCAACTTTGCTGTAAGTAAAACTAACAGTACATAAAATCAGAATTTTACATAAAATCAGTACATAAAAAAAGAACACACAAGCTGTGTGAATACTGAAATACTGAAATGTTGAAGCGATTCATTTGAATGGTTGAGTGGACATAAAACCTGAAGGAATGTAGGACAGCGTTATATCTGTTAGCCAAGGACTAAGGGCTGTCAAAAACGTGTTTGAAGGCCAAGCGCAACCATCGCCCTGAACTCTAACACTGGTATTAAAGAGACACGAAGCCAGTCTACAGGGAGAGATTACAGAACATGAAAATATTTTTATCCAAAAAAAGTATTTACTAATTAGAGATGCTACAGATCTGACATGCAGTATTAGTATCTGGGATGATAAGTAAAAAATACTCAGGATATTAAGAAAGACCCATCAAATTAAAAAATTAAAGATAAACGAGTGTGTGTGATATTTGTGAAGTCATTTGAATGCGGAGAAATATGACTTGGCTCATGAGGTCACAGGTCATTTTGCATTACAGATTTTGCACCGAATTGTATGTGTGTGTATATATCTTATGACACGAGTTTGTGTGTTTGTATAGCGATGTATCATCCACCGCTCTCCGCTCGCTCCCTACACGAGGACTGAGAGAGGTGAAGGTTCTCATAGCGCGCTCTACACCTTCCCTAAAGACCCTCCCTCCGCTCGAGAACCTCGCAGAGCTTCAGGAGGCCGAGCTCACCTACCCAAGCCACTGCTGTGCCTTCCACTCCTGGAAACGCGACAACAGGTCTGAGCCTGTAGTAATAGACAAAAGTAGTTTCCAATCTGCATTGCAATACTTTTTCCTTATGGTACTAACCTCCTCAAAAGGGTTTTTAGCTAGTGAATTAGCATGAGAAAGCAGTTCTGTAAGTCACTGTAGATAAGGGCGTGTGCTAAATCCTATAAATGTAAAAGTAACTCTTCTTAAAAATGACTGGTGCAGCTGGGATGAATCACGGTTAAATCACGCCGCTAAATCACGTCACTTTAAAAAGTGATCTCACTTACTGATGATGTTGAATAACAAATATAGTATAAATATATGCACAAGACGGTTATTACACACCAAAAATCATCACTGAAAATATTACTACACGTGTGCGCCTAAATGATTTACTCTTAAAAATGTGCATATAAGCTCAGGCACAATTGAATTGACTTATCCAATGGTCATTGTTAATTTTGTAATAGAGCTTCTTAGTATCGTATCGTTCATTCGTTCATCTTCAGTAACCACTTTATCCTGGTCAAGGTCATCCCAGGAAGAATGGGTGCAAGGTGGAATACACTGTAGATGGGATGCCAGTCTATTGCAGGACACCACACACACCCACACACACACACACACGCACACATATCGCACACTCATTCGTCACCGAGTGACCTACAGGCATGTTTTACAAGGTGGGAGAACATGCGAAACTCCACACAGACAAGCAATCCGAGCTCAGGATCGAACCAGGGAATTAGTTTTATGGGAGAGATGGAGTATTTGTACCATAGGCTTATGTCAATAGCTCCAATTCAAACAGACTTCCATGTAGCACTTGTGTATCCTTGATTCATCTGCTCACATTTAAAGAATTGATGAATCATTAAAGATGGCAGACGTCAATGTTAATAAAAAAGTCAATTATGGTTTGTGTTAATGCTCATTTGCACATTAAATACTTTTACAATATCAGGATCTCAAAGGTCAATATAGAAAAATGGAGAACTAATGGTGAATTTTGCAGTTATAGTTTATATTATGTTTGTAAACTGGATGTATCTAAACCACTCTGAAATCTATTATTTATTGAGTTTTTTATTAAGTCTGTAATTTGCAAATCCAAGAATACATTCTGACGCTTTATTGTTTTGTCCCACAGGGAGACCGCTGTATTTGGCCGCTTTAAGAACCTAACCATGCTGTGTAACATGGCTAACCAAGCAGATAGCATGTAAGACTGTGGCACTATGAATCCATTTAATATCAAGCTGACTGACTGACTAAGTGATCAATAAAAACCTGTAATATCTGATTATCTGACATCATCTTCATCACAGGGACCCATCAGGTGAAGATCTTAATGACATCAATTTCCACTACCCCGATTTGGAGTTGTGCGTCAGCAGTAGCACCTTCAAGTGCACCCCAGAACCGGACGCCTTCAATCCTTGCGAGGACTTGCTGGGTCATACCTTCCTGCGTGCCATCACTTGGATTGTAACTGTTTTTGCTCTCGTGGGAAACCTGTCCGTGCTGCTTGTTCTACTCCTGAGCCACCAGAAGCTGAGCGTCTCCCGGTTCCTCATGTGCAACTTGGCCTTCGCGGATCTGTGCATGGGCTTCTATTTGCTGCTTATTGCCTTGGCGGACTATCGATCACGTCAAGAGTACTACAACCACGCTACGGATTGGCAGACGGGCATGGGATGTGGGGTAGCTGGGTTCTTGACCGTCTTCGCAAGTGAACTGTCGATCTATACTCTCACCATGATTACCCTAGAGCGCTGGCACACCATCACTCATGCCATGCAGATGAGCAGGAGACTGAGGCTTCGCCACATGGTCACCATGATGGCGATTGGTTGGGGATTTTCCCTTTTAATGGCTCTGCTTCCTGTAGTTGGCGTCAGCAGCTACACGAAGGTGAGCATCTGCCTTCCGATGGACATTGAAACTCCGGTTTCGCAGGGTTACGTGGTGGCTGTGTTGGTCATAAACGTGGCAGCCTTTTTAATGGTTTGTTCTAGCTACGCCGGGATTTACTTAAGCGTGCGCAACCCGAATGTGCCGACACGTCACGGAGACACAAGGATGGCCAAACGAATGGCGGTGCTCATCTTTACGGACTTCCTGTGCATGGCACCCATCTCATTCTTCGCCATTTCCGCCGCTTTGCACATGCCTCTGATCACAGTCTCCCAATCCAAAATCCTGCTCATCCTTTTCTACCCAATCAACTCGCTGTGCAACCCATTCCTCTACACCATATTCACACGAGCCTTCCGCAGGGACATGTGTCTGCTTTTAAGCCGATGCGGCTGCTGCCACGCGCAAGCGGAGTTCTACAGATCGCAAGGTCTGTCGGGGGTCACCTTGGCTCCCAGGAAGAAGAGCGTGAGGAAATCTCACTCGAATCAGTTTCGAGCGTACCACATCAAGCTGCAGGGATGTTTCTTCAATAAAGCTGCAACATGAGCTTCATGTTTCAAACTACTGAACAACTGACTGCTAAGCAGCAATTTGTGAATGCTGTACATACTGTAAATATATGGAACATACTGTGAATGCTCTTTATATATTTAATTTATTATTCATATTTGTTTCCTGGACTGCGAAGCCTTGTTCTAAACTGGATTTTCCTCTGCAGAAATTGAAAACAATTCTGTTTGAACTTTTTAATTAAAAACGAATATTTATGGTTAGAGTTTGTTTGCGGCAAGCATGGGTTTATTTTAGTTTGGACACCCAACCATTTCCAAGCTCCTTTCCCTTAGCAGCTGTTGCCGTCTGTCATTACTTCATTTAAGCTTTCAGCACTTCAGCAGGTGTTTCCTCATGGATACATTTTGAATTTGAAATGAAGCACCAGAATGAATAATAGGTGAGTCTGGTGAACTTGTAAATGAGAGACTCACTAGCCCTGGGGTGTTTTCTCTGATTTCAAAGCTGAAAAGTAAATTTTAGAAGATGCCAGGTTTTGCTTCGTTAGACCTCACAATAACCACACACCTCTGTCTGCTCATTTTGTTTGCAGTTTTATTTGGTTACCTGAGCAAGTCTGAATAAACAGTAAGTAATGAAATTACTTCTGTAATAAGTTGCACATAATCTAAACATGGATCATTGCCTTTGCAGAACCAACCAAACCTTTACTTGAGATTGCGCTAAGCACTAAGTTTTACTTTCCTAAATCTTAGAATGTAGCTTCATGACTGCATTAATCACTTTGGCACAATTCAGCCTAAACAGGCTCAACATTAGAGGCATCGAACTACAAGATTTGTATAATTCTAACAGATGTTGAAAATGTGAGCGAGGCAACGAGTCCCAACCAGTGATTCTGAATCTCAGAACCAATCTCAGACTTCAGATGAAAACGAACATGGTGGATGACAGTTCAGCTCTCATTGGTTATTTTTTTATGTCAAGATTGCATGAAAGACATTTAACTAGTGACAACCAAGCTGAACTGTTGTCTGCCATTTTGTGTTGTTCAGCATTCTCCTCACTACAGAACATGTTTAATATCTGAGTGAGTAGATCAGAGGACTTAAGATTGGATATTACACACCACAGGATAATATGAGAACATAATCTTTTAAGACCGGCCTAAAATCGGGACACGTTTTGCAATTTTCTGGATTCAAAATCGGTCAGATTATTCTCCAAGGCAACTGATGAAGGTGTTACTAATCAGCTAATGATTTGCATCTGGGCGTCGAAATAAAGTAAAACTGTGTAACCAGTTGCTCCAGTTAAACTTCGATCACTTGTAGCCAAGTGTAAATATGAATTGTGACTATATTCAAGTTTACAAAATGCTACTGAAAAATAGCAGTTGCACGAATGTAGCTTTACGTTATAATCTGTAACCAAGAGGCGCCAATGAGAAGATGGATGAAGCAAGTAATATAACTGTAAATAATACAATCGTATCAAAACACAAGGACTGACCATGACACTAGAATCAGTTCGATTTCAATGTAAAATCATGTAGAATTGAATTTTAGGCAACACAAAAGACGACACCAGTTGTGTTTTCCTTGCTGTGCATTTCATTTAAACAGTGACAAGAACCAAAAAAATAAACATTCATCAAGCCATTTAGAACATCTCTAATATTTAAAGCACTTAAATATATATTTTTATACAGTCTGGAAATGCAAAATCACACTGCACTATTAAATACGCATGAAACAAAACTGGGAAAGATTTTTTTCTTGACCTAACACAATAACAAAAAGTAAATCAATAATTAAATAGAATTTCAAAGCAAATCCCAAACCAACAAAAGAAAAAAAAGTATACATTGAAATAGTATCGTATAGGGTGTTTCTTTCCTTAGAGTCTGAGATTTTCTTTCTGAGAACTAACATAGTAACCAAAATAAAGAAATACATAAATAACAAAAAATTTCAAAAATTGAAAAACAAAAAAATATATATTTAAACAGTAACATAAAGGGTTTCTTGTCTCATGCTTTTCCCCATCTCACCACTCAGCCTCCCCAACAGCTTTGGAGAAAACATAGTCTTTACCGCCGTAACACATCACGCCGTCTTTCAGGTAAAACTTCCACCTGTTTTTACTGCGATGAATCTGTTATGACAGCATTAAAACTTCAGGTTATCACTGGTGTAAAGAACGTGAGTGTTTAGGTTTAAACATAATAAGGCTTCACCCGGCATAAAGCACAAAACCTCACAGTGGAACTCACCTTATCATACTGACAGACAATTACGTTCTCAGTATCGAAGATCTCGGGTATGTCTTGCTCACTTACGTCATCTCCAGAGTTCAGTGGATCCTAGACAGAACCAACAGCACTAATAACTAATGCTTTTTTACATTCAAGAGTCATGATTTTTATGCAATACATTCACTAGCGATGTGCATCTCTTCGTCTGAGACTATCCATGGCAAATCTTGATTTTTGATTAACAATCTAATAGATATTCAAAGGATACATTTAAAGCAGTGAGTGATTCAATCTGATATGAGACATTTCAATATTCAATGTTGTCTAAACTGTTTAACTTTTAATTAAAAATTATTTCAGTGAAAAGTTCAGGGTGTCATTGGGACTGACGGGCAAAGAGACCACGCCTTCTTGACCGAGTCTGAATCCTTTATACCAGGCACACGTATATACAGAGGTCACACCCCCTTTACCAGGTCTGAAAGGTACAGAGGTCACACCTCCTTCATTGGTTCTGACAGATACAGAGGCCATGTGTCCATCATTGGGACTGCCAGGTACAGAAGCCACGCCTCCTTTACCAGGGCCGACAGGTATAGAAGCCACACCTTCTTGTCTGAGTCTGAATCTTTTATACCAGGCACAGGCACATATAGAGGCCACGCCTCCTTTACTGGGTCTGACAGGTACAGAGATGCCCAGATTCATTTAATCCCTACCGCTTCTGCCATAAAACCTTTTTTCTCTTCTTCTCCACTGGGGTCATCGTCTCCTCTCAGAGATCTCGGGTCAGATCTTGTTTCATCTTGTCTCATATATTTTTATGTCATGAGAGTTTCACTCTGAAATCCAGGCACATACTGCTCTGAATTGTAAAACCGATGATGTAGTAAGCACATTACTGTTTTTCTGCATCATATTTTCTCTGCTGAAAAATTCTGCAGTCAGCGATAATGAAATTTGCCGACTGCATCGTTCATGTGCTGATGTCAGATAAGCACTGACACAGCATCTTAAAAAGTGATCACATTTATGCCTTCACAAACACAATTAAAAAATTATCTGGCCTGTTTTTGTAGCTACTATTTAATAAAACACTGTACATCACCCAGACAAGTACATTTTTTCTCTTGTGGGAATGTGTCCTAATTGCATAAATAATATGATTACTACATAATAAGTTTTAAATGAAGGTTTAGATCACCTGCAGTTTCAGTTCTGATGTGTCTGTCTCACTTGTTTGTTTCTCACCTCTTCCTCTTCCTCCTCCTCCAGCTCAGGCTCATCCTCGTCACTGCTGGAGCTGCTGTTTCCGTCGCTGCTTCCTCCGACCCCCTGGAGCGCCTGCAGAGCCTCAGCGTTGATCATTCCCAGGAACTCGTTTTCCCCGACAGGCCCTCGATCCTCTGTTTCCTCCTCCTGATCGTCTCCTGCCTCTGAGCTGCTGTCACATGCCCCGTCGAGCTGCGGGATGTCCGTCAACTCGTTGAAGTTGTAGTCTCTCAGGAGGTCCATGTCCAGCTGAGCGGACGATTTTGGACGTTATGTTACAAGATGTCTTCGTTACATGATAATAGTTGATTATACATTTATACTACAGCGCTTTTTAATTCTCGAATTCTCTGATTGGTCAGAAGGTGTTGATTAATTTTCTGTTTTACTACATTATCGTTTCTATAGTAACAGCTCATGCACTGGGACTTGTATGGCAGACACTCCACATAATCTAAACTTAATCATAATAAATAAATAAATAAATAAATAAAGAAGAGGAATAAAATACTTTAGGACATGCTGTTATTGGAAAACTTCGGATCGTTGATTATTTTCCTATAACAGCATGCCCCGTCGTGTGTTTTGTTTACAATTCTACCTTAAGTGCACCATCAGGTGTTCTTTCCAAATCAGGCAGGAAATGACTCAGTGTGTCCTCAGCATTAAGCCTGGCTTCTGCTGCCGCTTTAACAGCCCTCTCCACCATCTGCTCCGCCGAGAGACACGACGGAGTGCTCATGTCCAGCGGCTGCGGGCTGAAGTCAATTCCGTCCAGCGTAAACTCGTCCAGGTTTCCCGGGGGCGACTCTGAAGCCTGGGGGTTAACGAGAGGCTCGGGAGGGACCTGAGCCTGAATAGGAGGATCCAGGGGGATCTGAGAACGCTGAAGCACCTGGTGCTGTTGGGGCATCAGCGGTTTGGGGGCTTGAGCAGCAGGTACGGATTGGGGACACGGAGGTGGAGGAGGCACCTGGGAGGCAGGGATGTTGTGAATGATACCAGAGGGCAGGTTTCTCTGCTCCACGTGGGGTTGGTTGGATTGAGGAGGCATGCGCTGGCAACCCGGAGCCTGAGTCACCATCACAGGAACGTTCACTTTGTAGAAGTGGCCTGTAGGTACAGATGTAAAGATTCGTGTAAAGGGGTGTGGTTGAGTTTTTTTTTATTTAAAAAAAATTCCTTTATTTTATACAGGTGGTCTGATTGAGCTCAAGATCTCATTTTCAAGTGTTACTTTAAAAACTGTACATAAACATGCAAGTGGAACATCTACAAAACTTCATTAAGAGAATAAAAGTTTAGAAGATTTAGATTTAAAGCTTCAAGTAAAACATGTACAAACATCATTAAAAATATAAAAGTTAGAAATTTTAGATTTAAAATCATTAAATGAGATGAAATTATCACATTTCAGGGAATGTTGCAGGTTGTTCCATTTAAAAGGAGACTTAGTAAGTGTTTAAAACTGATTATAGATGAGAGATAAAAAGGGTAAAATACCTAAAACTGCTTTTTAAATAAATAAAATACAGTGCACTAAAACAATAAACACTAAAAAATAGCCCAGAATCTTGTATGTGATCTAAAATCTGTTATTATTAATCATTAATCTTATTTAAATGCCCCAGCTGATCTTTGAGAGCTGGCTCGAGCATTGAGGCGAGCACTGAATCCTGCAGAGGGCGCTCAGGTCTAAAGAGAAGTGGTGTATTGTGTATAGTAGCGCTCACCTGAAGCAGTCTGTAGTGTCACACCTGCAGGGATCTGAACAGGATAAGTGACTCCAGGTGGCAGAGAAAATGTCGCGATAGTGCCGGTGTTGCTCTGGAAAGGGCAAAGATAATAAAAATCTCAACTTTTCCTACCTGACACTAAACTGGAATGAATGTGTTGAATGATGAAAATTCAGCATGTTGCATCTTTCATTAATTCAACCTGGTAGAATAAGAGAGAAATATATACAGCTGTGTATGATGTAGGCCACGTTTGCACTTTTGGTTTGGCGTGTGTCTAAGACAAGGCTACGTCAGGAGGTTAACTGGAGTGTGCTACCAGGCCTCCGGGGGGTGCTGGCACCAGCCAATACCATCTCTGACCATGTGGTGCACCTGAGCATTGTGTTTGTCAAACAAACAAAGAGACTGCATTAAATACCATCTGATTTAATTTCTTTTTGGTTTAAAAATAAATAACAAAGTATCAGTATTCAAACAACATCTGCTTGGACCTGGAGTTACTGAGTTAAATGCGTCAAACAGCTAACACCAGTTCCTCCTACGCTGGACCTTGTGGTTAAAAGGTAACCTACAAACTTTCTTTGGCCAAACCAAACTTTTGTGTTTTGCAGAACCATTTAATTTTATCCATAATAATTCTGTTAACTCTACATATTTATTTAACCAAATAAAGTAAATAAGGCCACATTTTATTTCACAATACTGATATCATTTAGATTGTGTAGCTATAGTACTTCTTGCACTAAGGAATATTCCTAATAATGTGAATATAAAAAAATAATATTTTCTTCTACTGTTCTAAGAGATGTTTTCTACAAAATTGTGTTTGACATTGTCTTTCCAAAGCCATTTTTTTTATAGAAATGTGAACATTGTGAAGTACATGATGATTGAAATTGGGTCTGGGTGGTTTAAATTAAGTTGTGCAGCCTGTTTTTTAGTCTTTTTTAAATAAAATAAAGGTACAGAAATCCAGGGAGAATAATGTATCTGACTTACAGCTTTCCCTGTGAAACTCTGCTGCCTGGCAGGAAGAACACCAGAAGCTGAGGAAAGCATAAAATATTCTGTAGACCATTTTTGCCAACGATTAAATAATGCATTATTTATTTATTTAAAGAACATGTCATATTTTTATCTATTTTATCTGTTTAAAGTTGTGGAATGTTTTCAAAACAGGTTAATTCCTGAGTGAGCTGTTTCTACAGAAATGATAACATTAAAACGACTGTATTAATATAAACCTGTCGATACAGAAAATTAATTCAATGCCTTCTGACCAATCAGAATCCAGAGTTCAACAGCGCTGTGGTATAAAGTGTTTTTTAATAATTATTACAAATTATTCTGTACACTGAACTGACCTGTGGATTTCTGTAGCGTTTGGGAATAATTTGCAGGAAGCTGCAGAACAAAGTTGGACGGATTGATGTTCTCTTTAGCAAAGCCTTCCACAGCTTTCGACTGCAGGACCTTCGACTCCCACAGCTATGAGCAGAAAACAGCATATTTCCTTTATAAGCGTATCAAAGTTTGCTCAATAGAGCATTCAACATTTTTTGGAAAAATAACTAATAAAATTTAGGGTGCAAGTGTACCTTTTTGGAAGAAAAAAAATTTATTTTCATCTAAATTTCTATTCTAGGTGATATTGCAATGCAACATTATGCAATAAGCACATAATTTGTATGATTTCTATAGTCTGAGAAAATAGTTTTAATGAAAGTCACTAATTCCCAAATATTCTAAATGTAAAACCAAAAACACAATAAATTAAAAAAAAAAAGAAAAAAAAGAAGCTGTTTTCATCCAAGTCTCATTCAGATGGTGTGTTTATGATGTTTCTGGAAAAACATTTAAAATTTACAGCGCTTACTGAAAATGTGTTTCATCCCCCAAAGCACATTATATTGTGATATCATATAATATCAATATATTACTTTTGATTGTGTGTCATTCATTCCATGAGAAAATATTGCTCTTTTGCATTTTTGCCCAAGAAGACAAGCAAATGTCAAAACAGAGCTGTTGATATATTCAATTTAATTTACCTTATTCTCTAGGTTTTTATTCCATCTTACCTGCCTGAGTTCATCTAGTACTCTCTCTTCCACTCCTTCATCGATGAACAGCTCTCGGACGCTCTCTATCACATCATCAATGATGGATAGGTAGAGTTTAGGCTGGGGGAAAATCATGAGCATATTTATTTACCTGCATTTCCATTGATTAAATAGAAACACTTATCAAATCAGACAGCCAGATTGAGTCAAATGTCTAAAAACTGTGGCACTGGACTGCTTTTCAGCTGAAGTAGGCAACCAGCTGATGTTTCATAGTGCTGTTCGATTCCAGGTAAGAGTCGATTCTACACCTTTCTCCATTCAAAACCTCAAACACAGGACACAAAAGGCGAACTTCTACTATCAATATTATTTAAGTTCAGTCACTCAGTTTTGAAAACGTGAGTCAAGTCAAAATTTCGCTCTTCCAAATCAACTACACAGCCTGGGATTGAGGAATCGACTCTTTTTGGAATCGACTCTTTTTGGAATCGACTCTCAGACTCAAATCACGTCAAATCGCTTAAATGTGTTTATTAAATAAATAGCTGAGGCTTTTGAAGCTTGGCAGAAAGCAAACTAGCTGCCTCACTAACCTCATTACCTTTTTAGCTAATATGTAAATAAAGTAAATAAAGTAAACAGACAGATAATATACAGGTCTCATTATTAGCTATGACTTTGAATCACCTTTAGGTTACTGGCTTGGATGTAATTGAAGTTACTTACTAGTATGTTTGAATTTGAGAGCATTTTTGATGGCGGTAGCTACTCATTTAGCATCGCAGCTCACCCTAAACACACGGTGTGAATTCAGTGTATGGGTCTGGGGCTGAATTTGAGACTTTACACAGCTGTTCTGTGGAGGACTAATCAGTTCAACTGCATAACGAAGAGTCAAAAAGGAGTCGATTCCCGATTACCTGCATTGACAAAAGAGAGTCGAATCTGAATCTGTGGAAAATTGATTCGGTTCAGATTCACGCACAGATTCACGCACAGATTATACCAAGTCTCCACAATAAAACATTTTCTTTTTAGATAACAACCTATGAATTAAGACATAAAACAGCTTACAATACGACATCATCGTCGGTAATAGTTTAAAGACTACCCACAACGGAGTTTTGTTCAGTTAGCTAGCATTAGCTTTCCAAATGACCTCACTAAATAAAATGGTGGTAAATGTTCAAACACTAGCATATGATGTTAATAAATGTGTCACCTTGCTATTCACACCATCAATCAGTGTATTATGTACTTAATTAACGTTGTGCAAGAACTTTTCTGGCCTGCACTGTCATTTTTAGAATAGTGAATCTATTTTTTTTGTTTGTTTGTGGAATCGACTCTCTGAATCGACTCCATTAAATCCAAGTTCAATACAGTCATTTTAAACCGTGTTTATTCAAAGATTTCACATTTCACCTCTCATTCTTAAAGTATTAATCACTTTTTTTAATAAGTCAACATTTTCTGACAGCTCTAACTAAATTAACCTGACCGAGTTGTGACAAAACACTGACTTTTCTTAATATAGTGTGGATGTTCAGCTTATTTACAGTGGGTTTTTAGTTGATCAGTCATTTCTTAGCAATTTAGCTACACCTCTGAGGTAAAGGTTAATGTTCCCAACAGTTTTGTCATGTTTTCCAGTCATTTTGCCTTCACATTGTTTATATAATCAAATCATGCACAACCACCTAGAAACACACCATGCTAAGCAATCAGTCATTAAAGTGGTGTAAACACTGTTGCTAGGCAACTGGGAAACATGGCTGCCAAGCTTAAACTAGCTACTAACCAAGACTAATGATAATAGCTATGGGATAACTAGCTATAACACAATTTAAAGGCACAATTAGAATAGGAACGACAAAAAAACATTGGGATCATCAACATTTCCCTCAGACGTGTTAGTAAATAACTAAGAAAATACTCTGTATGAGTAAAATCACATTTTAACTACGCTTAACAAGGCCCATTAGATAAACTTCAACATGAGATCCTTAAACACTGTCACTATGTTACGTCATGAACTCAGAGCTGTCAGAATTTTTTTTTTAATTTCTAATTTCTAAAATTAAATTACTTTCAAGGTAGTGAATACAACAAAAGTAGGCTTTTCATGTGTAATGTTTTTAATGAACCCTGTGAGTATAGGCCCCCATGGAAAAGCAGTGTTGCACCACTATAGGAAACATAATCGCAAATGAATCCCATTATTCTTCCCACCAAACCAACTATAGCTATAGCTGAGAAATTAGTGTTAGCAATGTAGCTATTTATTAAAAATAACATGACAATATTGCAATAGTACAGCGATAAAATGTTAGCCACTGTTCGTGAAACTCTTGGGGAATGTCACAAACCTCAGGAGATAGCGTATACTTAGCCAGTTTTATTTTACAGGAATTTGTTATTCATTGCTTACATCACATACACATGTAATTTAATAACCCACATTGTTAAATAATCTTAAATGTGAATAGTGCTCTGTATGTAATAATAGGGCTTAATATGCATCTTATCCCGCTGAAATCTTGCAATGTATAATAGGCTAAAGTGCAAATACTGGACAGGTTTTTAACGGTCATTGCACTGGCAGAGCATTACAAACTGTATTAATTAATTTCATGGTTAATATAAATCCATATATTGTTTTTCTTTGTTTTATATTGTTGAGCTATGTGTGCTGATCTTAACTTGGGGAAAAAAAAAAAAAAAGACCAGAGTAAAGACTAAGAACATTTCATGTGTCTGTTGTAAGTGCATGCAGATTATTCATTAGTGCGAGTATGTAAGTCTTTTTTTTTTTTTTTCTTCTGAAACATGAATCCATATTTTGGATCACTGTGTTGCACAGCTTGATGGTTTCTGCGATTCTGCCTCAATTAGCTTTTTTTCGATTTCCACCTAAAAGCAGAAAGAGAAAATCAGTCATATACCAATTTAACAATAATCTGACATGCCACATTTATTATTCTTCAGTTTATATAAACTGATAGATGACTGAATGATTGATTGATTTAGCTTATCTCAGATTTTACCTGGCAATGATAGAAGGCCCTGTAGCTGATGTGTTTCTGAGGCTGAATGTCACTTTCTGTTCCCAAAGACTTCACCCTGGTTTGAGAAGCAACCGTATCTGCCACCTCACACTCCATGGTGATGAACGGGAACCAGTCAGTCGGGATCTCTTGGTCCGACGCCAGCTCCAGCTTACAGGAGAAGCAATGGGGATGGTCTACTGCTGTACGTGAGTGAACAAAGTAAATATAGGAAATTAGCAAATATAGGAAGTTAGCACATTATACCACCAGAGGGAGCAAACAGCACACAGAACTCGGAGATCTCACGCCCACTAGTCTCCCATCACTCCATCTCCGTTTACTTTTATTCCTTTGGCAGAACCTTTTGTACGAAGCAACTTACAAGTACACAGGGAGCTAACGACCTTGCTCAAGGCTCTCCATTTAAAATCCCCAAATCCTGGTCAATAGGACAGAACCTTAACCAAAGCAACCACTGTCCTGATGAACAAAACGTGATGTTTGTTCCTGTGATAAATATATGCATTGGCATCGCCTGCCTAACTGTGACTGACACAATGTTTACAGTGTCCCTTGAAAGCAAAAGTTTTAATCACTTTGGTTTCTGAGTCATCAAATTTAGCTCTACTATACCGTTAATTTATAAAACATAATTCTATGTCTAATGTTAATTGCATTTTCCTACTGAAACCAACATCATGGCCTATATATACACTTTCTGACTATTTTGTTTACTTGACCAGTTTGAACAAATAGTACAGTGTCAGAAATCTGTATCTAACACAGGCTCATGAGGAAAAAGCATTAGCATGATGCCGATAACACAGCTTTTCTAGATGTCCACCCAAGCCCTGGAAATATAATAAATTATTCAAAAGATTTATAAATACATCTCTGTTGTACGAGTTGTACAAATGGACTTTCATATTGATTAGTGTAGTCCTATTTATTGCACTGGTGAGGTAATGTTGGTCTGATATTTTGTGAAAAATGAATATTTCACCATCCTGTGTTATTTATCATGTGCTACCAGCTAAGACATTAGCAAAGCCAGGTTGTCTACCACTGGCTTGATATATTCATCAAAATAAGAATCGAGTTAAGAATTATTTTACAAAACAGTGGGGTTTGAAACAGTTGTGAAACTGTGAGGTTTTGGCATGACTGAACTGATTTAATACTAAGCGTCTTGTGGCAATAGAAATTTCTAGATATTTTAGGAACGTGTGTTTTAATTTATTCCATGTACCGAAAGCAGATTCTTTCCTTACCCATGTTCTTAGCGGGAAGCTTGTCAATCCTCCAAACAATGGCTCCGTACACATTCTCATACTTGACAGTACCAACAGTCACTTGCATGACAGGATGAGAATCTGTGACGTTTACTGAGCCCAGGCAGGCATTTCTGTTCATGCGGGCCTTGATAGATTTCTGCCAGAGCAGCGAGATGGTGCGAGGCACTTTGACCCAATCCCCAGGCAGCGGTACCTGGATTAGCACGTTTTCACAAAGCGTTTCCGTATGTGCTCCCAGCGAGGGGAAGGATGACTGCATATTGAGAAAGGCTTGTAGCTCCAGGTAGGCACCTTGAACAGTGACCGTAGCCTTCACTGAGAAAGGCAACTCTCCACAGTTCAGCGATACCGTCTTGTAGCGCCCGAGTTCCACCCTGCAGGCATCCGGGGGCGAAAACTTAATCAACCTAGTGTCTTCGAATTCAGCCTCTCTCACACACTTGTGAAACTGGTAGTCAGCGATCTCCATCCACGCTTCATCCTCTTCAGAGCCATAATTAGAGTCTTTTCTCAGAAGTCCAAGATCATTCAACGCCAGGAAACATTCAGCTGCACCGTTTACGAAGGCCAGGCAGTGGAGCCGTGTGATGGCCGCACGTTCCAGCGTGGCTCCATCCTTATCTACTCGCATCCAGATATGGTCTGCAATCTGCAAGGACAACTCTTGCTCCTCGTAATGTTTTTGTTGCTTGAGGGGACCTGGTAATCTCATCAGCTCCTCCTCAAGAGACACCAGCAAGTCCTCCATGTCTCTGTACTCTGTTGTGCCAAACTTCAGCAGCTGCTCCACTTCAGCTTCATGTGTCACCTCGGGTTTAGGGTGGTAGCGCTTTCGTTCTACATACGACACATGTTCGATCTTCAAAGTCGCAATTTTTCGTGGCTCACCATAGCTTTCCAGCTTTGGGCCTGAAAGAGAGCAACTGGAACTCAGCTGGAACTCTTTGAATGGTTTCTCCAAGCCTTTTTCATAATACATTTGGAGCACGGCTCCTGGGAGCAACTGTAGGTATATAGGGCCCCACTGGCGGGATGACATACGGTTCTTTTTCTCTGGGATCCTCAGCATTAATGGCCAGCCGTGCCTCCTCTGGCTGAGGAACAGTCCCTGTGGAACAAAGGAAGAAGAACCTCTTCCTGCATCAATATCCTTTAGTTTGCTTATATCCGAATCTCCTTCCTCTCTCTCTTGGTCGTGGTCTTGGTCCTCCTTTGCCTTTAACCGCTCTAGCTTATGGCAGATGTATGAGTAGGAGTTTTGAAGTTGGTCCCGGGGTGGCTCGTAACCATCCTTGGTCCGGATAAAGAAGCGAGGCAAGCTTGTGCCAGGCTCTGAGTCTGACGAGGAACTTCCAGAATCTCTCTTGTGCTTGTTTTCACCCAGAAATAGGTTAACCTGACCCGGATCGTCTTGGAACGCTGGGAAGGAAGTGGATGCCTCAGAAGACGACCGTCTCTCAGGAGAAGAGATATTCGTCGAAGTGTTGGAGAAACTCCTAAAGACGTTAGGTGGTCTGAGAGAGTCGCAGTTAAAGGGAGACGGACCGGTTGGGGTTTCCCTTACTGGAGTGCACATCGGAGTGTTGCTGGGCACACATGAGCTCCCATTGAAGCTAAAGTGCATTTGGGGAGATTCCAGTGGATTGGATAACCTCCTTGCTGAACTGCCCAAAGGAGGCAGCACCAATTTCAAGCCATTTGGTCGAGGTATTGACCCAGAACTTGATGAAGGAGACGGCAGGCTTTTCTGTGGTGAGGACTGGGGGGTGCCTTCATCTTCGAATGTAACCCAGTTAGCTGGATGGTTCATTGAGCACATTGTGTTGGTCAATTTGTGTGAAATTAATCTGCCTTTTCAGAGTTCTTTCCTGGTGTGCTTCAATCAAAACCACCATTTGGGGTCATCTGTATAAAAACAAGAGTAGAAACATTCACAAATCTTCTAAAAATATGCAAAACATAAAACGTTTCATAAAATGGGAAATTTACTGGACCAGGTTTGTAACTGCCTTCAGAAAAGTGTAATGCAAATTTTACCACTTGAATACAAACTCTACAAAGAAACATTCCTAGTGTTGAAGCGCTGGTTTTACAAATAGACATTTCAAAGGGTGATTGTTTAAACATGGCCGTCTGCATGGGAAGGAAGAATAAGCGACCAGGCCTGCACTGTATACAGACATTACAGAATCGCACATGTGTCTGGATGAAAAACTGACCATCTGCCAAATATGCAGCTAGATACAGTCATATGCCAAGTTTCTCACATGACTGCAGTTTTAATTACTCAGCGACATGGAACAAGCATTCAGCGTCTTTGGCTTCTTTACTAGCTACAGCTCGACCTAAATACATCCAAGTGGAAACATCTGGGTTACAAATCTTTTGAGCAGTCTTTGTAACAGCTGGGAAAGGAGAAAGAGGAAATGTGTCACACTCTGGGCCAATTTTGTCTCTGAATTGCATGATTTGACTTCCATATGTGATTTAGATGGTTAAATATAACAGCTTGGTTCAGATGGTCATGGTGTAGGAATACGTCAGGCCTGGCGTACTCAAAAACCTTTATACCTCGTTGTAACTGTAGATCTGTCCATCTGTAGTAGACAATAATAATTCATCCAAAGACTAAGACTAAAATAGCCTGTTTACAGCTTAAATGTAACAATTAGTATGTCTGGATTGGAGCAACAAACAATCTAGATATATACTATATATTAATGCTAGGTACTTAGTAACGTATAGGTATTTAAGAGACTATGAACATATCACATTCAACAGTCTGACTCTCTACTGCAGTTATTTTAATAAACAAGTCTGTAAATACATTGCTAGCCGCATTAGACAGAAAAGCTCGTAAAAAAAAAAAAAGAAGTGCTGGATCATTCCTTCTCTGCTGGAAAAAACTAAGCAAGCTATAAACATAAAGCTGACACGAGCAGCATCAGCAGGCCACTGCGGCACGGAACGCTGCGAGTGGGCAGAGAAATGAGAGGTTACAGAATCGTCGGAGGCTCCGAGACGCATTCCTGACATTCCTCTGGGACGCTCGGCATGGACGAAGGAAATACCATCCCACAATGCTCCAACAAATCCATGCACTAAACACCGTCACTGTAATCTTAAGACTCTACACACTGATCTTAGTCATTATTTCTCACTTTTCATATCGTCTTTTCTTGATTAGTCAGTGTCACTTCCTTCTTTTTTTCCATGCTTCCATGCTTAAGTGTCAGGTTAATGTTGCTAAAAATTTCTTATTTTCAAAGCCTGACACCATTACATATAAAACTACAGCTACTCTGAAATACTTCATCATAAAATAACTGATTGCTGATTGCTAACTGTATACTTCTTTGCCAAACAATGCATGAAGCTCACATGACACTGGTCACCATCTCATGGTCAGGAAGTATTACTCACTGAACCACACAAGTTTGTGGAAGTTGCACTAGTCATTTGACACCTGACCATGAGCTGGGCATAATATGCAAAAGTTTGGTCCAACAAGACAGAAAATGCATTCTAAAGACCTGATAAATAACTTGCGTTAAATATTAAGCAACAAGATGATAAGCAAGCAAGCCTAGATCAATCTTAGTCAATATTTTAGAAGATTAAAGCATTTGAGGGTTAAAGGTCTACCAGACCTGGGATTTGAGCTCACAACTTAACAGAAATTAGCATAGCATCTTAAATAGAATGAACGGATAAAATGTTATATGATAGCATGAATAAAACTCGACTGTATCTTTTCTAAAAATTTCCTGTCCCTGCCATATGCAAGCAAGTAATTTCTTCCTGACGACCTTTTATGTTTTACTGTATAAATACAATACTGTATTAAATTTTTGGATCCTAACTGGTCATAAGGATGTTGATTTTTCTATAACAGCAGGAACTAGTATGGCAACACGCCAATAAACTAAGCCTAATAAGACAGAAAATTGTGATTTTAAAAAAAAAAGAGGATTATTTGGTAATATGTTGATGTTTTTTGTAATGAGGCATTACTGTAACAGTTATGGAAGGAGTCTCCAGTGTCAGCGCTTTGTAACAGTCAGAAGGAAACAGAAGAGAGAAAAAAGGGAGGGAGGTGAGGGAATGACTGTTTATAGCTGCTATAATGTAAGTGAGAACAGGAACTAACTTGTTTTGTAGACGTTCCACACCATTAAACGTAACTATAAATGGATAAAAAGTATGACTTCTTATTCTTTAATTTATAAAAGATTGTTAGTGTTGGCAAACAGCTGTGTTGTAAGAGGAATAAAACACTTTAGCATGTACTGTTATAGGAAAATAATCAACTTTGGAACGGTAACAGTAACTCCGCTTCATCATATCAACCCATCGTTGATTATTTTCCTATAACAGCACAACACAACGTTTTAACTTTCAGTTGACTGATACTGCTATACTTGTATATTATTGTTTATATACGCATCAGACACTAAGAGATGATTATATGTCCAGAGTAACAATCCTGTTCTATTCTAGACAAGCAAAAACACTAATATAACCTAACTTTACCTTTAACTCGAAACCAAAGCAGACCTGCGCATAATAACTATCTCTGTCTCAAGCTACAATGAGCATGACTTCAAATAAGGACTTAAAGAGATGCAGAGGGTGGATCTGCGTCCAGATAATGGCAGGGTATAAAATTTAACTTCATTCACTGAAGTCACGCATGAACACTGAAACTATCATCTGTGCATCCAGATAAAGCCGAGAGTAATCACCAGTTTCATCCACACACACTCTGGGACGAGCTCCAAAATAGATTTGGTTAGACTGCAGGGAGGAGTATCGATCCGATTATTTAGTAAGGGCATGGAAAAGTCCATTTTCACTCACATACGCAATGACTAAAGAGGTTTTAGTTAAAGTGCATTAAACCAGCCTTTCACTACAGTGAGTGGTCAAAAGGTGTTGATTAATTTTCTATAACAGCAGTTATACTGCAATTCACAGGTTTTTATTAATAATTTGTATAGTAACAGCTCATTCACAGGGACTTGTGTGGCGGACGTTCCACATAAACAGATTTTTAAAACTTTTCTGTAAGGAGGTGTTTATTTAACATTTATGGTGTCAGCACTTTGTAACAGTCAGAGGTAAAGCTGTAACTTTAAGTTCAGGACAGAGGAATTTTACGCTTTGTGGTTTCTTGGTAACATGACAAGCTTCCAGAAAGGAAAAAAAGATAGGCTCGTGAGAGAATGACGATTTATAGCTGCTATAACGTAAGTTAGAACAGGAACTAACTTGATTCTTGGACATGCGACAACAATAAAAGTAACTATAAATGGATAAAATGTACAGCATGTCGTTCTTTAATTAATACAGCTTGTGGTATAAGAGGAATTAAACATTTCAATGTGGTAACAGTAACTCTGCTTCACCACACCACGCTGTCGTTGATTATTTTCTGAGAATTTAATACCTTACATAATCTTGCAGGCATTTCTTTTTTATCCAAAAAAATAAATATATAAATAAAACATATTGTTTTACCTACATTGTAAAGTCTCTTAGTAATTTTATATTTTGCTACACTGAATTTTATCTTCATAAATCTTATAAAAGACAACAAAAATTAATCAATTTCAATGCATTCATACTACAAAATTTACAGTTTAGTACTGAATCTTAAAAAGGATGTTTATGGGAAATCTGGCAACCCAAACTGGGCTACATCATGTAAGCTTGGGCTTCTGCATCAGTTGTCACAAAGAACTGAAGGAAAAGAAAAAAAAAAGAAAGAAAACACTAGTTAGTTTGTTTAGTTAAAAATCCCAAATGCAGATCGATTGCCTTAGTTCTTATGGAGCAGGTATCATGATTTTAAAACCTTAATCGAAATCTGTTTGTAATATTTTGGCAAAAGAAAAGTGTGTAACATCTCTCAACTCTCTCAACTCCTACGCAGGCACTAACACTAATGCAAGCTTTTCTTTCTGTTTTTATTCAGTAAAACAGCATCATTCGCTTGTTTAACCTACAAACAGCAAGTTAAAGCTCTTGTGCAGATGAAAACAAAGCACATTTATGTGTCCCAAGTCAAGTTTTAAAGTTACAAACAAGTCTCTGTACACTTGAGTAAATACTTACACAATGTGTCCAATGTGTCCCACATCAGGTCATCACTTTTCAATGAGCAAATTCCTAAAAAAGAAAAAATGATTCTAATGGCAGAGATTAGAATAAGTCTTTCTGGATCCTTCCCACCCTCTTCCACCTCCTCCTGCTGTAACACACCGAAAAGGAAAGCTCAAACCCGCCTAATGTAAACCATCTCTGCCGGGAAGAGAGCCATGAAAACAACACACAGGGACTGTTCGATTCCCCAAATCCCGGAGTCGACTCCGGAGTCGACTCTGAATCTGAATCCGAATCCAGGAGTCGATTCCAAACCCTAAACCACATGACAGGGAAAGGAAATCAGTCTTAAAGGAAATCTCCACCCTGATATCAGTCTTCAAGCTCAGTATGAGATCTTCAAGTTCTGAGGGTTTTTTTTTTTAAAACTTCTTTCATCAACATTTTTACTTTGGTTAAAAGTTTCCAACATGAATACCTAGGTTCCTGTTTTATCCCAAGCTCCTTAGGAACAAAAATCAGAAGTGTACAAAAATGAACAGCTGAATGAAGAATATAAATGCTGAAAATGAGCATTTTGACTACTAGGTGGCAGCAGATTGTTTTTATTTATTTATTTATTTATTTAAATCCCTCTCACACTGAAGGGAAAAATTTCTGTGTTCAAATTTGGTTTTATGTAGCAGCTACTACATCTGTACAGCTGATGACTCTTATGACTGTATCTGATCATTAGTTAGTGGGATATATATATATATATATATATATATATATATATATATATATATATATATATATATATATATGTAAGGATTAAAACACCTGAAGATGTGCAGTTATAGGAAAATAATCCACACCGGGGTGGTGTGATGAAGTGGAGTAACTGTTACCATACGGAAGTTGATTATTTTCCTATAACAGCACATTTGCCAATGGTTACAACATGTATGTATTATTATCCATTTAGAGTTACCTTTAATGTTGTGGAACTTCTACAAAACAAGTTTTTTCCTGTTATCACTTACGTTATTCCCAGTCATTCCCTCAAGAGCCGTGTTTTTCTTGTGTTTTATTCCTCTTATAGAACAGCAGTTTGCCAATAATTGCAGTTTTTTATTTATTAAAAAAACATGTCATACTTTTTATCCATTTATAGTTACATTTAATGTTGTAAAACATCCGCGAAACAAGTTGGTTCCTGTTGTCACTGCCTTAAAGCAGCAATAAACCCTTCTTTTTTCACTCTTTAAAGTTAATAAGACAAAAAAAAAAGGGTAAATCTTATTTCTCCCAAATCTGCAAAATGGAACTAACATTGCTAAGTTGTTGGCAGTAGCCACTAACAAATTTAAAATTAAATTCTGGACTCTGATTGGTCAGAAGGTGTTGATTTATTTTCTGTAACAGCAGCTCTGACAATAGTACAGCTAATCACAGGTTTATATTAATGTGCTCTTTCTAATATGTTATCGTTTCTATAGTAACAGCTCATTCACTTGTATGAGAAACAGATTAAACCTGAGTTTGTTTAACAGTCGTTTTTTTTTCCTTATAGGACACAGAGAAACAAAAGTAGCAACAGAGAAGTGTTTTGAGGTTTTAGCCTCCTCATAAATGTGTAATTTCAAACAATCAATCTTAGTCAATTCAAATAAAATAAAATACTGTTGAATAATATTTTTCAAATATGTATTAAAGCACAAAACACTACTACAAATTAATTTGGAACATGGAAAAACATCATTGATGTCATTAAATCAGGCATCCAAAAGGAAATGAGTTAACCATATATATATATATATTTTTTTTTAAATCTACCAGTAGATTAAAATTAATTTGCATTTACATAAATCTTTCCTTGTTTTCTCCTTTTTTTCCATATCCTGAAATAATCTTCTATTCTTGAAATTATGCAGCAGATTACGCCGTCAAGTTTAAATAGCTTATTTATTTTGATTTGACACAAATTCAGTAAAAATTTTGAAACCCAGTCGTTTCATATTAACGGCATTAAAGAAATGTTAAGTATGAAAAAAGAAAGCAAGCCATCCCAAATCCATAAATAAAGATAAATAAGACTAGTTATTCAAATATGACAAAAGAAATGCCATCATTTAAAAGGAGGACGTGCGACGGGGTGCAAGTCACTCAACTGACGGAAAAAAGTAGATCAAGACATGCTAATTAGGAGAATAGATATTTACAGAGTGGTAATTTTTTTTTATAACTTGGTCCCAGTGTGCCATGGCAATTTCTTTTAACGTTGTACGACACTTTAGAGCCAGTATTCATTCAACCGATGAAACATTGTTGTGCCAGTGCGAGAGACTGAAGAGGGCGTCGGTGCGAGAGACTGATGGCCACGACACTTAAAGCAATTTTTAAAAGCAGCTTCCCTGTGTGATGTGCTCGGGGTCTATGATCACGTGGGTAGATCTTTTTTTCTGATCCATTTTCATGTCAATTTCACCATTTTCTTTTCACCTCACTTAATTCACACCTAATACACCATTTCTGTCATTTGTCTCTAGGTTTTGGCTTTTTCACCTGCTGGTACACTGTTAAATAATATTTTTTATAATAGCTAGACATAATAGCTAGAGAAATTCCTTTTCTCCTGCCGTTTAGTTGTCATTTTGTACTTTCAGTTCTCTGTGAGCTTTACCTTTTAAAGAGTTTTGTGAGTGTTTTCTTGGCCATTTTGGCTTTCGAATAAGAGTACCAACTCAAAATGTCTGTAAATTGCTTAGAAATTAAAAAAATAGAAATTAAAAAAGATGTAAAGGGGAAATAAATGGCTAAAAACTATTTCCCCGATATCTTTTGGTGTGTGTGTGCGTGTGTGTGTGTGCGTGTGTGTGTGTGTGTGTGTGTGTGTGTGTTGGGGGGTTAGTAAAAGTTCCAACTCAGAAATATATGTTATCTTTGTTTTCCACAAAAGCTGTTTGCTCGTGTTTTAAATTTCTCCAGCAGAAGATTATTCTGAATTTAGTCCAGGTGACAGACAGAGTGACTCCTTTGTTGTGGAGGTGTGGAGGTGTGGAGGGGATTGTCCTCTGTGCTTAGGTGTGAATAGCGCAAAGGTGGGTTTCAGAATTATTTCAGAATTAAAAGACCACTGGACCCAACGTATTTTAATATAAAAGCATGTTTACTACACAGATTTCACACAGAAGTTGCTGTGGGAAGATTGTGTTGTTGAAGTCTGAGCAGCATCCTTTCATAGTTGTCCAGAGAAAGGCGGATGGTTGGGATGGTAGATGTACTGAAATGGGTCCAGTGCGGTGGGAAGACTGCTCTTTCTGTGTTTCATGACTAACATCTCGAAGCACTTCATGATGATAGTGTGAGTGCAACCGGCTGGGAGTCATTCAGGCAGGACGCGGACGATTTCTTCGGCACAGGGATGATGGTGGTCGTCTTGAAGCACGCAGGGACGACTGCTTGGCTCAGGGAGATGTTGAAGATGTCTGTGATGACGTCTGCAAGCCGATCAGCACGTTCCCTGAGCACCTGGCCAGGTATGTTGTCAGGACCAGTTGTTTTCTTGGGATAACTTTTTTCTCATTATCTCGTGATAACAAAAGTTGTTTTCTTGCAATAACAAAAATCAGTTTTCTTGAGATAATTTATTTTTCTTGTGATCTCATGATAATAGAAGATGCTTTCTTGAGATAACATATTTTACTCGTGATAAATGTTCTCATCTCATGATGTCAAACTGCATGATTAGGCATACGTTATTTTTTTATTTATTTTTTTTTTTAAAGCAAAGGGCTGTCACAGCGCAATATTGACTTTGTTTAGTTAATTAACGTTTACTGTTTATAGCATTTTCTCTGTGTAGAAAGGTTTAACTTCATTGTGTTTGCACAAGTTTTGCTTGTGCATGAAGATGTGACCATGCATAAGGAAGGAACCCTTAGTGGTTAAAAAAGTGTCATAGTGTGTAAGAGCTTAACATCCCAGTTACTATCAGTCATAAGAAAGAGAGAGTAATTACTGATTTCAGTGATCACAACAAGGTGCAGAACAGTGAAGATGACAGATGAAATTTAAAAAGTAAAGTAAAATCATATAAAAGCCACATATACAGATTGATGGAGATGATGCCTTGTTTGACGATTTGGCTCATGCAGCTTTTTACGGAGGGAGGAACGTGTGCTTAGGGACCACAGGAACCTGGATCATCAGTCACTTTTGCTTGTCCAGAGTTTTAGCTGATCTCTTTAATTGAGTTTCAAAGAGTAACTGGAGACAGATCTGGCATTTTCCAACCAACCATGAGCCGAATAACGACACGTCTTACCTACAGTCACATCGCTCACGCCACACTACGTTACAATTCCATAAACAACAGCAAACATGATGAATTTTCACACCATTGCAGAGTTTCTAACTGTAACTGGGACACCAGAATGCACACTCATAAATTCTTTTAAAAATCATCTTTAGACAAACGACGTGTAAAAGAGCCAAATAAAAAATTTTTGTTTTGCTCTTGTTTTTTGGAGCCATCAGCAAAACCTGATCGTCCTCCTGTGACGTCAGCGTGACAACCACTGACTTCTCACAGGAAAGTAAGCACCAACAAATTCGCCCCAGCATCACGAAACACACCACAAGTATTTCAATATCAACACATTTAATGTGTTTCAGAGTGGAGTTTTCCTTTAACTGCATAAATACACTACTATGATTTGATCGATGGCATCAATCTTCCTGATTTAACTTCATCTTCTACGCTTTAAACATTTATGATTTAGTGAGCGATATATTTTGAGTTGTTAATGATAGCTATTTATATTGCTGTAATATGGAATAATATGTAAAAAAAAGTAAGAAAATACAGGTAAAAATACAATAAATTACATTTACTTTAAGGGCAATTAGGAACATAAATTCCAACATCAGAAAATAAAAAGATATTTTAAAGAATCAGTATTAAATTTCTAATGCTAGCTTAATTAACTAAGACACTTTAGAATTAGCGATGTTGCTTCAAGTTAATTTTTTTTTTTTTTATCAGAAATGTTTCTTTTGGCCTAGTTTTGCAAAATGTTTGTCAGACTGATATTTGTCATGTGACTCCTATTTTTTTGTTGTTGTTGTTGTTGAAACAATGGCATGAGTGTAAACTTCAGCAGAATCAATTTGCGTGGATTCGACTCTTGATTCCCAATGTCTGAGGATCGGCCGTTCCTTTTAGGAATCAATTCCCAGCCTTATACAGTTTCCTCCCTAAACATAGATCATGATCATAGATGCAGATTATCCACATCAACATGTGTGCCAGATGTTGTCTGGACATGAAAGATATATAATATATAAATAAATGTATATCGCAATACTTCTGAATCAAGTGGAAAAAAAAATCAGAGGATCTAAAAAACTGAATTTGGTTTGAATTTGATTTTCTCAGTTCTCCTAGACACAAGACAATATTACTCCAAATTAATTAATTCAATTTAGTGTAAATTTTGCTTCCAGTTATTGGTTTAAGTGCACATAAGGACAGGTGACAAATTAAAGGAAAACCTCATAAGGAGCAGGTCAGCAACTTCAATGTACCTAGTTATCAATGCTACAGCTGTGGAATTGTTCTGAAGGTTGATAATTAGGTAATTATTATATTAAATATTTATTACTTTTCCTAATTATTGATTATTCCACAAATAAAACTACACCCTTATCTCTATATTTATTATTTTACAGTATAGAGGGATGGTAAAGTTCCCAAAACAGATCAGATTATCTAACAATTTGGAACATTTCACTTTAACAAGATTGTGTGTTGTTTTTTCCTGCAATATCCATCTTTGCTCCGACTTTATTCATTCGTGGATTGTGGGAACACTGTGTGTGTGTGTGTGTGTGTGTGTGTGTGTGTGTGTGTGTCAGGAATTTACCAGTTAATTTCATGAGTTGAATTAAACTAAAACACATTTCTACACAGCCTTCTGCAGAAGCCACCGTCAGACCAGCGGCTGCTTTATTACTCAGCGAGGTGAAATGAAGACCAGAGCAGCGTGACTGGGTGGTGGAACATGTTTATTGACTACTGTACATCCTTTCACTTGTCCTCTGGCTTGTTGAAGCAGTAGGTGAGACAGCACTTGCCGCAGTAGTGCCTGTCAAAGTGGCTGGCCATGAAGACGCCGGCGCCGCACTCGTCAGCTGGGCACTCGCGACGGAGACGGTGGATCTTACCGTTCTCATCGACCTAACAACGAGAAACCATCAGCCTGGGCTGCTTAAAAAAACACCAAACTTAACTAAAGCAGGTGTGTTGACGTTTCTCACCTTGTAGTACTTGAGCACAGCGAGCTTGACCTTCTTTCTCTTGTGCTTGTTCTTCTTGGGGGTGGTGTAAGACTTCTTCTTCCTCTTCTTAGCACCACCACGCAGCCGCAGAACCAGGTGCAGGGTGGACTCCTGGGACAGACGGCAACGTTAGGGATTTTCAGTCTAAAAAGTTACTCTTATACAGATATCGACAATCACGGTGATTAAAAGCAGTGACAGTAAAATGCTAAATATGGATTTTTTTTTGTTTCCTGGACTAAGTCTGAGCAAAACGACAATTATAATATCAATATTGTGATAAATTGTCAATATTGAGTCTGTTGTGATAATTATTTATAATTTCTTTAAAATACAAACTAACCAGAAGCAGCTGATTTGAATCTAATCATTTAATTAATATCTTTTAAATCATTTTGTTTTTCCGTTGCCATCTTAAATGTTATTAAACAAAATAAGTTATTTTTAAAAAATATATTTATGAAACAATTTCAATAGACTTAACATTTATTGAAACTTTTTTTTTTTTCAGCTTAAAGTCTCGTGCAGGACATTTTGCGAACACTTTCACCAAACCATTAGCTAGTAACAGTCTACACCAGCTTCTTCACTTCCCTGCAATCTTCATTATCAAGATGAAAGAGTTTGATGATCTTTACTTCTAAAATTCTCACTAACTGCACAGGACAGAGCGGCAGGAAAAAAAACGGAGGCGTTCGTAAAAAGGGAAATATCTGTTATTAAAAACGTTAATTATTTAATATTTAATCTATTATAAATAGAATTTATCCAAAAAAAAAATGTTTACCAATTAATTCCAACAAAATCTTAACTGAGCAAACGACAAATCGACGAGAGTCTATTAGCAATAAAGACTTAAACGTACGGTTCACTCGATTTAAACAAAATGCACTTTAAGAAATCGTATTGAAATATTTATTAAAATCAACAAGGAAATTGTTGCATTATCAAATCAGTAAAGTCTCTGCTTACAGGTTCTCTGTATTGTTGCATGTAGTATCAATTCTGTGTCAGATATTTAATATCCACATACACAAGGGAAAAAAACAGGAAATGATAATGACTGAGTGTTTATGCACATCATGCAACAACCTTCAGGTTTTGTAAAAGCAACATTAACACAAGACTAAAACTCACAATACAGCTAGATATAATTCTGAGTCGCTTTCAAACCAATACAGAAATAAAACCATCTAAAAATAATAAACATTTCATATAAATCATCTATTAATCCAGATCTGGATTTATATAAAGATATGAATAAAACCATCTAGTAAATTAAAATAACTAGGAATTTTGTCTGAAAGTGTTTCTGATGAAGCACAACTCCATGAAAACTGAGGAATGAATATTTAACGAAATACAAGAACTGATATTTATGAAAAATTAAGTGTAAAAGCCTGTACATTATTAATCTGAGTTACTGAAACACATTTGTATCAGTTTCTCACAGCAGTTTAGAAGATTAGAAAATCTGTTACAGTGGCAAAAATCAACACATTATGAAAAATAATAATTAATAAGTTCTTATAGTTATTTGTCTGTTTAACTGATCAATTGAATTAAACAGATTTAATCCAAACCTCAATAACTCAAACAAATCAGCTTAGCGATCTGTCAAAAAATTCTACAGCTGAAATAATATTTTAATGTACACGATGTTCATAATACAGGATTCACTGACTTTATCTCACAGGTAAAGAAGAATCCCTGTTCTGTAACAGGTTCTCAACCCTGGTCCTGCATATTTGAGTCTTTTCTCAGCTCCAAACACACCTGATTCAACTCATCAGCTAATCAGCAGCCCTTCCTGAGACCAGAGAGAAGGAGAAGACTGAAATGTGCAGGACACTGCTGCTGCTGCTCACCTTCTGGATGTTGTAGTCAGACAGGGTGCGTCCATCCTCCAGCTGCTTCCCGGCGAAGATCAACCTCTGCTGGTCAGGAGGGATGCCTGGATTTAAACAGGGGAAAAAAAGAGGAAAAAAAAATCAATCAGTAAGATTTACACCTGTTCAACAAACAACAAGCAACGATTACAGGGAGGGATCTGGGGTGAGCCATGTGTCGAAAAATAACACTATATCTGAAAACGTTTCTATGATATACAGTAACTAACTCATAATTTAAAAAAAAATACACTTTAGGAGAAAGAAGCTTGATATTTTTACACCATGTGTGTGAGCAGAAACACTGAAGACAAATGCGAAACAGTAAAATTTTCAACTTTTAAAAATTCAAGTCACATCATAGACTGACTCCAGAATCTATAAAAATACATTTTTAAAAAGGACGAAAAAAAAAATCAAGATATCGACAATATATCAAGACAATTGATCACGATATTGATATTAATCACATCACCCCAGCTCTAGTAAAGATAGAGAGAGAGAGAGAGAGAGAGAGAGAGAGAGAGAGAGAGTGTGTGTGTGTTACCTTCTTTGTCTTGGATTTTGGCCTTGACATTTTCAATAGTATCCGAAGGCTCAACCTGCAGTTACACAAAGTCACAGAACTGATGCAGTGAGAAATAATATTTCTACATTACTGTATAAATACATCATGATTACTAGCTGTGCTTGGCTTTAAGCTTCCTGGATCATGTAGCTAATAAAGAATCAGAAGCAGATCTAAACAAAAAGCTGCTCAAGTTAAATCCTGGACATGTTATTGATAATCCTAGACAGATAATGTCACTGAAATCTGGCTAAGAATAAATCTGCTGCATTTGCTAGCAAGACTTTCACTAGACATGCTAAGCAATGCTGTTTACACGTGCTACAGCAGCTAGCAGGAATAGCAAGAGATTAAGAGTCTGTCTATCACTTCTATGCTTCCTGATAAACTTATGAAAGGTTAAATGTTAAGTTAAATATCCTTTAGGTTGTTTAAAACAGAAGAAAGGTCAGTTATGGAGATGAAAACTAGCTCGGGTGTGAGCCAATGCGGCTCCTCTGCCCACCTCAAGGGTTATAGTCTTCCCCGTAAGGGTTTTCACGAAAATCTGCATTTTGCTGTTTAATCCACCTGCACACAAAACACGCAAAAACGTTTCCTCAGTATCAGGAATCAATCGCTGTATGACTCTGTGTGCATTTTCAACTTATTTTTTAAATCCAAAACCGGAGCTCAACTCACCACAAGCCTCTCGCTAATGGCGGATCATGAGAAGAGGGCTTTCAGAGCGCGCCACGGGGTTTTCTCCAGTCGCTTGCAGGGGCTAGGAGTCCATCACGATGCCTGTTCAAAAAGAACCGTTATATAAATAACAGTTCGTTGGAGTAACAAATGTTTAATTTTGAGGGATTTATTAAGAGCAATTCAAAATCTATTATAACTGTTTTATTTCGTAGAGACTGCAGATAGGGTAGTGAGTCGGTCACGTAGTGAATCGATTCTCTGATGCCATGCACTGGTAAACGAGAATGCAGTGAGTCGATTTTGAGAATCGATTCCGATTTCATTAGGGATAAAGTCACACATTTACGATTTATTTTGATTTAATTTGAATGTATTTATTTCTGTAAAGCTGCTTTGTGACAATGTCCATTGTTAAAAGCGCTATACAAATAAAATTGAATCGAATTGAATTGAGTCGATTCCGAGAGTCGAATTCGCTAAATGATTCCTCAAAATGTCTGATAAATCGCATTCTCTACACCACCTACACAAACACTATGGCAATGGGTTTTTTTGTTGTTGTTTTTTTTTCTTTAAATTAAAAAATGAAGTAAAATTTAAAGTACGCTAAAAAAAAAAACGACTTACAGTAAAACAATAATTCACATAATACAGAGGACTAGCTCTGCCAAAGTGAAATGAAAGAATGAATATTATTTTTATATATTTTTTTATTATTTGTGGTAAATAACACCATTAGGAGCTATGTTTATTTAGCTGAGGTTAGCTCTCCAATTACATTAGTCTTAAAATAGTCACGAATACACAATTGGGAGCATATAAAGTTAATAAAAATGTCAGTATTTATTGTTGTTCATATAAATGATAATAGTGTGCTATGTACTGAATGAACATTACACTGTTTGTTTTAAAAGTTCATCTTTCCTGTCCTGTATTTCAGTATTTGGAGTAGGAGAAAAAAAAAAAACTCTGTGGAGTCGACTCCTGGAACCGACTCCCTCGATTCCCGTTAAAACCATTGAATCATTGAGTCGGTTCAAAATTTCTGGAATCAAACGACGCATTCGGTATTAAAGGAAGTAAAACTACACTACCCATAAACCCACTCGTTTCCATAGCAACCAGGCATTCCTTTAGAGGCGTGGGCAGAAATGTCAGCTTGCTGTTGCTGATGTATTGCAACTTTTACCAAAGATACAGAAACAAACAGAAGAACTGATGGAGTTTAATGAACAAACAGAGCCTCTGTTTGAATCTGCCAGTGACAGGAGGTTCATGAAGTCACTGAAAGAGTTCCTAAAGAGTGAAAAGGAGCAGTTATGCTGTCCTGATGAGGGACCTGATGAGCAGAGATACACCATTTACAGCACAGCTTTCCATAAGGTACATTAACTACATTAATATTAATTATAAAGATATAATATTATCACATTTACTAAGTGGTTTTGAGCATGCAAATCAAACATGCAGGACTCCAGCATCCAAAGACTGCCTGAAATGATGAAATTCCTTATGAATGTCATTACTTAGGCATATTAAAATGAATCACCTGCATTAAAAGGACAATACAGAAATTATTAATCATACATAAGCTATTCATTATGCAAAACGCAAAATATTGTCCTTTATACCATTAGCTTGTTTCTTTTTTCTATTTTGTCCTATTAGTTCTGAATGTAGGCCTAAACGAAACAGAAAAACACAACAATAACATAAAGATCTGTGTATTTATATTTAAGATGTGTTGTATAATATAGTAATAACATGATAATATTATATATATAACACAAATGAGAGCCAGTAGTGTCATAAAGTGCATGATTATTATTTTACAGTGCATTTAAGAACATACTGTAACTGTATGTCACATACATTTAGAAAAATATTGACATACATGTATGTTGGCAAATATATTACATACTATTCAGTTACATAGAAATATTATATACGGTTTTTACTGTCTTACCTGCAAGACATGCGGTGGACTGTAAATTATGAAAAACAAGAAGAAACAAGCACATCACAAGGATTTCTCATTTTTACTTTTCTACTATTTCCTAATTATAATTTTTTCCATATTGTTTATGTGCTACAGAAATCTCATTACTTAATTAATCATTAGCAGAATTTACTTTTTACATCATTTGAAAATTATAATTTCTACACACCACTGTAAGAATAAAATGGTTTGAAGCATTATGCGAGATTTAATTGGCCTCTAAATAACTTTTCTTTCTCTTGAAAAGTCATTTGTGGAGATACAAGGATTCTGCGGCACACTGTCAAAATTACTAGTCTACATTTTGTGACTATCTTGTGATCAATTGTTAGATAATCGACTACGCTACGGCTTACAAACCGATTCTCACGGCCATCAAGAAAGAATATGACGACTTTATTGCCTCGGTGAAGAACGATCAGCATCAGGCCGAGCTTGCTCATGGAAAACTGAAGGCCATGCTGGCTCAACCCACCTCCTTAATGTACTATCAGAGGAGAGCTGCTCAGCTGCAGGAGAGGTACAACATTTTCATTTTCCATAGAGCTTTATTGGAGACAGCAAGCCAGAGGTGTGCTGGGGTCAAACGATAAATCGCAGGGTCGGATATGCAGCTTGCAAAACAATGGAAGGTCAGGAGCGGGAGTGGGCAGGATTCCTTCAGGAGCGGGCGAGTTTTCTTAGAATTCCATCAGGAGCGGGTGAAATTGGTCAGAATTCCCTCAAGAGTAGGTGGGATTAGCCATAATTGCATCGGGAGCGGACAGACTTGGTCAGAGATCCGAGTGGGATTGGTTAAGTGGTTGGAATTTCTCTGAGAGGAATTAGGCAGGATTAGTCAGAATTCCTTTGGGATCGTGCTGGATTGGTCAGAATTGCGCCAGGAGTGGACAGAATTGGTCAGAGTTCCTTTAAGAACAGACAGGATTGGCAAGAATTCCTTAAGGTGCAAGTGGGGTTGGTTAGAATTCCTTTGGGAGTGGGCAGGGTTGGGTCTTTCAGGAGTGAGCAAGATTGTTCAGAATTCATTCGGAAGACAGAACTGCTTGAGTATCAGACTGGATTAATCAGAATTTCTTCAGGAACACACTGGATTGGTCAGAATTCCTTTGGGATTGGGAGGGACTGGTCAGAATTCCTTTGGGATTGGGTGGGATTGGTCAGAATTCCTTTGGGATTGGGTGGGAGTGAGATTTAAAAAAAACACACACACGTCTACAGCAAACCTTGATTTTCATTCATTCAGGATTACGACCATTCAGGGAAACACTGCTGATTTACAAACAGAGATAAAAAGACTTCGAGAGTGCAAAAATAAACAAGAAGATTCCCAACAACGGGAAACGTTAGAGGTCACAGTTCCCACTGGTCAGATACCAGGTACTTCAACACCACCACATGTGTGTCATTCAAAATGTCTCGCTCGTGACAGCGACGTGATTCAGTGTAAACTGTTCCTGATGTTTCTTCATCTGCAGGTCTTACACTGAGCGAGTCGTTAAACCCAGAATCCCTGGATAAACATCTGGAGCACTTGGAGCAGAAGCGTAATGAACTGTTGAATAAGAAAAAGAACCAGTATGTTCCAGTGCAGGTCAAAACCGACCTGGATATAAAAATGAAGGTCATATTGAACCAAAGAGATGAACTTTCTGTAGAGAACGACAAGCTGCTGCTCCGGTGAGAACATCACTAAACACTTTAAAGGGTTTTTCAGTCTGTCCTTGAAATCTTGAAATTATATGTGGAATTTATGGGCAGAATAACTTTATGGTTTTGTAATATAGTTTTATAAAGTCACTATGTAGCCCTTGAGAACAAAACTAGTGCTTAAAAGTAGTACTGATTACACTGAAATCATGAGTAGTCCACTGATTACACTCGTGTAACTGGTCTTTTACACTAGGTATAAACAGCTGACTTACCTGAAGGACGCTCTGAGCCGTTGGGAAAAATCAGGAAGCCGTACTCCTCTACTCAAGCTCCTCTCCTCTGAATTGAAGCATGTGTCGGAAATTAAAGGTGCTGCATCGGCCAAGTTTCCAGCTCGTAACAGAGCATAGAAGACGCACTGCTCTGTATTTGTCCCGCTCTAACTGTGTTTTTTTATTCTAGTATGTGAAGACGACCGCATTGGCTTCCACACTGATAGTTCACAAACGGACGATCCTGGCAAAATCAAAGAATCTAAACGCCTGGCGGCTTACGTTGAGAGGTTTCCGACTGTTAATCGTAAAAGATAAAGAAGTGTTTTCATGTTTTTTTTAATCATTTGTTGATAAAAGCTATGATATTTATTAGTTTGGATCTATTATTTATAATATAGCAGTGTAGAACTGGTTTAGACTCAGGACCTAAACCAAGTCATCTTTATTGTTATTTAAGGAATAAAACACTGTGTCATGCTGTTCTAGGAAAACAATCAATGATCAGGTGGTGTGATGAAGCAGAGTTACTGTTACTACCCCGAAGTTGATTATTATCCAATAACAGCACATCCTGAAGAGTTTTATGCTTTTACAGTATATCACACCAATTTACCAACAATTACAACAAAGTTTTACTTATTAAAGAATGACACGTCACACTTTTTATCCATTTGTATTTACGTTGAATGTCGTAGAAAAACAAGTCAGTTCCTGTTATCACTTACGTTATAGCAGCTATAAACAGTCATTCCTTCACTATCACATTTTTCTGTCTCTTGAAGTTAATAAGACAACACAAAAAAAACACAATTTGTCATGTGACCAAAAAACTCCTCTGTTCTAAAGACTTTCCCTACGTGAGAAACTTACTGTTACAAAGATCTGATACTAGAGACTCCTTACTCTTTATCCATGAATGTTAAATAAGCATCTCCTTATAGAAAGCACCACCATATCAACAATTATACATTTTCTTTGTTCAATAACCAGGTCGAGCCACCTCACTTCCTGAAAAAATTCACTTCAAATATAGCACAATGCCCAGAAAGTTCCATTTGCTCGGTTGCTTCACTCTAACAAAGACGAGCAAATAGTTCATTAGACCTTGAAGCTTCTGCATTGTTTCTCCCATGGAAAATTGTCTTACCTTCATCTTTCACTGGGATGAAATACAGACATGGTACTTAACAAGGGTACAGATCGTTCTAGTTCATTAGATTCGCCCATATACTGTATTTATTGGTTTTATAATCATATTTATCCAAACATGAGGTTCACAACCTTCCAGTACTTAGCATAGAGCTTTAAGCACCATGTCAGCAGTGTTGAGGTGTATTTACCAGCTCGGACATAAAGCCCTGCTGCATTTCCGCCATCCACAGGTTTGTGAAGCTGTTTGAAGCGGGCGACTATGAGACAGCTGCTCATCATGCTGCCATGTCTCCTTATGGGATGCTGAGAAACAGCAACGTCATGGAGAAATTCAAAGGTACGTTCCATCATGTTCTCCTGCTACAAGGTGGAACTTTGTTGAAATTTATTGATTATCATTTTCTTTCCTAAGCTATCACAGCGTATGCGGGGCTGGTTCCTCCTCTGCTGCTCTTCTTCCGATATTTGATGATCTCGGTGCCACCTGGGAAACCGCTGCCGAAAAACTTGTCTTTGGAGGGGGTCCGCTATGCCCTACGGCATGGCTACATCGAGCTGGTGACATTCGGGGTGTCTCAACACAGGTGAGTTATTGAAAATAACATGAAGGTGTTTTAGGAGACTGATTGTAAAATTGCAAGGGATGGAATTTTCCAGAAATTCTCATGGCACAGTTTTTAGGTTTCTGCTGAACTCTGGACAAAGTTGTTGTTCTATCTGGAAGCAGTTGAACTCTGCTCGTGCTACACCCACAGGCTGACGTACAGTGAGGAATTAGGTGATCTGATCTTTAGTCATGGACATGATGACCTACGCATAGTGGACACTTGCTTGGCCCTGGCCCAGACCATTTACTCAGCCTGCGGCGTGCTCAGAAAAACCGCACTGAGCATGTGCAAACGAGGCCTGATCGCCGCAGCTTTAGACTTCATTTACTGCAACAAAGAATTCACAATCGGTGAGAAACACCATCACTCACAGTATACAAACACTCACTGAAGTTTAAGATGCGGTCAGTGATTTTTAATATAGAGCACACCCAAAGTTCTCCTCATATCCAGGTAGCTGCAGTAAAGTATCTACTCAGAGAAGAAACTCAGGTCTCTTTAGCATTATATACTGTATAGTTGTATATAAAATGTACTGTTAGATAATAATTACATATAAGTATATTAGCTGTTATGCTGAAGAACCTAAAGTTTACAGATTAGCCGCTTGTTTACAGACTTAACGAAAAGTCCTGAAAACTTTCTCGTGTCAGAAAACGTGCAGCTTTACATCTGACTGTTACAAAGCACTGACACTGGAGACTCCTTGCCTTCCAAATGGTAAATGCCTGTATATTTCACAGATGACTGTATGTTCGTGCTGAGGAGACTTCCCAGTGTGGCTCTGCTGCAGGACTTCACTCAGCCGTGTGACAGCACACCGGCGCTGATGTCTGTAGGGTTTATCTGTCATTATCTCCTCAACTCTGACCTGGAGGACCTGGCCTTCCAACTGCTGGAGCAGATTCAAGCAGGAGGAAAAGGTTAGAAAACACACACACACACACACACACACAAACTGAGTTCTGAGATAATCAACACGCATGCAGTATGTCAATATCGTCCCATATGCAGCATCTGGCAAGCAGACGTATTGTAGATTTAACATGTCGCCCTCAGAATTATTGGCACCCTCGCTATAAAAATGGCTTTGATGCTTAGCTGAAAGTATGAATGCCGCCTACTATTTGGGTGAACGCAAAGTACTTAATTGTTGAAATTTCTTCTAAAAACAGGATAGTAATTATTAAATGTCCTCAACTCCTACATGTTACAATGGCTTTGTCCCAAGTACGCTGTATACTATGTCCTAGTAATGTATTTTCTGCATTTCAGAATCTTTTTTGTAATGTTTTCACAGTTAGTGTGTTCAGTTTTGGTGATTAAAGTTATAAAATTATGCAGACTTTAAGGCAGAGAAGAACCTGGTGCCTCATTTATCAACTGTGTGTATGCATAGATTTGTGCGTATGTTTCTGTGCATTAATTGGGATTTATCAAGTTTTGCTTATACATGAGGATGCACGTACGTGTATATTTCCGCACACTCCTGATCATGCGACTGCAAGAACCCCAAGTGGTAGAAAAGTGTAATAGCAGGTAAAGTGATCATGAAGAGCTTCCATTCCACTTTATTGTCCATCATATCTGAAGAAAATGGAGGTCCTCAGACCAGTTATCCCTCCTAATCTTTTGCTGGCTTGGAAACGGGTCCGATTTGACAGCATGCAGTGAAAGTGAATGTGTGTTGGGGTTTTTTTCTGAAAAAAAAAAAAATTCATGCAAAAAAAACTATTGTGGAAACGGTAAATGATCTTGTCACGCACGAAAATTTGTCATTTTCACAAGATTTTTTTTTTCTGAAAGAAAAAGACATGATGTAATGTTTTTTAGGTAATTATTTCATATGCAGCAGTTCTCATTTTCTTTAAGAAAAAAAAGGATCTTGGGAAAACGACAAATTTTTGTGTGTGAAATAATTTTCCGTTTTCATGAGATTTTTTTTAAGCATGTATGTTTTGTTTTATTGTTATTATTTGCAAAGGTCCCTTTAAGAACTCTGTAAACATTAGAACGTGACATTTTAGAAAAATTTCATTATAGTCTCCTGCTTCTTTTTTGCAACCAGGAGGTGCGGCTGACGTCAAAGTGCCGTGTCTCACTCAGGGGTTTATAAGCACTGTAATGTTTGACAGCAGTTTGGTGTGGTTTACACTTAAATGTCGCTTAACAGCATGGTCATGGTCATTCGTTCTTTAACGTACATCCTCCAGGTACGTTAGAGAAAACCATCCTGGAGGATGAGATGTGCAGCACTGAGAGCTGGAGCGAAATCGCCGCCCGCTGCGAGCAAACCAACCGGCTTGACCTGGCGCAGGACATCACCTCCACACTGCTGCTCCAGGACGGTGCCATGCGCCTCTCCCCAGGCCTCGACAGCGCCAAGCTCATGGAGCACGTCTTCATGTAGCGAGCCGACCACCAGGAGGAGCCCGTGAGTCAAACTGTTCCAAACACAGCCCTGCTTTATAATCATGGACTTCAGAGACGCACATTATTTCCTGTTCAGTGCATCAGCACTTTTTAGAATACAGTTTGCACATGGAGAACCTGGCGTTTGGCTGTATAGCAGCTTGAATACAAAAAAAAACCTACGTCACTGCGTAGCTTCCGCAGCAATGAGCTTTCAAGGTTAGATGTGTGTGCCATTGTTGGCAGGTCACTGTCACTATTTTTTTTTCTGCAGAGGAGAGAGAAGGCCAGCTTTGTGATCACCCCCGCAGCACACTGAGCTCTTTGTCACGTCGCTTAGCCACTATGGTAACAAGGCACATGAAAGCAAGCGACGCCTCCTCAGTCTACAAACACCCACATTCAGTGATCATTTTCTCCCAGAACACACACACACACACACACAAACACACAAACAGAACCTAGTCATCATCTCTAAACACAGCACAGAGGATGAGACTTGTTCCTGAGAATCATCCTAAGATGACGATGATTACTATTATTATCGTTGTCATAGTTTGTGCCTTGTTTTTTTATGCATATGTTTTTATTTTCAGTTTTTAAATCATCTGCTTTGCAAAAAAAAAAACCCTGCTAGTTTACAAGTATATTTATGAATTTAAATTGCTATTTAGTTTTTGTTTTATTTGGTTTAATAGTTTTTGTTTTTAGACATATTTTAATGTAATTAAAAAAATTTTATTTTCAGTTTAATTTTCATGAACAAAATTAAAACAGCAAATTAAATTTTTTTACACAACAAATTTCATTTCATATTTTAGTTTTAGAGACATTAAAAATTGTTGAAATGATTTTTGTGTCAGACGAATTAATAAAATGAATACATTTCTCGACATGAGACTACCAAAAAATATTTAATTAGGCTAAATTTTATTCATTTCTTTTTTTTTTTGAGAAAGAACAATCACAAATGAACTGCAGTTAATTTCATGTAAATCTTTACATAATGTTTTACACAAAAAGATTAAATTTTTAGTTCTTTTTTTAGTTTTTTTCATTAATTTTTTAAATTATTTATTTCCATCGATCAACTACATTATACCTTTTCTAGAATGTATAAAAGAAAGAAGTTGCTGATACGCTGCTGATAAACGTGTGTGTGTGTGTGTGTGTGTGTGTGTGGAGGGCAGATTCAGCTTTTGCCACTTCAGTTGCTATTGATCTCCTGCAGCAAGCGGAGTCGGGCCGAGCCTGAACCTTCTGCTGGGTCATTGTTATTGTGTGCATGTGTGTGTGTGTGTTTGTGTAGCCGGAGAACTGCAGCGTCACTCGCCCCTTTACCTCACTCGACTCAACTCAGCCTGCTTGTTTTCTCCCTGCAGCTCATCTCTCACATCCGCATTCAATACACTCCCAGTGTTCACGGCTCGTCTACACACTGGGGCTCGTCCATGTTCCATTGTCCAAATCCAACTCTTAAAGATTTATAGGAATAAAATGCCCATTATATTTTATATATATTTTTATATACTTTATCAGCAATGTGAACTCTAGCGATTGAAATGGACCAATGATAACCCTAAACCTTTGGAGAAATTGGGCTCAATTTCATGTTCGAAAAAAATACTTTTAATACATCTTTGTTTAACGTTTTAGCAAAATCTTAAAATGGGTTGATTTTGACCAGAACTAGACATTAAATAAAGGAATACTACCTAATTTGGTCACCTGTCAATTCCCATCCTCCAGCCAGCTCTCCACCCATCACGTGAAGGCTAACACATGCTTCCTTCAAGACACGTGAAGATAGCCACCTCATCTTTCCACAGGGCCGCGTAACACACTCAGAGGAAAGCGCTATCTACCCTCTTCTGCATACATGTGCTCACGGACTCCTGTGATTGGCTACTATCTCCAGCATGATTTAACTTCTTCTCTACCTACTTTGTGTTGAAAAAAGTTTCATCACATTTGCCTGCACTGAGAAAGAGACTGAAATCTGCTAAAACGAAACTTATTTTCAATGGAGGTCTAAGAGTAGTTGTTGAGACAGACACGAGATAGACATTTCTGTTATTTTGCCTTTCGCGTTGTTTTTTGACCTCTGCTACTCACCGTATTTAGCCGCCCAGTATGCGTATCAATATTGAATCATAAGAGTACTGTATAAGAGTATGAAATTGCAATCTGATTAAAGGGGCTTTTATAATGACGGATATAAATCCACTTTATATTCACGTACACCACAATAACTTGCAGCTTTTCGATTTCTAGAAATAAATGAATGAACAGTTGTATTGCTGTATGTATGTTAGATGCTGCTAAATAAGTAAATAGATAGATAGATAGATAGATAGATAGATAGATCAAGTCAAGTCAAGTCAAGTGGAGTTTATTGTCATTTCAGCCATATACAAGTACACAGTGAAACGAAACAACGTTTCTCCAGGACCAAGGTGCCACATAAGACAACACAGAACAACACAGAACTACGGGGACTACATAAATTACATAAATTAAACGTAAAGTGCACAAGTGCAAACATGTGCAGACAGCACAAGACA
>CM040481.1:2198798-2231298 GCA_022758105.1 Pangasianodon gigas
CTCGAGTGTCCTGCACAGAGCCCTGACCTCAACCCCACTGAACACCTTTGGGATGAACTGGAACACCGACTGCACCCCAGACCTCCTCGACATCCCAACATCAGCGCCTGACCTCACTAATGCTCTTGTAGCTGAATGAACACAAATCCCCACAGCCATGCTCCAAAATCTAGTGGAAAGACTTCGCAGAAGAGTGGAGCTTATTATAACGGCAAAAAGGGGAATCATGGTCAGGTGTCCACAAAATTTGTCCATATAATGTATCTATCTATCCATCTCACCATAAAGTCTCTTGGAAAGCTCCTCAATTTATGTAATATGAAACAATTTTATACAAAATTCTATAAAGTTTAGATTTAAGATATTAAGAGATTTTTTTAGATGATAATATTACACATTTATAGACTTCATATTACAGCAAAATCAGGCCGCGAAGCTTCTGTATATTGCCATGCACTGAAGTAGGCGTGGGTGAGGGGGCGTGGTCTTTGAGATATATGGGCGGTGACGGTTCCTTTTTCTGCTTAGTCATTGGCTGGATGACGTGTCAATCATCGATGCTTCTTTCACTATTCCGCAGCGGCAGAGTGATTCGGCTTCAGCTAGTGTGCTGCTGCTCGTCTGTGCCGGCGGTCATCACTTTTTAATCTGGAAAAAACACACAAAAAGACCAAAACACGGTGCCGGTTTGCAGAATAAACCACAGGAGGTGAGAGAGGGGGGTTTTAAAAAGCGGGCATCGCCATCTTCTTGTTAAAAAAATACCTAACTATATATTTAAAATATATTTAAATATATAAAGTCACGTTTCCAAGATGGCAGACGCCGAGCAAGTTTCCTCCACAACTCCAAACGAAGTGGAAGAAGACGAGATGAAGCCTTGGCGTGAGGCAGGTTTCAGGGAAGCCCCAGCTCAGGAACTGGTTCAGGATGGAAATGTAGGTTTGTTTGCTGGAGAACAAGATGTTCATGATGTCCAGGATGTCCCAGAAGTGCAGAAAGCTCATGTGGAAGCTGCTGGAGAAGTGATCAGACAGGAGGAGATGGATCTCCTGCACACACCCGAGAACAAAGCCGAGACTGAATGTCTGGAGAAATCTGTTGATTTGATTTCTAAACCTGTGGAGTGTGAAAGCCCTGAGGAACCAGACAGCACTCAGATAGAGGATGAAATTACAGCAGTGGAGGAGGAAGCTGTTAGAGAGGCAGAAGAAGACACAGAAGAAGCCTTAAATCTACTGGATCTGAAAGATTCAGATGTGCAAGCTTTCACACACGTGAAACAAGACCAAGATCCTGTGGTTTCATCTGCTACAGAGCTTCAGGAAGCTTTTAGATCAGCAGAGATCCAGGAGCACCTGATGACCACAAAGCCTGAAGAGGAGATCTTCTTCAAATCCGAGCCTGAACCACAAGATCAGGACTTTGACATTAGTGCAAGGGTGAAAGAGGAAGCCTTTTCAGCTCCTGTTGAGTCCGAGAAAGCTGTAAGTTCAGTCGTGGAGGAGAAAAAAGAGCCAGAGAGCAGAACCCAGGTGGAGGAAAGATTCAGAGTCGACTCCGAGTCGACTCCCGCAGCCTCTGCGTCTCCATCAGCCCGTGAGTGGAGCTGTGTCTTTATTTTTTATTTATTTTTTTATATCAGTTTAAATCGATTTAACCGAATGACATTCGAGGTTTTTAAAAAAAATAAGAAATGTATTTTTTAATTTTTAAATTTAAAATAATGTTCATATTATTATAATAATGATAAAATGAATCATAATGAGAATCAGTCTTTCTAGCAGATCTTGAAAATCCTGAAAATACTAATATTTTGCTAAAAACACCTAGCTTTCTAGCTTTACTGTCCATTTTTCTGGACAAACCCATGTCTCATAAATATTACAAAAGCTTCCCAGGGGACTGTAAGTTAATAAAATGATGAATATTTTTCCAAAATTGAGGAGTGACACCTCTGCGATTCAGGAGCTAGCATAGATGACACAGACGTAGCTTAGCTGTCTGACTAGCAAACGTGCTAATCTGTGCCAAAATGCAACCGTTTAAATCATAGATAAGCACAAATAATATGCCATTACAACACTGTCTCGTTTGTAGGGTTGTTTAAATTTTGGAAATAACCTTGAATTGAAGCAATTTGTCCATCCTTTTTAATGCTAATTCATGCTAGTCTTGCTAGTGGGGTGTGTGCGTTTGGTCAAACAATAGGAGCCAAACCTTTCCTTAGTTTTATGGTTTCAGGGCATGAAAATCCAACGTCTAGCATTTTTATGTCGAAAAATTGCTTGTCAGTAAAATTCTTTCCTATATTTTTAACCCCAGGCTTCAGGCATGATGAATAATTTTAAGTAAACAATAATGTAAGGCTGTGACATTGATGTCTGAAAACAGGGTGTTTTTCTTTAAAAATTTTCCTGTTAAATAATGATGAATTATTAAAGCTTTATTTCTGTCTGAAATGTATGATGGGAAGATTTTTTTAATCCAGGGTGGGGTTGATGGTTGATGTGAAATGTAACGAGATTATTTTACAATCATGTTATTCTCCTCTGCCAGTCATCTTGATGGCCAGGAAGAATATTAACCCTAGTGATTTGTACCTATTGCACTGTCTTGTACTAATTAATAAGGAATTAATCAAGTATATATCGGTATGTTATTTAAAAAAACACAATGTATTCCTTTTCCTTTGTGAAAACACTTCACTGGTGGTGCACTTTGCTAACTGAAGGCGTATACTCTTGTATCCTTGCTGTCAAGCGCCAAATGCAATGATGCTGCACATTTTCAGCAAGTGCACAGCCTCTGATTTTAGGATTTCATTCAACGCTTAAACTTTGGCTCGATTCCACGGACCACACCCTTTTGCCAAATGGATCTAGGGGGAGAAGGGAGGGGTGTTGATTTGAAATACATCCTATATATAGATAGAGTGGTCCTTACAGCCGACGGTGTTCATTTCAGTGGTTCAGTGCTGTAAAAAGCAACGCTCTGGGTGTGTCCCTTCCTCCGGCGCCTGACTCTTTGTGGGCCTCGTTTCAGAAAAGTTACAGTGGACATCATCCGCGGTGCACGAGGTTTGTTTTTGTCTGCTGCTCGTCACCGAGCAGGCCTCGACAGACGACACTGATCTTTAATCTTTCAAAGATGTCTAGGGCTGAGGGTTATCGAAAGTCTTCGGAGCAAGAGTTCATAACATGTATATAACCGTATATAACTCTTGTTATAAACCAGTACAAAGTGAGAAACAAAGATTAACACACATGTCCTGTTGTATTTATACTCAGGTTTTAACTTTCACAGTGTGTGACTTCAGCAGCCAGGCGGTTATTACGCATCGCACTGGACGAGATTATCCCAAATTCAATAACAGACGGATGAAGATCCTCTAATGACAGACCTGCGATTTTAAGAAAATGATTACATCCTGCGTACGTCATTAATGAACACGGTCTGGAAATCGGCTCGTGCAGAAATCTCTCTTGCACAAACACAAGTGAGCTTGAGGTTATAAGGATTTTTTTTGGCTTTGCCTTCACCACAAGTGTATTTGTAGTTGTCCTGTAAGGTTTGCGTCATCTTACGTCGTCCTCCTATTGATGGCTTTTAGATGACCATCATAGCAAACGCTCGTTTTTTTGGATTTTAATTTAAAAAAAAAATTCTGACAGTGCCAGAACGACAGAATAACATCACATTATTCATTGCAAGGCTGCTGATCGCAATTCTTTTATGATGTTTGTGACCGCAAAATCCGTCAGAAAATCGTCAAGTGTCAAACCTGGCTTAAAATATCAAAATACTCTTACGCTTTCTTCATGCTAATCACGCTTTCATGGAACTCATTCCTATGTTACTATAAAGTCTCTTGAATTTAATCAACACTATTTTGTGCTATATTTGTAAGCTTGAGATTATAAAAACATTCACACACACATACACAGATACAAATCAAGCAAACCCTGGAGTTCTGTCATCCACAGCCATGTGTTTACAGTCAGTTGTCATGATATTCATCACGATTGTTGTTATTATAGACAAAGACAGCTGTCTTTTATACACACGTTTCCACCAAGGCCCTGTAAACTCCTGAGAAAATAAAGAGTTCAGAAACAATCCTGAATGAGTTCCTGGTTTGTGCAGGAACCCTTTTTACTTTTACTTCTTTGCACAAATATAAAGTTAACATTTTAAAATAGGTTTTTTTTATACAAGCTGCGTGTAGTACATGCAGCGCAAGAGTTTTTTTTTTCTGCTGAAAGCACGTACACAGCTCCCTCCTGCAACGTCTTTTGACTCAGCCATTAAGAATAACGGAAATGTTGTATGTTAAATCTTTGTCGGTGGTGCTGTGCCCTTTCTGATAAAAAAAAAAAACAATTTGGAAATAATTTTTAGGTTTTGAAATGCCACGTAAGAAGATCTGTAATTTGGGAAGCCTGTGGTTTGATGTTCTGTACTCCAAACCAATGATTTGTGTTGAGTAGAAAAGCATCTCCCATGGAGCAGGAAATAAAGATGGTTTTGGAGGCTTGAGAACATGACGACAAAAATATCATCCATTATTTTAGAAATGTAATATTGTCCTTTTGATACAGGGATCTTCACAGGGCTGGTGTGGCTGTATGTATTCATTCCAGACAGTCAAGAGTCATTGTTTAATTAATTGATTTTCAAACAACTATTAGGCGTGGCTTTGGTTTGGCTGGAATTCGGCCACATCGACTCCTGTGGATAAGATCGAATTATTATAATCTGAAATCTGAATTCCACACATGCCGAGTCATCCAGGTGAGCTCATGGCATATCGGAGCCAGTCTATCGAGGTCCTTCTATCGTTGAAACTTGGCCAGGAAAACTTTTTCAAACTCATCCATCACTGACACCTCTACTATCTCACGTCAGACGTAGATGGATATTATTGAACTCTAATAATCTTCTTTGCTCGCTCACACCTTCTGGTATTCATTATCTATCCTCCTCACACATTTTTCTTATTTGTTTCTTCAGATGAACCCAGTCTTCCTTCCTCTGCTGCTGCTGCTGCTTCTTTTCCGACTCTGATGCAATTTACTTCAGGCAAGTTCTTTCTTCGAGCTGCTAATTTTTATTTATTTTTTTAACTTTTCAAGCTCAGGATGTTTGGCTTCACTACATGTTTGACCACTAACTGGTTGCTACTAACATGCAGCAACGAGACCTTAAATAACTTATAACTGACACTTTATCTAAAAGGCAAATAACAATGCTTACGATTTACTGCTATTGCTATTTTTGACAGCTCAAAACCTCAGACGAGTTTTTGGATTCGTTACAAAAAAATGTTTCTGTATCTAGTCAAATTAAATTAAAGGAACTATGAACAGTGGATTTGCATGCTGTGACTTCTTACACAATGGTTCCAAGGCCTTTAAGTAAATGAGGATTGTATTTTGTACTAATTTAAAATTTCTTTCTCTGTCCACTTCAGTAGAGTGTTCTGCTTCTGTTTCTATTTTTCCCCTCTGCTCTCTGTCCTGACTGTGAAGGAACTTCCCTTCCGAGATGATGAATCAACCCCCATTTTAGATCTATTATGCGCACTATCATGGAATGTTAATGGCCAACGTATAATAGCTTCCTCGTCATCTGTTGGTCAGGATAATTGTATAACAGAGTTAACTAATTACAGAGGAAAACTGCCTTTGTGCCCTTTCAGATTAAAACAACACAAAGAAAACTGTCCAATGTCACTAGCTTTGAGAGATGTCACTTTCTTTAAGTAGGTTGCACCGTGTGAGATTTATCAACCAAAATGTAGTAACCACAATTTGCTGATTCAGAAAGGTGAAGAAAATATGACTCCTCCACTGGATCTTTTCCATCTCAGGTCCTTCCTTAAGTACATGGTACCATTAATTGTAATTTACCCATACTTCTAATTCAACAGAATACGAGGATTCTTCATTAATAGCTAGCACACAGCCCAGCATCAAAACAACCATGGATTCGTTCGGCAGTGATTCACCTTCCAGAAGCGTGCCCAGATACGACCCAGACGTATTAAACCAGTCCGATGACGACTTGATGTTTGAAACGAAAAGGAACCCTTTTCAAGACTTCTCGCCTGTCGAGAAACCCGCCAGCGAGTTCTCCCCTTTTGGCGAAACTACAGCAGACATCAGAGCAGCGAAGATGTCAGATAGTCCGTCTCCAGATCTGGTCCAGGACGCCCATGATGGAGAGCTGCAGGACAGTTCGCCCATGCAGGACTACGAGCAGTCTTTTGATTCCAGAGAAGCGGCCACCGAGTCTCTGAGGCAACAACTGGCTTCGTCTGACTTTTTTGGGACTGCTCCAAAAGATAATGAGGAATCTGGTTTGCCACCATCTCTCCCAGATATTTTGAAGTCTTCACCAGGCAAACATGATAAAGTAGACTCGGGATCTTCAGAAGGAAGTCCTGATTTCAGTCCAGTCCATAGGAGCGGCAACGATTCACCAAATGCTCCTTTCTCTGTGTCAGCAAACAATCCATTTGCTTTCGAAGCCAAGGTTCCTTTGGTTAAGGAGATGACCGAGGAGACTGAGGCAAGGGCTGCAGAAAGGGCGAGGATTGAAGAAGAAGAAGAAGAAGAAGAAGAAAAGGCTTCAGAGCAAATGTTTGGCACATTTGATCTCGTTAAGGAGGCTGAAATTTCTCCAAAAGGCACCGAAACCACCATTGAAGACCAAGACGATTTTAAGACTTTGAGCCAAGATTCTGCTCAGATAGTTGACAAGTTCGAATGTCTCAGCTTCCCAACTGGAAAGACCCAAGAACACTCTGACTCTGAAAGCCCATCTGCAGATTCACTCTCTCCAGTCTTGGAGGCCATGGCAAAGAACCCAGCAAGTTTCCAGATCGAACCCGAGAAGAACGTTGTGGAGGAAGCAGAGGCCGCGGATGAGGTTTCCGAGCAAGAGGTATCGTCTGAAGAGTTTGAGTTTGTCGAGAAGCCACCTCGAGGCGCCGTCGATGAGTTTTTGGAGACGCTTGAAAGCTCAAAGTTTGCCAAGGCATCTGAAATGGTCGATGATGACGAAGACACAGCTAAATTTACAGAGCAGGTGGAAGAGACGAGCCCGGTTGTACAAGAAACAAAGAATCAAACTTATTTTCTCCTCACCGAACCGTCAAACGAGACCTCTCCGGCGAGAGGTAAGGCAGGCCTAGAGTTATCTGATTTCCAAGTGCCCTCCCAGGCTCCTTTGGAACCTAGTCCTGTGGTCAAAACCGAGATGGTGGATGTGAAGAAAGCGGAACCTAAAGACCTCAAGCTGCCTAACCTGAATGCAGGAGCAGGTAACTTGGCAGGCAATGTAACGGCTCATTACCTTTTCATATCTGTGGATAAGTTTATCACCTTCCAGTCATCCCTACAGTATCCCCTTCGTCATTTCCCCCCGTCCTCCTTCTGCATGGTGTGATGTTCATGATGCATGTTTGTGGTCGTTGTGGTGAATGTTTGATTTCATTTTCTTTTCGCCCTGCCTGTTCATATCCATCCATTACTCCATTATGTCTTCAGAACTGTGGTATATATACAGTCTCTATTTTGGTTACCATCATAAACCAGTCTTAATTTGGCAATTGAGATTGATTACACACACTTATGTAACTGACTCTGAGGAAACATCTTTGACTTGAATGCAATCACTGAGGTTCCTGTTTTGCTTATCAACACACCAGCAGTGTTGCCCCTTTCCTCACTCACTGGTTAATGAGTTACCCATGCGTAAGAACATCAGGGTGACTTGTATTAAAGGTCATCTGCAGTACAGACTTTGAAAGTTAGTAGATTGTTGAGTTATATTTTTTCAATCAAACGCTAAAGTACAGAATGACACAATGGCAGCAGTAAGAGAACGTATATATGTATGTATTTTTTTTTTTTTAACTTGTACAAGCTGACATAAAAATATCAGCGTGAAGAAGCGCCTCTATTTGTTTGGGAATCTGTTACAGGTTGCCAGGGTGCTATAAATTTCTGCTCCTGCATTGCGACACATCAGCTCATCAAGTGTAGATAAAATGCCTGAGTCGGTTCCAGGAGAGAGCGCCGTGCCAGAGGGCAGGTCGTCAGATTTTTAGGCTGTTTACATTGTGGATTTATAGAGCTTAATCATATCACACCTTGAACCTAAAACCCTCAAGGTGGATCTTGTCCTTGCAAATTTACCTGTAACCTTGGAAAGAATGGGAACAGGTAATAATCAGTTACAGATGACCTCATCTAGGTAGTTAAGGTTTAACTACAAGTAAAACTATTTTTTTTTTTATATTTGGAGAAATAAGTGACAGGTTGTTGAGGCTGACATCTGGGTTTCTTGCACTGAGGTGCCATCTAGTGGACTTTTCTCTCACTTTCTTTTTTTTTTTTTTTTTTTAATTTAAAGGCAGTACGCTAGTGCATTGCTCATGATGAGCTCATGTATTTTCTTTTTATATCTCAGGCTGGTTCTTCTGTTTCACTGCCTTAATGCACAGCAGATTCACCTGTCACATAACTTAGAATGACTACTAACGTTATGAATCGTCTGGCACCTGATGGCGTATTTTGATATAGTGAGTCTTATTTTCTTGCATAAGAGAGATGAGGGAAGAGGAAGTGTATATCTGTTTGCTGAGGTTGAATTTAAAGAGAAGGGTATGCGTGTTGGTACGTGGGTGGGAAGAGAGAGGGTTTGCTAGGGGAAGGAGTTGCTGCGTCAGTGCCTTTAGAGGTTCCCAGAGCCAGCAGACGGTCAGCTGACCTCAGTCCTGCAACCAGAGAGAGGGAGAGGTGGGGGGGAGAGAGAGAGAGAGAGAGAGAGATCACTGCAGTCATCACAGTTAAGGCAGCGTTCCTTCTCCTCATTACAACTTGTTCCCTTCGCCCCACCCGCCACTGCAGCTCCACGCTCCTCACCCGGCCTGGAATGCCAAGCTGATCCCCTGCAGACTTGCCCTAATCATCCACGGGGGAAACCATGGACAATCAGGACAATCAGGACAAACAGGACAAACAGGAGTGCCAGCCTTCACCAAACTGGAGAGAAAAGGGTACAAACTCTGTGAGCTTGTTGTTACATGACTTCTGAGAGGAAAGACTGCTTTTGGTAGCACTTGTTATTCTGAAATCAGTCTGGTCAGATATATGTTTCCTGAAATTACATGTTTACAGAGTCGCATGTTGTACGTTTTGTATATCTAAGGGCGTAGCATTTCAGATCCGTCCTGAACATGTGCTTGCTTGCTAGGTGGACCTTTAGACCCAATATAGCTTTGCTGTCACAACTGAGTTGGTGTGTCCAAAGGTTTTGGGTGCATTAGGTTGAAGGGTGCCAAAGTTATCTGTAGATCTGCAGTGATTTGCTGTTATTTGCATGAAAATGTGCAGCTGCTCCTTGTGCGGTCAGAACCCTGGGTCGTCTGCACCTACAGTTCAGCACTCCCACCCACTGTTTCCAAAAATGTCCAGAGTGCCTGCTGAGCGCAGGTCTAGCATTGCAGTTGTCGGTTGTCATCTTCGATTTTAGTGCAGTTTGCAGGCTCGGGCGTCTTTTGGGTACTTTGTGTCGGCTGATGATCATGAGTGTTGCCTTTTGCGACAGACGAGACTTGCATTGCAACAGTGAGGGCATTGTGCTCAGGGTCAGCTCCATTTGCCACAGTAAAAGTGATGATTAAGTGCATAGTCATAATAGGACAAATCATTATAAATCTCAGCAGTGGTGACTTAGCAGTCTTGCTGTATTAACACATTATTTAACAGAAAAGGCCTTTCAAAGCATTTATTGAATATAATGAACTTGTGTTGTGGTTGGCTCAAGATGAATAGTGTTTTGGCTGTTACATTAGAGCCGCTTCTTAGCATTAAGAAGGTGTTGCAATTTGTGGAAGGGGATTATTTAGCACGCTAGGCTTTGTCATTAGCAGCATTTAGACTAATAAAGTACAGTTTTGCTGCATACCTGACAAACTATAATTGGTCACTTGGTCTCGGGGACGGTTCGTGTTCAGGGTTATGTTATTGGCAGAATGTCTGGTAGAGCTTAACGGTATTTTAGGGCCCTATTTTTAGGAGTTGGCAGTACATCTGGTTAAAGCCTGTCTGCCAAAATGTAAGAGCAACTGTAAACAGAATCACGTTTTGGTTATAAATAATGCTTGTTAATTTTTAATTTGTCAGTTGTGTATTAAGACAGGTTACCAAAAACACCAGAAAATCGATTCGTAAGATATCAAAGTTCGTAAGTACCACCAGAAAGGAAGGGTGGGGGATTGACCGTTCTCAAACCCCACTCTATATTCTTGGCCCTCCAATCAGTGCTTAGCAGCCGTCGCTTTCCACAGTTCAAGGTTTCAGAACTGTTCATGTTCGTCAGTGATTCCCGTGGACATAATTTCATTTTGAATCTGCTCCATATGTCACCAAAATACAAGCCTCGGGTGCTCATAGAGTAGTACATATTTGCTACACAAAACCAAAAAATAAAGCCAGAGGCAGCTATTAACTGTAGATTAGCCTCACAAGCTCTGAGAGATTCTGGCAGGTTTTGTTAATAATTATGACCAGGAACCATCTACTTTCACAGGAAGAGGGTGTTTGAGTCATTATACACAGTCACTAAATGTGTCAGGCAAAGCTTTTGGAAAGCAAATTTCACTTTAGTGACTATATCTTTTCCCTAAAAGCTCTTTGTGTCGTGGAATTCCTAAGGTTTTTTTTTTTTTTCTATTATTGGAAACTGGTGTATGAAAGTGCTGAGAGCCAGTCAGATCCTGAAGCTTGTGGCCAGAAAAGTGTACAAATGATATCAGACTCTCTGTTAGTGATTCGTGGGTGGTGCATCTCCTGCTGAAGTTAGGTGTAACTAACAGTTACGTAAGTAGTATAAAGGTATCTGTAGATGATTTCACAATGACTCAGATTCTAATCTGATTGTAATCTTTCCCTCGTGGGTGAGAAATGTCGAGTTACTCAGTGTGTGAAAGTCCTCAGTAACGTTTTTTTTTTTTTTTATAACTCTGATGCATGAGTGGCCACTTGAAGCAAGAACAACCTGCATGAGTGAAGAAAAGATGGTTGGAGAGTAGCTTTACACTCAGGTGACCTCTAAAGAGTTAAAGAATTTTATCAAAAAAAAAAAAAAAAAAAAAAATTGTGGGGTAGTGCTAATACACACAACAGTATTTTACTTCTTTAAAATATGCATAATTTTTACTTTGTAGTTTGGCTGGTTACATATTTACATATCTTTCGCAATACTTGTGTAGAGATGGAGTAGGTTTAAAAAACAAAACAATTGGAACATAGGACGTTTTATTTTATTTTATATTAAGTTTTGTATTACTCCTGCATTTATGTAAACAGCTTTGTGTTTTCGTGTGATTTTTGATAAGTAACTGCATCAAATCGCACTCATGGTGGAATAGTTGGGGTTAGTGAGTGTGTTTAAAAGGGAAGTGAAATGGAGCATTATAGTCATTTTTATTCAACTTTTGGATTGTTTCAGATAGTTGTAGCCTGTGTTATATAAAGTTCATCCAATTTCATTTATTTGGATTGATAATAATTAAAGAACTTATTAAGGAAATGAATTTTCTTTTTATCCAAAAATAGGCTTGTGGTTGTTCAGGGGTTCAGGGCCAACACAGAGTCTATGATGTTTATCCAGACAGTCTTACATTTTAGAAATGTTTTAAATGATGTGGATAAAATTATCAATGAATTTCAGCTTCTATTATAATTAAAAGCCCTATTCGGACCGGATTAATTTTACACAGGATATACCTGGGGTTCTTTCCTGTTGTACAGGAGCCCCTCTGTGATTTTATTTCCGTTCGGATCAGCGATGTCAGTGTTTTTCTCCGTCCTCCTCTGAGAAAATTACAGACAGAATTAACTACTGTTTATCGCCAGTCAGTGGTCTTCTGATAATTTTAGTCCTGTTTAGTCCACTTGCTGTATTTAGTCTCGTAGCGCGTGTATCAGTATCAGTTCCCCTCCCCAGATATTAAACACTTCCTGAATCACTAAATGAAAAATGGATGCTTCTCATATACTTTGTGATTATTGTTTTATTGTATTTTCAAATTGTTGATGGAACTTATGGTTATTCCCAAACTGAAATAACAGCCGGCGTCTCGTCTTTACTCCAGCGCCTCTTCGACCGCTCGGACGCCGCGTTGTGAACTAACCGTGATCATGTGACCGTGTGATCGTGTGACGCAAACCTCCGTCTTCGTGGAAAATCCAACCCGCTAGAAACTCGTTCCTCCTGTGGTGATTTTATTGCTGTCCAGATGCGAGAGTTTCATCACTGGAAAAAAAAAAACATTACAGACGTCCCTGTGATAAACTAATCCGATCCGAATAAGGCTTCAGATACTGTTTGTTCGCTTTAGTTATTTGTAACGGTTATTTTAAAACCAAATCTAATTAACAGTCTCAAACCTTTAATCCAGAAGGTTTATGATGCACAGTGTTTGTCCTGAAACTTGGTGAAAACTCATCAGTCCTTTTTTTTAAGCTTGTGTTCTCTCACTTTTCCGAAACAGCTATTCTTTCAGGACAATGTGTGAAAGCGCTTGAGGGGAGGGTTGGTTATACGGTGGAAGTGATTTTGTGTGTTAAAGGTTTGGAAAGTTTATCGATTAAAATCATAAAGGTAAATATTGCTTCAGAAAGTGTCTGGCTACAAAAAAAAAAAGGTAAAATCATAGTCCACAATCAGGCTACTTGTCACTGGATTTTAATGTGGCGTTAAATGTGTAGCCTGTTTACATGTAAGTATTAATGGTGTGTGGATGTGTGTGTGTGTGTGGATATGTGTGTGTGTGTGGATATATATATATATATATATATATATATATATATATATATATATATATATATATATATATATATATATATATATATATAATGTGTGTGTGTGACTGGATGTGTGTGTGTGTTTGGATAAAGATGTGTGTTTGGGTGTGTGTGTGGATATATATGTATATGTGTGTGTGTGTGTGTGTGTGTGTATGTAGGTGATGATTAATCAGTGTATTAATTTGGTTTAGAAAAGAAAACCCCACTGCAGAACCAGAAGCTTATTTTCTTTCCCCTTTCTGAGTGAAACGAGCTTTTGTTGTACCACGTGAACGCGCGCCGAGCAGCAGGAAGCGTGTGCGCGCTTCGTGCGCGCGCTCCCTCCCTCGGTTGCGTTGGTGCGGGCGGCGCAAGATGGACGCCAAACGGGGTCGGTGCTTCCTTTCTATTTTCATTAGTGTTTAATCCTTAACTCTTCATTTTAATTGACGTACGAGTGTTGGCTGAGGCAGAGCTTTCTTAGGGATTTAAAAAAAAAGAAGAGATTTTCGCTTGAATTCGCGTCATTTTTACGGCTGTGTGGTGCGCGCGAGCAGGTCGCAGTGCGCGTGTCGGTCGTCCATGTTGCAATGACAGCAAGTGTCGGAGGTCGGAATGATCGGCTTTATAAGATGCGAATCTACACGAAAGGACGTGGTTGATTTTTTAAAAAATAAATAAAAATAAATACATGAATGTGACATTGCGGTAATGGCGCGAGCTCGGTGCGGTGCGGTGCGGTGAGGCTTGCTGTCGTGCGCGTGCTATTTATAGAGCACGCAGGCCAGTCGGTGCTTAACCATATGTAGGCAATCCTATTGGGAGTGGGTAAGACTTCCTACCTACCCTTAGTACTGCCATTGTGCGGGTTTATGCACGCGTGCAACATGCAAACTCTGTGTGTGTGTGAGGCGATACAATAATACCGATACTCTGATACTATACCATGTACCTCAGGTGTACGTGAACACACCTGGGATTCATCACAGGGTTTAAAAGCGAACACAGAATCAGTGCTGCCATTCTGCATTTCTCTTTCTATACACCTTAATTGTTTTTAGAAGCTTTAATCGTGTAAGATGACGTACATTTACATATTAAAACTTTTTTTTTTCAATCTAATCAACCTAAATTTACCCACCGAGTCACTAAAAGGATCGATTAATACCTTTATACAGTGTGCTTTTAACGTACCACTGTCATTAAGGCTACGTAAAGGTGCAATAGTCAATTTTTTACATTTCGTATTTGTATAAATAACCTGGAAGATAAATAAATCATGATGAAATATAAAGATGAAGCCGTGACCTCAGCACAAACAAGTGTATCATGTGGCTGAGAAAACCCGACTGGAAAACCGATTTCCGGTCCGGAATGCTAGTTTGTGTTTGGATGCGCCTCCTTTCAGTCATCTTATAGACACCCTGCTCTACAGATCGTAGGGGCGGAGCTTCGTGAACAAGCGTGAGAATAGGGGGTGGAGTCAAGGAGTCAATCATTTGAACGTCGAATTCACCTACTTACCCGTTAGAGACCTGATCTTTAACACAGCTTTAAAGGTTTGTGGAAAAATAAGTGTCTAACAGTCAAATTCATGAAGTTGAATAAGATTTGAATGGTTTTTTTTTTTTTTGTCCCTCATTTCCGCCCCCAAAATTTATAGCGGCTCGACTAGAGTTGATGCTCAGTGCTAGCTGCGCCCGAATATCCCTACTACCCCACTACACAGTAAGCGAAAAGCAGTACGCCAAATGAGTAGTATGTCCGATTTCTCAGTATTCAGGAAACGGGAGGCGAGAAATCCCCGGATGAGGGATCCCATAAGGCACCGGGGCTGGCGCAAAAGAGCTGTCAGAATCAAAAATGGCGGACGGCAGCGTGTCGTCTCTTTTTAAGTGTGAGTGCTGTAGGTGTTAAAACGTTGTTCCTTGTTCCTTGTGGTTAAAGCGTACTTGTTTAACTGCGCCTGAGTAAATTGTTAACTTGGTGAAAGTTTAAACAAGAAAAAAAAAAAGTTCTAATCTGGCAGGCTTTTTAAGTTTTTGCGGTTACTATGACAACGTAGGTCACATGACAATGCCAACATGGCGGATGTTGTACGTCCGGATTGTATTCATACGACACACACATACTGATTCAGTACGTTACTGTATCAACGGCCGCGCAGTAGGTACTGAATTGAATTCAGTACGTACTGTCACAATATGCGATTTCGGATGCACGGAAAGTTACGACTTTATAATTAAACATGCAAAACATTCTCCTTATAATGAGTTATGAGGATGTGAAGAGGTGTTGTGGGCGTGTCTGTAAAATGACTGACAAGAGGCGAAGCTAAATACCAACAAACATTCAGGACCGGAGGGCAGGTTTCCAGACTGGGTATTTTTTTGTTTTTTTTCTTTCTTTGTTTTCTTCTTCTTCTCTTCCCTCCAGCTATGTAACACACTTATTCTGAGACAATGGCTTAAACTTAATTTTTACCATTACCATGTAATTTGTACTGGTAACAAATGAAAAATATTGAAGATTGCACCTTTAAAAGCAGACTGCATGTAAATTAGGCTACAGATAATTTAGCTGATGTGCTTTATAAAGGAAACGTATGAATTTCCTGCCCATCCGAGAGAGATTAGTGCGCAAAGTTCAGCTCGTCAGTTGAATTCGGTACGAACCGCATGTGATATGATCACGTCGTGATACACTGAGGATTGTGGTGCATCTCTGATTAGATGTTAAATCTGTTTTCTTGGTTAAATAGTGATTATATTATATTAACCTAAAAAAGCAAAATGCAGACGGGACAAAAATATTGTAATTCATATCATGTACTGTAAAAATGATTAAAAATATTGTCATTTATCTGCCGTACAGGCTTCAGTGGATCAGTGGAGATTTTATATGATACTTTGAGCAGCACTGTCTCGTACTTTTGAATAGAGGAAATGCAGAAAAATCTAGAAAATGCAGAGATCGTGAAGTTTGTGTTTATTTTTATTCAGCTATCTGTGTTAAATCCACACTGATAAATCAGCTGTGTAGATTTCTGTCAGAGTTACAGCCTGTACTTTGTGTTTTGACGTTGTAATGTACAGTATATTTGATTTGTTCAGTCGTGAACTCGAGCCAAAGCCACCGTTACCTCAGAGACATAAACATATCTCCAGGTTAAAAAATAACCTCTTTCATGTCTAAATGTGGATTCGACCTGTCTCGAGTGACCATTGTCGTCCAAGTGCTGCAGTCAGAAATGCTGCAGTCGCTGGTGTGGCTTTATATCCACTGTTTTACTGCATCTAATTTAATTTAATGGAATAGAAAGTTGTGATAAACAGGAAGTTAGCGTGGTGATGAAACAACGATGATTGTCAACGTCGTCTTGTTGCTTCTCCTGAATATTGACGTAACAGTCGCTGCATGAAGCACAAACAAATTGGGATTTTCTTTAATCGTCTGTTAGACATTTGTTCAGATTTGTACTGTGAGACAGTGGAAGCTGTAACTGAATGGAGTGATGCAGGTCTCCGTGTGTGTAGCGTTCGTGCTTTTGAGCACGTTTCTGACCCAGTACCAGAAAGAGGAGATTACATCACACACACATGTCAGGGTCTGACCATTTGTTCAGGCTCAAGCGAAGTTTATGGGCATGAACTGACCTCGTTTTCAAGCCGAACAAGGTCAGGGGAGTAGAAATGCCTCAGAGATACGCCTGAGGTCGAACACGTAGACCTCCGCCTCGGTTTTCAGGTTATCTGCCATCTTGTAAACTTTGTACAGAGACTCTGTACAAATGAGGCTATTTTCTAAAATGGTTTAATTCCAGAAAAGTTTGAATACACTTTAAAGGAATATGTCAAAGCGTATTTTACTTTACAATGGATGTTTTGTAGTTTTTGTATTCTTACACAAATTTACAAAAACAAGGCAGGAAGGAGACAAAACAGCAGCATCATGGAGAGACTTGACTTTGGATATTCATTCATTCATTTTTACCAGAGGACAAAAAAATAGAATTTGCGCCTGTTTTGGGTTTGCCCGTGTTTAGCATTGAATTTATTTGTGATGTTGCACTCCATAGTAGTGGGTAATGGCTCATATGAAAGTAGACACTGTTTTTACCAAGCCTGCTAGGTTTAAATGTTATAATTTTATTGTGGAAGTTGTATACGGTGATTTACAATCAAAAAAGCTTTAGTTGTGCTCTCTGTCTTTTCTCTGTATCAGTGTTATTGTGGAGAGGTGTGAGTTGTTTGCCCAGCAGGGGGCTCACACCCCTCCCCTTTCCCAACACAGTCACGATACTCTATATACAGAAACCCAACAGTGTCCTGAATAATCTTATAACAGACTTGCACCGATAATTAGTTTGTTTATACTGATTGAAAATGTCTGAATAGTCGATTGGAACTTGAGTGTACTGCTAGAAAGGGTTAATAAGCACAATCTTTTATCAGGATTGCAGTGATATTGCTTTCATTAATTAAAAAAGTCTCATTCTTGACTGTCATCGGTTGCCTCAGAGGCCACGCCTTTTCATCGCTACTGTCAGAAACAGGCCACGCCTCCTGGCTGAGGCTAACAGAGGCCTTGCCTCCTTTCCTTAGAGTGACAGGATGAGGCCGCGCCTCCTTTAATAGGACTGACAGGAAGAGAGGCCACGCCTCTTCACCAGAACGAACACACAGACCACACCTCCTAACTGAGACCAAAAGACATAAAGGCTACGCCTCCTTCTCAGACTGACTTCAATCAGTTTAACAATTTTTTTATTTGCTTTTTTCTTTTCTTTTTGGGTTATGCATTTAAGTTCAGAAGTCCACTAATAGTCACAGAGCGTGTAAACAGCTTTTTGCTTTGAAACCCCCGATCACACCCATTTTTTCCTGTAATCCTAATTTTTTTTTTTAATCCTCATCCCTATCTGTATCTTATCCATACTTCCTTATTGTAAAGAGAATTCAGTGATCAAATTTGAATGTTGGATGGCACATACTATGTAGTTGTGTAACGTAAGTACACGATAACTACACAAACATTGTACAGTAAATTAATATGTCGTTTCCTGCATGGACAGCGTGCTTAAATCTGATTTATAAAGATGAAAAGTTAATTTGTTTTTTCATATTTTATCTTCCCTCAGTCTCATTTGGGCTCATTATTTAAATGTCCTCATCGCTGCCATCTCACTACTCAAGTTTGACCCTGTTTATTATTAAAAATAAAATAAAATAAAATGTTGCTGATGTATGTGTGTGTGTGTGTGTGTGTGTGTTAATGTGTGTTGCTGTGCCCGCAGTGGTGGAGCTGCTGTACTGGCGCGATGTGAAGAACTCGGGCATCGTGTTCGGAGCGAGCCTCCTGCTCCTGCTGTCGCTCAGCGTGTGCAGCATCATCAGCGTGCTGTCCTACGTGGCTCTGGCGCTCCTCTCCGTCACCATCAGCTTCAGGATATACAAGGGCGTGCTGCAGGCCATCCAGAAGAGCGACGAAGGCCACCCGTTTAAGTGAGTGACGCCGATCGAGCTCGGATAAATCGCTAGTTCAGGATAATGACGAGTGTTTGAGATGATTACAATTCCACATTCAGGCTTCCGTGTAAATATATGTACAGTAGACACAAATGTCTGCAAACATGAGGTTCATTTTCATCGAGTTTATTGATATAAAATTAAAATACTTGCATGATCATCATCATTATCATCATCCTTCTTGTTAAAAAGCTGAGAAATTATTTAAAAATATGACCATATCACGATCCTTGAAGACTTTTCTGTGATATACGATATGTATCACAGTGTTTAGGTTTGCAAACAATTTCCCAGCAGTACAAAAAAAAAACAACCTGATTGATACTTTATTTAATGTCTACAAAATATTTTTTTATGAAATGGTCTATTTAATGTTAAATTGTATTTTTATTTTTTGCATTTAATTGCAACATTTTTATTTATAAAAGAAAATATTTAGCACTGAATGGAATAAATATCTGTAAAAAATAAATAAATAAATAAATAAATAATAAGGATAAAATGTTAACATCAGGTGCTTTCTGCTGTTAAAAAACATAATTGTCTCTGAAAATTGTACTGTGACGTAATGTATCACCTTCTCGATAAAATATAGGTCCTGAACTAATTCTTGCTGCACAGTGAGAAGGTGTGAGACGCGATTCGGAGCTGCAGCACGTCACAATGTTTCCGAGATACAGACATTCACTTAAAGACGTTAAATGTAGAAGTATTGTTGGAAAAGAGAACGAATATTCTGTGACTATTCATTGCTTGCTAGAACTAAGACCTCGAATAAACCACTACTCCAGTGTTGATGCACAGGATTATGGGATATGTAGGATACATGAAGGGTATGTACTCTGTCTTCAGAAGTTGTCCTGATGATCGCTATTCCATATAAACTTTCGATTTGGACATGATGGAGTCTTCCAGCCTGATGAGGCAACAGGTTTTACATTTCAGACGCACATAACACCCCGGCGTTGTACGCTTCTCTGTGCAGGCTGTATCTGGAGCAGGACGTCTCTCTGCCTGATGAGGTGGTCCGCAAATACAGCGACGTAGCCCTCAGCCGGATCAACGCCACCATCAACGAGCTGCGCCGCCTCTTCCTGGTCGAGGACCTGGTCGATTCCCTGAAGGTGAGGCTCTCAGAAATCCTGAACCACACACGATGGATAATGACGTGACGGTGTTACATCAGAGAAGGACGAGAGCAAATCTTCATCAGAATCCTTTCAAATAAATACACATACATCAATAGACTTCCATATATGGTCATATAGATGATCTCATTTCCATTTACAAAATAAATCATGCACATCATACTTTAAGTGAGGAATAATACACCCCATGTCCTGCTGTTACAGGAAATTAATCAACAATGATGTGGTGTGATGAAGCAGAGTTGCTCTTCCCACCCTAACAGTTGATTATTTCCCTCTAACAACACGTTCCGAAGTGCTTTATTCCTCTTTTTATTCACTTGTAAACGACACGTCATGCTTTTTATCTGTTTATAGTTACGTTTAATGTTGTCTGCAGCACAAGTGGCTGTTTTCACCTGCTTTAGAAAATACTCCAAGTGACATAGATTATTTCCACCTGGTTTAGAAATCCACAATGCGAAGTATATCTCGTGAGGATGAGCTGAGACAGTGTATGATCCAGATTCAGTCACTGGGTCACTTCTAAGACTTCGTGACTCATTCGATACAGTTTAGATAAAATTTGGAAATAAGCAGCACTTGCTCTCTTTCTCTCTTAAGCCCTATTCGGATCGGATTAGTCTGTAATACATTTTTTCATCAGTCTCATCAGTGATAAAACTCTCGCAGCCGGACAGCAATAAAATGGCCACAGGAGGAGTGAGCTTCTAGCGGGTTGCGTTGTCGCGCTGTCATATGATCACGTTTCGTTTACAAAATGGCGGTCGAAGAAGCACTGGAGTAGAGACGAGACGCCGGCTGTTATTACAGTTTAAAGAGAACCAAAAGTTGCAGCAACACTTTGAAAATACAATAAAACAAAGTATACAAGAAGCATCCATTTTTCATTTTGTGATTCGAGAAGTGTTTAATATTTGGGGGAAGGGACCTGATACGCTCGCCGTAAAGCATTCTGGGTCGACGTCTGTTGTTTTATATACATGTGCTCTATAAATAAAGGTTGACTTGACCTGACTACGAGACTGAATACGGCAGCAGTCAAACATCCCGTTTTTCCCAAACGCGAAGTGACGTCTGTGTCGAAAATCCCGGACATGTGCATCCGGACTAAATTTATCATACGAGCTGAGTTTGGTGAAAATCAGGATGTAATTCAGCCTGTAATTCTCCCAGAGGAGGACGGAGAAAAAAACACCGATCCGGACGGAAATAAAATCACAGACGAGCTCCTGTAAAACAGGAAATTACCCCAGGACCCTGTATAAATTTAATCTGCTCTGGATAGGGTTCAGGAATAGACATGCAGAGAGAAACACATTCTGTACGTTGTTAACGGTCTGTGGTGAAGTATAACTCCAAATAAACATATTATTTATTATTAGTAGTAATAATTTTGCTAATTGATTATTTACATTCTTCATTACTGATTAAATATTTGAGATCCTATTAAAAACCAATATTATTATTTCCGAATCTGATCATTTGTATATTATAATGTTGACGTTGAATTATTTTTTGTGACTTTTTTTTTTTGTGTTGTTTTGCTCTCCAGTTTGCTGTGCTCATGTGGATCCTGACGTACGTCGGTGCCTTGTTCAACGGACTCACTCTTCTCATTCTGGGTGAGAGTTATTCATTCATTTACTAACCTGCTAGTCTGCTCTGTATTAATACATTACAGTGTCGGTTTGAGAGTTTACTGTGAAAGGTTAAGGTCCTGTTCCTGAAGGTTGAGGCGTTACAGAGACTCTGTCGAACCACACAGAGAGAAAGGAACTTTTTATTTATTAGTGTTTTATTTGAACCTGCCTGAGAAGCAGCAATCGGTTAATTAGTTTAATAATTAATCTTGTAACTGAATATAAGGAAAGCATGCTGTGACTGTTTTGATTAAAAGTGCTATATCTGAGATGATTTTAATGTTTTCTTCAATTTTTTCAGGTCTGGTTGCGATGTTCACCTGCCCAGTAGTGTATGAAAAACATCAGGTCAGTATTACTGTGTGTTCCTGTTGCACTTAAAGTCCATCATTTACTTATACACACACGTAATACACACATTTTTCATACCCAGTGTAATTTAGTCACGTGTCTGGAGGCTTAGCTTGAATATATTCTCAGTATTGTAAAAGTATAAAGTGTATATATAATTAAACTGTCATTAAAATCCCTACAGGTAATAAATAAATAAATAAAGAATAATAATGAAGTGTTTTATTCATACTGCACTTTTCATTTGAGACAAATCTCAGGTCGATACGACAAACTATAAAACTAAAGCACACGATTCACAGATTTTTCTTCATCATAATGCACAAATTACATTTTTAAAAATTAACAAAGGGATCTGGTTAAACTTTTGTAAAAGAATGCAAATAGAAACGTTCTAGGCACGTTGTGACTACCGAAAAATCCAAAGTCCACAGCAGGGGATATGAAAATAAAAAAAAGATAAATAAAAATATGAAAAAGATTTAAATATGAAAAAATAAATACCAAAATATGAAAGAAATGGCTATGAAAAATGATAAATACAAATATGAGGAAAGCATATATTTAAAAAAGACAGGACAATTTTCATATATGATGGGGAAAAAATAAATAAGAAAAATATGAAACGTGGATATGAAGAAAAATAAATACCAAAATATGAAAATAAATATGGATATGAAAGATAATAAATAAAAATATATTTTTTAAAAGTGGATATGGAAAAATAATCAAATGTGAAAAAGTGGATATGAAAAAAAAATGCAAAAAAAATGGATATGAAAAAAAAAATGCAAAAAAAATGGATATGAAAAAAAAAATGCAAAAAAATGGATATGAAAAAACAAATATTTTTTAAAAAGCAGTTTTCATATGTGATCGGGGGAAAAAAGAAATAAATAATTTTAAAAAACCCAGAATAAAGTGGAATTAAATGAATTAAATTGTGTGTTACATAAAAAAAGACCCGTCAATGTTAATTAATATTAAAAGACAGACAGCTTCTGACAGCAGCAGAACTTGTGAAAATCTTGGAATATACTTTTTCTTTTCCCCTCAACTTCCCTAACGATCATTTGGCTGTTTTAGTCTCGAAAGCTTCATGCTGGGAACTGAAAGTGATGTTGCTGAGATCTTCACATTAACGCTGCGTTTTGCACTCGTGCAGTAAAGACGCTGACTCTTATCTTGCTGTAGAATCAGATGTGATTGGTGTGTGTGTGTGTGTGTGTGTGTGTGTGTGTGTGTGTGTGTGGAGAACCACACGATGAAGCAGCTCGACTCATCCTACGCGAATAAAAACGGCAGTCCTGTCGTCTTTACTGAGTCTCGTTAACGTCACGGTGGCGAGAGCGAATCCTTAAAGTGCTCGATTAAATAATTAAGCAGAAAAATGTGTCGATGTGCTTGTTTAATGCTTTAATCGTAAAATAATAACAGATACCAGTCTTATATATTTATCATGGAACAGCACAAGGTTTATATGATTAAGCTTGTTCTCATATGTTAGCGTTTCCATGGTAACAGCTCATTCTCAGGGACTTGTACGGATCGTATACGCTCCAAATAACTCGTACGTAACGTTAAACTGATTTTAAAATAGAAGTGTTACTTAACGCAGAAAAGTGAAAGTTATCTGTAAGGAGATGTTTGTTCAACATTAATGGAAGGAGTCTCCAGTGTCAGCGCTTTGTAACAGTCAGGTTTCTAGCTGCTGTTACGTTGTTAACGTGACAACAGGAGCTTTTTGTTTGGTAAATAATTGTAAGAAACACATTAGGACGTTTTGTTTTACACAAGGAAAACGATCGACGCGTCAGAATAATGTCCGTCGTTGATTGTTTTCCTACGACAGTACGACCCGTTGTGTTTTATTCTTTTCACATAGCTAAATCTTAATCTCTCTGTAATCTTCATTTTCTCACAGGCAAAGATCGACCATTACATCGCCTTGGTGAGGAACCAGGTGAAGGATATTGTTGGAAAGTAAGTTAGTTTATTGATAAGTTTATTTAGTAGATAATTAGTACAAGATGTCATTTGTTAATAAAGTAAAAATCGTAATTATTTAGTGAATTGCAGGATGTTCAGGATGTGCAGTTATTGGAAAATAATCAGCTCCATGATGGTAGCAGTGGCTCTGTTTTATCACGTCACCCTGGTGTTGATTATTTTCCTGTAACAGCAGACATTTTAATGGAGTGTGTGAGTGGGTTAGGATTAGATTTTACACGCCGCAGGATAATCTCGTACTGTAATATTTAAGCTTTTGTTTTAACGATAGTCTGATTACCCTAATCAGACTAAATTAAATCGACGTTTTGTATAAAAGTCTAAATTCAGACGTGTTTTATCAAGCTAACTGAATTTCACGTTGATATCTGAACGTTTTGCATGATAGAAACACGTCTCTGAAAGCGTCTCCTCTCTCTTTGTTCGCAGGATCCAGGCTAAAATCCCGGGCGCGAAGAAGAAGGTGGAGTGAAAGGCGTTCAGTTCGGAGGATCGGGGTTTTCCGTGCCCTGTTCCACTCTCTTATTTTCACAACTCTCTCCACTACACAAGCCGTCACACCCAGTGGAAATCCTGCTCGTTCTTCTTTCTGCCTTTTTTTTGTTTTTTTTTCTCTTCATAACCAGTCGCTACGATGAAGTTGTAAACCGTTTTGAGCCACTACTTATTTATCTCGACACACTGACTGGTATGATAAGACAAGACTCGTGTTTCCTGACAGAGCGATTATAGTATTCCATTAACTGGGTTTGTCGTCGTCGTCATCATCATCATCATCTAGGTCCGTATGTGTTTCAGAAATAATTCAATTCATTTACTTTTTTTTTTTTTAAAATGAGGGAGGATTTAATGGTATCGTTTTTTGAGGCAAAAACTTGGTATCTGTCCATTTTTTTTTTTTTTGGTATGATTTAGTGTTCCTGTAATTGTACTGTTTTATTGATGAACTGTGTAGAAACCTTTCACAAAAAGCTTCTCGCTCTCTTCAAGTGGCTCTTGTGTTGTACCTTGCAAAAGAGTTGCTCCATAAGCACTTCATGCTTCCGAGTATTTCTAGGCGATTTAGACTCATACTAAGAGATAAGAGCATACACATATTATCGAGACGCCATTTCACCTCATCGCAGCTTATTTAGTGAAATCTCTGGAACGGAACGAACGAAAAACGTTTACAAGACATTTGACTTAGAGAAATATTTAAAAAAAAAAAAAAAAAAAAGTTGTTTATTTGTGGACCCAATACCTAAAGCTGCAACGTTATGTAACATGACTAAACACATTGTTTGTTATGCAAGTAATTGTGAATGATACTTCATACGGTCGTGGTGAACATCTGTGGAATGCATTGTGAAATGTAAAACAAGCACCAATAAAGCTTCTAGACGAATCATGTGGCTGTTTTTTGTTTGTTTGTTTGTTTTTATGATTCAGATGGACTCACACATGCACGGTTCTTAATCTTGTGGTAGAAGAATAAAATGTTAACAGGTAATTTTTGAGCAAAAGTGCTGGATCACAGTTTAATTTAATGCAATTTCAATAGCATTTTGTTTCAGACTGTATTTTTAATCATGTCATTATTTCGTTATTAATTCTTATTTTCGCAGCATCAGATACAGTTGAACCTTAAATATCCCAAAATTCAGCTCAGTTGCACTTAGATGTTAGATTGGATTTATTTTTCTCTCAAAAACTATTGGCACACATAAAGAATATTTTAAAATTTGTCAGGAAATGGGCCAATGAGAGTATCGTCGTAAAACACGGTGAGGAAGATGGTGAAGAAGGTGTGGTTCTTCCCCAAACTGTTGAAAAGATCATTTCAGAATTTGTCATGATCCCAAAAACGATTCAAAGATTCAGAATTGCAGTTTATTTGACTTCTGTGGTTGTCAAGTTTCAAGACTGCTAAACGACACGTCTACAATAGTGACCTGTTTGGACCTGTTTGATCTGAAGATCTGAATCTGAGCTCCTGAACTTCACCAAACCTCAGTGGAACTACATGTGGACCACATTGTGATGTGATGAATCCAAACTTGCAACAAATCCACTATATGTGAACACCTGACCATCACACCCATATGTGGTTCTTCCCCAAACTGTTGCCAAAAAGTCTGAAGCACACAACTGTACAGAATGTTTTTGTATGCTGTAGCATTACATTTTGCCTTCACTGGGAAATTTAAGAGACTCAAACTCTGTTCCAGCATGACAATGCCTCTGTGCACAAAGCGAGCTCCATGAAGACATGGTGTGTGAAGGTTGGAGTGGAAGAACTCGAGTGTCCTGCACAGAGCCCTGACCTCAACCCCACTGAACACCTTTGGGATGAACTGGAACACCGACTGCACCCCAGACCTCCTCGACATCCCAACATCAGCGCCTGACCTCAATAATGCTCTTGTAGCTGAATGAACACAAATCCCCACAGCCACGCTCCAACATCTAGTGGAAAGCCTTCGCAGAAGAGTGGAGCTTATTATAACAGCAAACACAGGAGGGAATAAATCTGGAATGAGATGTTCAACAAGGACATGTGGCTGTTATGGGCAGGTGTCCACATACTTTTGGCCGTATAGTGTAGGTCCTGAATATAAAGAAGATCTAACAAACCCGCAGGTAAAATATAATGATGGTGGATTGATTATTGCGTCAATGCTTTATGGATGTATTGTAGCTGGTGGTTCAGGAGATCTTGTGAAGATCGAAGGTTAATAGAGCATTTAATTTTGCTAAACACTGGGATATTTCAGTCATAAACCTGGTTGCATCTGCCAAGAGGTTACGACTCCTCTGTAAACGTATAGCTAATGACCTCAAATATATTACATCCAAGGGTCCAAGATGTCTTCAAGATTGTTAGGGTTTACAGAATGATGCTTAGTCTTGTACATATTTAATTGTGGGGATTAAAAAAATAAAATTGTGTTTTTTGGAAATAAAAATGCACTTTTTTTTAATGTGTTAAAATTAAATTATACGGAATTCATATATGTATTTAAATATCACTCAAATCATGTTACTGATTTTTTTTTTTTGTATATTTGAATGAAAGTGGCAATAATTCTAGTTTACTGTGTATATCTAGTGAGCATATATAATTTTGTTCCAATTTTATTTTTATTTTTATTTCATATATTTTAACGCTTTTATCATGAAAATCTATGGTGCATTCATTTACCTCAGCTTCCCTGTTCACTAGCCTTCAGCGAGCTTGAATCTCAAATTGTCCTGTCTCGGAAATCTAGTGCACTCCGTAGGGTGTGTACTCCTATCACTTTACACTCTAAGTAGGGTGCCTACGGAGTGAACATGGCGCTGTTTGGGCACGCCCACTGCTTGGCTGTTGAGCTAGTCAGGTTTAGCTAGCTACAATTCTTCGGTTAGGATTTCGAGCTAGGGTAGATGTAGATATTACTAAAATATTATAACTCGTAAATGGTAAATTAGTGTACAGAGTGGCTCGAGGGGATGTTGTGATATTTTTCAAGAGGATGTCATTGATTTAAAATGTTAAATAATTATTTTATCGTTAGCTAGCTAGCTCGTTTAGCTAATGAACCGGTTAGTCCTATGAGCTGACTAGCTCGTGTTGTTTTATAGATAATTATTATTATCATCTATTTATCTTTGTTTTTGACGAAAAAATGGTTTATTGACAGTTTGTCTAGTAAACTATATACTCTTTCTGGCTAATACTGCGTTTTTATTAGTCAGTGTTTGCTTAAAGCTTCGAGTTTGCTATAGCAGAACTATACACCATATATAATATATAATATATAACATAAATATATAATAATAATAATAATAATAATAAGCATTAATTAGTGTTAGTGTAGGTGACTTAATTTGTTTTTCTCATCATCATGGCTGCAGAACTTCAAGCCAAATACACCAAACTGGCTCAAGAGTACTCAAAGGTAAATAATAATAATAATAATAATAATAATAATGATAATTATGATAATTATGTTATTATTAAAGCTCCATCATAATGTAATGGTCTAATGGTTTGACATCTTGACACCAAAACTAAGAATATTTATAAAAAATGCTTTAATATATTACATTTTTAATGTTTGAAATGTAAAATCTTTACTTAGTTACACGTATGTCACCTTTATGTTAGAAATCATCCTTAAATCCATTTATTTTCTTTTTTTAAAATCATATTATTTAATCGCAAGCGCATCTTTTAAAGAGTTTAAATTTAAATGCCCTCATTTCCTCCATTTATTTTTTGGAAAAGAAAAAAATTTTACAGTCTGAGTACAGAGTAATACAAAAAATAAATAAATAAAATAAGTAAGTAAGTAAGTAAGTAAATAAATATTTTTAAAAAGGCTTTATTTTTTGCATCAATTCAGCCTCCATGCATAATCAAGGTTCTTGTCTTGTTTGTTTGTTTGTTTTTTTTTAATTAGTTATTTGTTTTTTATAACTTTCCAACTTTTATTTAATCAATAAAAAGGATATGCATTCAATCCATAAGTCATTAAGTATAATTGTTTTTTAAAAAAGAACATGAACAAGGATGGATGTAGAAATTATTATTATTTTTTAACATTCCAGACTTTAAGTATAATCAAAAATTTTAAACATATGACCATTTTTTCTGGAAAATATTATTTTTGTGACTAAAGTCAGAGCTAAGACTTTTTGTTTTTAATTTGTTGTTGTTTTTGTTTTTGGTTTTTTTTTATTTATTTATTTATTTATTTATTTATTTATTTTTCTGCATTAATTTAACCTGACTCAGACGTGTCCCCATTCACTTATTCATCTTTTTTGTGATAACGTTTTAAAAAAATAACAAAAATAACACAAAGAACATAAAACATCTTGCAAGGTTTAAAAAGAAAAAATCTGGAAAATGTTCTGACTTAAGATTGAAGGTTTTTAGGATTTTTTTAGCATGCAAAAAGCCAAAAAAAAAAAAATTTAATAATAATAATAATAATTTGACCTGTCCTGTGTTTAGTCATGAATTAAAGCTCAAAAATATCATCTTTCAGTTTGTGTGTTTAATTTTCCCGAGTGTCGTCTCTGTCCTGTGCAGTTAATAGATAAACCCGAGCGGCCCGTCATGTGGCAGAAATGTTTAGTCTGCAGATTTCCTTCTGGTTGTTGTTGCACTGGCTGACTTCTGCTTCCTTCCTGTACGTGTATCGTAGCAGGATTTGGCTTTTCTCATCGTCAGATGTTAATCTGTCAGCTTTTTTTTTTTTTTTTTAAACAGCTCAGAGCACAGAATCAGGTCCTGAAGAAGGCGGTGGTGGACGAGCAAGCCAGTTCCAACTCCCTGAAGGTATTTAGTTGCAGAAAAAGTGTGTGTTAATGATTAAGCATTCATTATCCTACATCATGTGCAGTTCTGTGCATTAAACACATTTACACATTTGTTTGAAAATTTTTTTTAATGATTTGACTGTATAGAGTTTAACAGTGACGGATTTGAGCGCGATACGTTTATTGCTTGCAGAGATCTTTAACCTCTAGCACACTTTCGAAGAACAAACTCGAGACACGGTGGCTGTAAATTTGTCACGACGTGACTTTTACCTTTACGCATTTTAACATCGGAGTACGCTTCTACGTGTTATTGCTCAAAAAAAAAGATTATACAGTTGACATGTGAATCAGAACTAATCGACAGTCGTGTAGGTTTTCTCGAACTCTCCTATATGAACTGACCTTCTGGAAGCCCCGCCCCTTTTCCACCGTCTCACATCTCACATCTCATTGGATGGAGAATGTTTCGAGTTCATTAATGTGAAATAAAATCTTTCAATGCATGTATGTTTTAATCAATAAAAAGGATACGCATACAATCCATAAGTCATTAAGTATAATTGTTTTAAAAAAAAAAAAAAAAAGAACATGAACAAGGATGGATGTAGAAATTATTGTTATTTTTTAACATTCCAGACTTTAAGTATAATCAAAAATTTTAAACATATGACCATTTTTGTGACTAAAGTCAGAGCTAAGAATTTTTGGTTTTAATTTGTTGTTTTTATTTATTTATTTATTTATTTATTTATTTATTTTTCTGCATTAATGTAACCTGACTCAGACGTGTCCCCATTCACTTATTCCCCTTTTTTGTGATAACGTTTTTAAAAATAACAAAAATAACACACTTTCTGCCAGGGTAAATGGAGAACGTTTTGAGTTCATTAATGTGAAATAAAATCTTTCAATGCGTGTATGTTTGACTCGGCGAACATTAGACACGTCTATAACTAACATCGGTATTTATTAGGAATGCCGTTGTTGCTCTTTAGAGTTAGGAGGTTTGCATACATGCGGTGCCTCTTTCCGCTTTCAACACTAAACCGCTGCTTTTCTGAAATCGTGTAATGTTCACTACGTAGTTTCTCAAGTCTCACAGCACACTGGGATAACTTACATTTACATTTACATTTACATTTATGGCATTTGGCAGACGCCCTTATCCAGAGCGACTTACAATAGTGCTTTGAAGTCTATCAAAAATACATTCTGATATTGGCTCACTAGGTTACAAACTAGGAATACCATCAGTCCAAAACTCTGTTGGGGAGTTATTCAACAATACAACAATTCAACAATACAACAATTCAACAATACAACAATTCTAGTGGCGAGAATCTAGATCCAACTATTGTAGCCTAGTAGCTCCCGAGTTGCTCTACAGGAAAGAGTTCACCCTATCATCGCGAGTGGGAGGAGTTTACTCTCTCCCCCCACCCATCAATCACAGCGACACTAGCCAATCATGTGAGCTCATGTATGCGGAAGAGGGCAGATAGCGCTTTCCTCCAACTGTGTGCATGAGCAGCAGTTCGAAAAGATGCAGATGCCTGGCTTTTCACGTGTCTCGGACATGTTAGTCTTCTCCCTCCCGGGTTGGTAGCTGTCATACAATAGGGGAATAAATTACGGGGAAAAAAACATCGTAGTCTAGTCATTTTCAAACGGCCGATTTGCATATTGAACGCAATTGGCTCTTATATTTTATGATGCGATAACACCTGCATGTCATGCATTCAGAATTTAATCATGAACGTGATGAGTTTTATGAAGATTAGGGCGACTCGAAGCATATTTTCCTTTAACCATGCCCGTTTTTTTTTGTTTTTTTTTTTTTTTTTTAAACATGGTTTTTGGTTGCAGGAGGAGGTGAAGCAGCGTGAGCAGAGCCTGCGTAAAGCCGAGCAGGAGATGGACAGCCTGAGCTTCAGGAACCAGCAGCTGGCCAAAAGAGTGGAGCTGCTGCAGGAGGAGCTGCAGGTCACCGAGGCCAGGAGTAAAAAGGGCAAGGTATACCACGGCTATTACAAATCATCATTTCTGATTGACTGACAGCTGTATTTTTTATATCAGTGTGCCTATGATGTATAAAAATAAATATGCTCACAGCTCTTGATCATAAATAACAGTTTAAGCTAGTCTTATATTTATAGCCTTTAACTGTCATTATTTTAATTACCTGATGCCGTCTGTAATAGTGCATGAGCATGTTTTGATTAAATGTGACGAGAAGAGAGCGAGATAACACTCTCTCAGACATAACCATGACAAACATCATATTGCTGGGATTGAAAGTGAGCTAAATAAAATGAGTTATAAACAAGCAAACCACAACCAAACAAAGCCTCTGTTTATTAAACACCGAGTATATAAGCGAGATAACGCTCGCGGAAGAGTCCTAATATCAGAACAAAACAGAAAGAGAGAAGACTTGGCCTTCAGCTCTTCCTGTAATTTCCTGATATCACAGGGGTGTTTTCTCCTTCGTATGACACATGCACTGAATTTCTAATACATCTCTGTATTACTAATGCATTTCCAACACACTCCTATCAACTGATAAATGTACCAAGACTAAGAAGCATGAGTAACACAGGCAATAAACGTCACTCATTAGCTGTTAAGGTTAATTAGAAATGACACTTTTTTTTCCTAGATATCTTTTTTTTTTTTTTTTTAGATCTTTGATTGAGTTTTTGTTGTTTTATCAGAATAAAGGAGATTCGCCGTCCCAGCCCAGCTACCAGACGCAGAGTGTGTTTGACGAAGACCTGCAGAAGAAGATTCAGGAGAACGAAAGGCTTCACATCCAGGTGAAAAAATGATAAGTTTCACTCTACAGAGTGTCCAAAAAACCAGGAACGAATGGGAACGTGTTGAGCAAATATGCTGTACATTGAGCAAAAATCACAAGAACATGATAGAGCCGTTGAGAAAACGTGTGTAGAGCGTAAGGGTGAACACGTAGGACACATGTTGTAAATAAGAAACACAAAATTAAATATATGTAGTTTTATTCTCACTGGTTCCTGACATTTTTGTATATCCAGTGGTTGCTATGGTGACATAAACGATTTAAAGAAAGCTGACGGAAGAGTGAAAGTAAAGCTGCACAGTTTCAGATTGTGTTTTAAGATGATTACTTGTCTGATACTTGTACGAGATCCCATTTAGACCTGTGATTAAAAAAAGAAAACGTCATTAATCGGTGCAGTCTGGGCACCGTGCAGAAAACTAGCTCACATAAACAGGAACAAACCCTCGGGATTTATAGTAGTGATGTTATTCTTAAAGAAAACACATTTTAGAGAGACAGTGAATGAAGTTTGGAGCTGAGTTAAAAAAAGAAAGAAACACAGACTTCCTGTTCTTTAATTAAAGTATACAATAATTGATTCGATGTTTACATTTTGCCATTGCCATGTAATTGTAGTGGGCAGTTAAGGGTTAAAAGCCTTGTACAAGGGTGCAGCAGAAGCCTTGTGGCAGTCGTGGGATTTGACCCCACGACCTTTAACTGCTAAGCTGCTACAGTCCTGGAATCAGTTGGGAAAACGGAGGACACTTGAGATTCAGAACCACTTCGTCCATCAATCGGTTAGACGTACGTAGCTGAGCCACACTGTCGATGCTCTTTCAGTTCTACGAGGCGGACGAGC